>JAINUT010001977.1:0-496049 GCA_020205555.1 Panax stipuleanatus
ATTTCAGTTTTTTAGCAGTTATATATTACTCTGGCCATATTGAAGTAGTTGCTTTGTTCAGTCATATAAGTCCAAACACATTGCTTGAAATCAGTTAGCTTCACTAATACCTGAGTTTTCAAAACCGTAGCGTACACAGTGAGGAAGAGAAAGAGAGTCCGTTGGAAAGAAGGGAGTTATCAAGCAACAAAGCAAAACCAATCACTAAGCTAGCCAGGTAAGTAACTTATGACTCTTTCCAATCCTTTTCCTCTTCATCGTTAATAACAAATTGGGTGGTAATTGGCTGGATAACTTGGAAATTATTTGGATTGCTATTGTTGATTTTTAGTTGCTATGATTAACTATTATAGAAGCAAACTGGCTGGTATATGATGTTTGATTATAGATTATCATTGTGGCTATGTTGATAATATAAGGTGGCTGCTTTGGTTGTGATTTAAAAGCCATAAGGCTGGGGTCAAAGAGTTAGGAATACATGTACTATGTGTGAATATAAGGATTGCGCCTTACCTGTTTGAGAATATGCCAAGATGAGAACTATTATAGGTTAAAGCATGCTAACAGTAATTTAGGGTATGTTTTTGTGTAATGTTGCTAACACATACTTTATATGCCCAAGTATAATGACTGTTTTGGGATGTGTGTATGCTAGCCAAGTAGCTTGGTGACTGTTTGCTAGATGTTATCTATTAAGTCATCCGGATATATATATGATGGAAATAAAACTCATTCATGTACACTATGTCAAAATCAGTCCATGCTCATCATTATCTTATGTGTTATCTATATTGTTATTCCATGTTTTCTTTAGGACAAAGAAAGCTTAGAAGTGAACTGTTTTGGTGCCAAAAATCAAACTGACTGTGCAAGCTTATTAAGGTCATGATGATAAGTTTTAATGATGTTTTGAAGTGTATTTGAATGCCTAGAGGTTCCTTGAGACATAACTTGGGACTGTTTGTAGGTATAACCAAAATTGTGTCTATATGTGAACTGTTATAGCAAAAAATCACATTGCTTGAATCCCTTCAAAAGATCATAATTGTCCCCCTTTTTTAGCAACACAAATCAATAAACAATCCCTTTTTATGAGGTTGAATGTGTTTTTATAAGTCAAAAAGAAAAAGGAACATACACAGAGATTTATCAACTCAATTAGACCCAACAACCAAAACACACTGCTTGAATTCAGTTATAATCTCACAGATTCTGTATGGAGTATATGAAAATTATTTTCATTCTACAACTTTTTTATAATAAAAAAATATCCTTTAATCGAATCCCAAAAATCAACCAGTGTCACTAACTACTACTACTACATCACTCATATGTATGCGTTTCAATATATGCATATTACAATCACCTCCCTGGTGTATGTGCTACCAGTCCAAAGATTTTGAATTTTGATTCTTGGTATAATTCTTGGTGTCCTTCTGCTAACACAAAAGAGTAAACTTTGAAATAGATCCAATCAATTCTGAAACTTAAATGAAATTAGTTATTTAACATTTCAAATTAAATAAACCCACGAAGATACTTCAAGTCACTTTCATTAAATAAGCCCTCTTTACCAAAAAAAGTAGAATAAATTTTGTTAAAGTATATATAAGTAAGACGCTTATATATATAACATAGTCATTTGATCCTCTCGCCGGCAAGCAGCGCAGACCATCTCCCTATTCTCTCTCTGTATTTGGTTTTTGTATGGAGGTGAATAGGCGATTAGCGAAGAAGGATTTCTAGGGTTTCAAAAGCTTCTCGCCAATCCTCAACGGCTTTACTGAGAGATCCAGGATTTGAATTTATCCCCTACGATTGTCAAACCCCCTCTAATAGGGGTAGTTTTGTTTTTTAATTTATATGACTGTTGGCAATTATTGTTCAGTACTATAAAAATTAATGCACATAAATCTCAACGAGTTTACTTTTCATAAGAGATTTTTACAGTTTTTTCTTTTTGCTCATAGATTAATTACTCAACTGTGTCTAGCATTGTAATATGATTTTATTAAGGTGCAGTATTTGCTAAAATTTCAGTTGATTTCAATGGGTTAAAAATGCTTGATTTACTTTGGTATAAAAGAGAATATAACCCTGTCATCAACCCACAAAAGAACAATATTGTGATTTATACTATTGGGATTAATAATATGTCTGTATAGCTTTTGAATCATCATGTATCTACTTTATGTTCTTCAATTTCTTAGTTTAAGATGATTTTATTAAGGTGCAGCATTTGCTAAAATTTCAGTTGATTTCAATGGGTTAAACATGCTTGACAACCCTGTCATCAACCCACAAAAGAACAATATTGGGATTAATAATGTGTCTGTATAGCTTTTGAATCATCATGTATTTACTTTATGTTCTTCAATTTCTTAGTTTAATCGTTCCGCATGTGCGTATGTCTGTATAAATATCAATGCTTGATCAACTTCTTCTTTGCTTACTTAGGATGAGTTATAGAAATTATCTATTGGGTGTGATGAAAGGCTGATAACTTGGTAAGGGTTTGAAGAGATCTTACTACTGTACAAAGAAAAATAGCAGATCTACAAGTAGAACTTCAAGGTCGTAAGGTGACGTACACAAGTCTTGATCCTATTCACATCTATTTGTCTTTTTATGTCTCATTATATTTTAACCAGCTTAATAATGTCATATATGCAACTTACTCCTCCTCTAATTTAAATTAAATTGCACTTTACAAATATATTTGCACTTTCAAATAAAGTTATTTCTCTATTTTCTGCATGTGTGTATTTTTTGTGTTCCGTCTTTTGTAAAGTTAACTAATTATACACGGTTATGATGATTTTGGGTATGGAATGATGGTTATTTTGGTGGTTTGAATATTTATTGATGATTGTAAGTTTTGTATGCAGGTTTAGATTTTTCTGGATATCTATTTTTAAAGAAAATTCTGTCGAAATTTGTTAAAATTAGTAGCGACTAGCTTGATGTTTTGGTTGTTGGATATGTGTTATTGATTGAGTATGTATTAATTATTGTAGTGGTATGGTGAATTATGATAATTATTATATCTGATTGTAAGTTATTTTAGGTTGCAACGAGTATTTAGGTAATATCACAGAACCAAATTTGAATCTATTACCACTTTAAAATTTGACAAAGCACAATAACGGTTCAGATTTCATCTCAATTCTTCCAACTTAATCTAAAGGCTCACATTTCATGTCACCCACAAAAAATCCCGCCCAATGAAATTCATGACCAACTGCAGACTTATTCCTCTCTCTCTCTCCTCTTCTCCACACTTCCTCTCTCTACTCTCTTCCTCTGTCCCTGTAATTCTACATATAGTCATATCCATTTTCTGTTCAAAACCTTGATTTTCAGGCTGGTGCTTTAATGGGTTCTGGTTTTTCTTCTATTTTCACACGAAGGGAGGTGTCCTCAGCTCCGTCGCCGGAACCCAGTCTCGGCGATTTACCTGAGAGTGTTGTGGCTTCTGTTCTTGAGTGCATGAACCCACATGAGATCTGTCGGCTGTCACTTCTAAATCGGGCTTTTGCCTTTGAACT
This sequence comes from Panax stipuleanatus, assembly GCA_020205555.1. Taxonomy (NCBI): domain Eukaryota; kingdom Viridiplantae; phylum Streptophyta; class Magnoliopsida; order Apiales; family Araliaceae; genus Panax; species Panax stipuleanatus. Next base: position 3,549 of record JAINUT010001977.1, read on the forward strand.
ATGATTCTATCATTTGGAGATTGCTTAAAAAATTTCCTTCCAAATTGTGTCAGAGAGCTATATATTATGCTTTATGTCGGCCCAATTTTTTTGATAGAGGAACTAAGGTTTGATTTTTATCTCTCTTATCATTATCCTTTATTGCATTGAATGTATATATTTATGAATACATGGGTTGTTTTAGATAGAGAATAATTTGTAAATAGATTTGTATAATTGAAATGGATTGGGTAGAAATCTATTGAGAATAATTTTGTGCTTAATGAATACATTGACTGATTTAAGTTAACTCTTCTGGACATTTCTTGCTTGAAATCCTCTAAAAGCAGGTTATTTGCTTTCTATGTTATCTTTTTGTTTAGAAAGTGATTATTTATACTTTAGCAACGCTTGCAATTTATATATTTTGTATACATTCAAAGATTTGATTTTCCTATTTGTTTCAATGTTGAGCAGATTTTATTTATTCATTAAACAAAAAAATTCCCTTGCTTTATATTTGATTGTAAGAAATTAAATTGATAGTGTTGGAGAGAATAGATAACAACGAATTCGAGATGGGGTAGCCACCGATAAGTTTGAATTTGGGTAAAATCTTAAATTCCTTACTTTAGTATAATCTACAGATTAAAATGTACATTTTGATTATTTGCAAGTGTATGGTTGTACTCACTTCTATGCCTAGGCTCAAATTTAATGGCAGTTATATAATTGTTTTATATAGTTGTTACTTGAACGTAAAAGTATTATATTGTGCTCTATTCCTCCATTTTTATGAAAGGTCTCCTTCCTCCGTGTAGAAAATGTTGTCTCTATTTACTTCATTCCCTTATACTCAACCACCTGAATACAATCATGATAAGGTGGGTGAAGCTTCTACTCAGGATTGGGACTTGATTCGGATAGCAGGCAACAACGAGGAGGATTATAGTTGACCCATAAACATAAACATAGCAAGGTAAGTTCTAATTCTTGAATTTAGAAGCAATAATAGACTGTTTTATGCGAAATTGAGACTGTTATTGTGGTAATGTTGGGATTTTAGAAAGGAACTTAGTTGGTGTTACGCGAAGTAATAAGGAGGGAAATTATGTTTCATAAACATGTACAAATGCTTATGAACTCTGTCCACAATAATAATGCACGTATTATGTTCGTAGAATTCTGTCACTCTTTTGATGTTTTGTGTATCACTCTGATTACAATTGGCAACCTCCAATTGGCAACCTCAGGTTCTTCTACAAACTAATTTCAATTTATATTTCTTTCTTATTTTCAGTAATTTTTGCTCATAAGATTTGAAGCTTATTTTAGAAGTCAAATTCATATAAAAGAACTTTGGAAACTGATTTTTTCCTTCTGTTATTTTTTCCCTTTAATTTTTATTATTTATTTTTGATATGTAAGTGTGGCCCACTTGTATGGTGATCGGAACCACCGACCTTGAGGTAACCCTTTAATTTTCAGTTTACCTATTTATAATGCTTATTGTTAGGAAGCCAGGACAATGCTTGAAATCTGAACTTTATTCTAATTTAGTTATAGGTAATAATTTGAAAGATTCCTCTCATATTAATATCATAAATTGAATCGAATATCTGATAGGAATGATTTTCCTTATTTCTCCAATTTCTTGCTTTAAATTTAATTATATCATCATTACGAGTTTGAAGTCTATGAACTATTTTGTTAGTTTTTGTGAACTTTTTAAGATCTCATACATTGTGATACCAAGAGTCAAACCCCAGAAATTGTTGCTCAAGAAATAAAGTTGTTAATCAACTCATTGGCCACTGTTGCATGCCTCCTTGAGACTGTTATTGTGGTAATGTTGGGATTTTAGAAAGGAGTTTAGTTGTGTTGTGTGGGGAGTAATAAGGAGGGAAATTATGTTTTAGAAACATGTACAAATGCTTATAAACTCTGTCCACAAAAATAATGCACATATCATGTTCGATAAATTGTTTCTTACATATTCTTAAGCTCAAATCGAGCAATTAAGCTAAGATAGTAAACAAGAACTCTTAACACATGTTATATTAATTAAATGAAGTGATTTTTATAAGTTTAAATCGGGTAGAATTCTGTTTTGGAACAAAAGTTATTTTCATGTTCGGTTTTGCAATAATACACGTCGAGTATTTGCAAGATGGGGTAGAACACCTGAATGGTTCTCTACTCTTGGAATTTTTTTATGAGACAACAATCAATTTTACTCTTTTCTCCCTCAAAGGCATCTATGAAGCGAATTCCTTGCTGTACTCAGTTTTATTTGTCACCACCATAAGAACTTTTTGAAGTAGTTATATTAGCTTGAAATTGTGACAATTTGTTAGTCAATGGCTACAAGTGTTTTGTGGAAGAGATATTTTAAGATTGTCAACTTTAAGGAATTCAACAATTTACAGTCACTTCAATAATTTTTCTAAAAGGTATAATAAGAAACTGTCACTTCAATAGCTTAGCTGACATTATTTGATTTTTTAATTTAATTTTAATAATTTAATTTTCCATTTGATGTTTTTAAGCAGAGAATTAGTCTGCCTGGAGGACTGATGAAGAATTTGCAAGAGAAATGCTGACTGGAATAAACCATGTTGTTATTCGTCGTCTTCAAGTAATGCTAAAGATTTTTGTGACATATTCTTACCCTTTATTTTGGTCTTTTGTGTTATTAGTGGTATGGGTTTTGTGACATTTATTAGATGTGTTGGTATTAGGTAGTAATTAGCTTAGTTTGACCTATTTTTATTGGCAAATGGAAGAAAGTAAGTTTTGATACTTGAGTTTAATTTGTTTTGTACTACATTGTTTTTGGACATTTGAACTTATTAGAAGTGTAAAAAATTAATGATTTTATTTTTTATTTTTATATTAAGTTTGGTCTTTGGTGTTATTAATGGTATGGGTTTTTTGATATTTAGTTATTTTTATTATTATGATTATGATTTTTGGGTCGAGCTGTATTAGGTCGTTATATATTCTGGATTGTTTATTTTATGGTTTAGATATGATTTTTGGATTGTTGTTACTATCAAATTGATTTTCGTCCAAACATGGGGGACGGTTTTGAATCCAACACTCCACTAGACAGGTTTTAAACATGATGGTTGTTTGGGTGGTTTGGATATGTATTGATGATTGTAAGTTTTGTTGACAGGTTTAGATTTTTCTGGATATATATTTTTAAAGGAAGTTATGTCGGAATTTCTTGAAATTAATAGCGACTAGCTTGATGTTTTGGTGGTTGGATATGTGTCGATGATTGAGTATGTATTATTATTGTGATTATAAGTTATTTTAGATTGCATAGCGTCTTTAGGTAATATAATATTTTTCAAATTTTAATCTAATTTTTCATTATATATAAGTTACATTTTTTATTTAGATTCATCTTTAGGTATTAAATAATTACAAGAGTATCGTAGTGCCGGAGGCACGGGTTAACCCTAGTATATATATATATATATATATATATATATATATATATATACGGTTCGTATCTTAAGTTTATCATTTGTTCAATATACCTTGCTTACCTTCATTTAGCAACGGACCGGGCAACGGTTTGGTCCGTCGCTATATATACAACTATCGCTATAGTTTTTAGCACGGTCAACATATAGCGACGGATACGGACAACATATAGCGACGGACCGAACCGTCGCCCGGTTCGTCGTTAAAGAGGGTAAGCAAGGTATATTGGATAAAGAGTAAACTTAATATTCGGACTATATATATATATATATATATATATCATGATAATTTTAATTATTTTTTTCTATATTTCATCTGATCATAGGACAATTAGGCCTCGCCAAGGGAGAAATTGTGCCACAAAAAGTATACTCCCTCAGTACTAGGGCTTTGTACTCATTCATTTATATTCCGCTTAATTAATTAGCGAACGGCGAACGGCGAACGGCGAACGGGAATTATGTTAAAACAGGAAGTGAAGAAAGAGGAATATTTATTTAAGATGCCTATTAATATATATATATATATATATATATATATATATATATATATATATATATATCTATCTATACAAAACACAACTGATTTTGAAAGTCTATCTCTTCCCGCTCAACCTATTAACAGATCTGGGCCGTTCAAAGTTGGGATAAATGTAACCCTTGCTGTTAAACACAAAATAGACTCTAGACTAAGGAAATTAGAATAACCCAATTCAAGTCCCAGCTCTCTCATTTCTCTTCTCATATTCGTTCCCTGCTCCCACTTCGGTCCCAACCCATTTCCCCTTAATCCCTTCTAATTACAAGCTACTAGCATCAAAGAAATTCCGAGAGAGCGCTATTTTTGTTGGCGAAGATGACTTTCCCTTCCCTCTGTGTGTTGTTAATTTCCCATTAACTCTGATTATTTTCCTTCCATTTTCATTATTGACTTGCGCACACACACAAGCACAAGCACAAACACAAACACCTATTCGTCTCTCTCACACACATTCACACACTAAAAACTAAACCCTAATAGCTGTGACTTTTGTTGCTCATCGTTTTCCATACTGATTTTAATCTTAGGCTTCTTAGGTGGGTCTCTGCAATTGATCCATATATGCTGTCTAGCTTTCTAATTTCGGCTTAAAAATGATTGATTAGGGTTTCAGAGCTTTTGAATCCCATAGAAAATGGCAGAGACTTCGAGGTCTCAAGTCACAATCACTCTTGGACGTAGTGGTCAGGTACAATCATTCTCTTTTAATTTATTTCTCTCTCACTATTTACCCGTTAGCTAGGGTTTTATTTCTTCTAATTGTAAAATGCACAAACTTTTGCCATAAGTTTTTGATGACTAAGTAATATTCAGTTCTATCTGAATGTTTCATTGAATTGCTGCAACTATAGCTAATGCTATGATCATAAAGTTTAATTTTTTTTTATCAACATTGATGCAAGTAGTTGAATAAAATTTGGGTAATTTACAAAGAGTTGAATCCATATTCTGATTGAATAGTTGAATAAGATTTATGCTTTTCGTGTTTTTGTTTAGTTTTTATATTTTTTATAACTTCAGTTGTTTAACAGGAGTGTTTGAAATGCTAGCAGAATTCATGTATTAGATTTGCCGGAAATGGGATTGAAATTAAAGGGGTTTGTATTTGATTGTTTAGACCTTAAAATTAAATAAAAAATAAGACTACCCCGTCCACAAGGGAGGTGATATATGTCTTTTAGTTGGTTGAGTTCTTTTGGCCTGTTTGTGAGTTTTGATATGGGGAAAGGGAAGGGAGGGGAAGAGAAGGGAAAGTTCTTCTTTCCAAAAAAATTGGAAGGAAAAATTTTCCCTTCCCATTCCTCCAAATTAAAACTCACAAACACACCCTTCATCTACTAGGGTTGCGTATGTACTTTATTTCCCCTTCAAATTTGAATAGCTATCCGTTGGTCAGTTTATTTGTCATTTAGCCTGAGGGATAGAGTTGCCATTTGAATGAGAAATTATAGATGTAGTACTTTTGTCGATTCCTACGATGATTCCTAAGATTGGAATTTAAGTTAGTGTTCTTCAATAAGCTCACTCGGAGATACTATTTAACGTTATTATTTTATGACACATGTTTTTTGGATTATATTGGATAAAATTGCTTACTATTTTTGCTTGCACTTAGACGATGCTGGTCTTTCGCATTGTCTCTAGCTTGAGTACGCACTTCTTTTTTCTCTTATACGTATTACATAAATAAAGTTCATTTTGTTGGCGACTCGGCATTGACAATTTACCTTAATAGCTGGAGTGGAGAAGCTTCTCTAGACATTTCCTGTTGAATGTAACCTATCTTTCACTATGATATGATGCTATAAATCTTTTTATTAGTTTAGTCAAGTCGCATAGTGCTCTTCATTTCTCCAAATGCATGTAAAATTTGAGGTTTTAGATCCTTAATTTGTGCATATGTTATTTTACTGCCGAGATGGAGATCTAGCATCTGTGATATACAGGGGAGTTCTTATCCCATATTTTGTTACCTGGAAAACTCTTAAGATATTGATTCTGTGAAGTTTTGTATATTAATAACGGGGTAGTCCTTTTGACGTTATTTGTTTCCTTCATTTCAGCTGATAGGATTGTATAGCTAAAGAAGTTTGTTTCCTATCATGCAGAACTAGACAATAGGTTTTGCAATTGCAAATATGCCATCCTGATTTCTTTTTTCAGTGTTAAAAGGATCATATAAAAAGAGTGAGCTATGCAATTTTATACAAATGATAACAAACGTGAGGTGAAGGATGGAAAATGATAAGAAGTCATATGATAAGAAGTTAATTATTAAAAGATTGAAAAACATATTCTGAAGTATAAAAGGAAGACAAAAAGGAGCATGCAGGAACACTGGGAGTATATTTTAAGATGTTTTCATTTGCAAAATTATAATTGAATTTTGGCTAATACTTTTTTCTTTTAATTTTTTTTAACGGACAGGTTCTTATGGAGTTGGTTTCACACCTCATGTAATTATTGTTAAAGCCAGCAAGGTATACCCTACTTTCTAATTAATGGTGTTGAGTAGCATAATTGATATTTATTGATTGTGATTCGGTCAACTTTCTATATAATGATGTCGAGTGGCATAATTGATATATGTAGTTTGTGATTTGGCCATCTTTGGTGTTATTATCTCGCTAATTTTTAGTTCTGTATTGAATATGCATTATTGCAACATTTATTTGTATGACATTGTAAATTTGCCAATTTAGCTGGGGTATCTACATAACTACTTAATAAATGGGTCATTATTTTCTTTTTTAACTCCCCTTTTAAACTGATATCCAAAATACAAGCACAAGTTAAGTTTCTTTAGATGAAGTTAGTGTGGATATCATACTGGTGTGGTAAATACCTGGCGTTCCATTCAGTGATATGGGGTTGATAGATTGGTATTTATTGTGTTATAATATGAACACTTATGGTGCTATTGGTATGTTATTCACAGGCTCTACAGTTTAGGAGGAAAAAGTGTTTGACTAAGGATTCATCGTGGTCATGCTAATTTTATCAATTTATAATTTTCCTAAAATTAGCTAGGTTGTGCAGTAGAGTACATAACCAATTACTGATTCTCTACTTTGTTGTATTGTTTTTTTTCTGTGTCAATTTTGAGGTACCTTTTTGACAATTGAGCTATTAAAATAGTCTAATCCTACCGTTGTCCTAAAGTCGCTTCAAGGTCGGCGATCCTGTTTGTGGTTTCGTCTTCGACGGTTCCTTTGCTCAATTCATCGTCGCCGATGAGAATGATTTGTGAGTTAATATACACAAATACATAGATATATATACTTTTTTACTGCTACCTCCTTCACGACATAAATCAAGTTTAAAAATCAAAATTTAAGAGAAGTTTGACCTTAACACAATGATTATACTGAATTTGGAACCTTAGATTTTGAAAGAGGAGTATCAGTATTCTATACCATAAAAAGCAAATTTAGATTCTCAAATTTTGAGGTAAAGGCTGTGGGAGTACATAGTATCAGTTAAAGTAAGTTTGATTTTAGCATGATCAATAGTTGATTACTCAATTTTGTGATTAGACTCTTATTTTGGGATGTCGCAGAAAGCAAACTTGGATTATCCCATGGGAGTAAGCTTTATGTTTGAGATTGATTAAAAATGTGATTATTGATTAGTGCTTTTGATTATAATCAGTCTTAAAAAATAGTTTGTGTTTGCTAAATAAAAAGCACTTAAATTAGTAATAAGAAAGAATGTTTGGTAAAAAAATTTGTTAATCACTTATTTTAAGTGTAAATTACTAAAAAGGAATTTTTAAAAAATAAATATAGGCAATGGTTGGAATTATTAAAATAAATAGGGATAGATTAGTAATATACTTGGTCAAACCCGGTTATTAGATTTGACAAATAATCAGAAGTTCTAAATTGAAGCTTATCTGCAATTTTCATTGCTACTGGTACTCTTTTTTATGGATATAGGGAGTGTATGGTTGATCTACAGTTGCAAGAATTTAGTTCTTTTGAGGCACATAAGAGTTAACCCTATTAATTTGACCAGTGTAAGCTTGAGTGAGAATTTCAGTTTTTTAGCAGTTATATATTACTCTGGCCATATTGAAGTAGTTGCTTTGTTCAGTCATATAAGTCCAAACACATTGCTTGAAATCAGTTAGCTTCACTAATACCTGAGTTTTCAAAACCGTAGCGTACACAGTGAGGAAGAGAAAGAGAGTCCGTTGGAAAGAAGGGAGTTATCAAGCAACAAAGCAAAACCAATCACTAAGCTAGCCAGGTAAGTAACTTATGACTCTTTCCAATCCTTTTCCTCTTCATCGTTAATAACAAATTGGGTGGTAATTGGCTGGATAACTTGGAAATTATTTGGATTGCTATTGTTGATTTTTAGTTGCTATGATTAACTATTATAGAAGCAAACTGGCTGGTATATGATGTTTGATTATAGATTATCATTGTGGCTATGTTGATAATATAAGGTGGCTGCTTTGGTTGTGATTTAAAAGCCATAAGGCTGGGGTCAAAGAGTTAGGAATACATGTACTATGTGTGAATATAAGGATTGCGCCTTACCTGTTTGAGAATATGCCAAGATGAGAACTATTATAGGTTAAAGCATGCTAACAGTAATTTAGGGTATGTTTTTGTGTAATGTTGCTAACACATACTTTATATGCCCAAGTATAATGACTGTTTTGGGATGTGTGTATGCTAGCCAAGTAGCTTGGTGACTGTTTGCTAGATGTTATCTATTAAGTCATCCGGATATATATATGATGGAAATAAAACTCATTCATGTACACTATGTCAAAATCAGTCCATGCTCATCATTATCTTATGTGTTATCTATATTGTTATTCCATGTTTTCTTTAGGACAAAGAAAGCTTAGAAGTGAACTGTTTTGGTGCCAAAAATCAAACTGACTGTGCAAGCTTATTAAGGTCATGATGATAAGTTTTAATGATGTTTTGAAGTGTATTTGAATGCCTAGAGGTTCCTTGAGACATAACTTGGGACTGTTTGTAGGTATAACCAAAATTGTGTCTATATGTGAACTGTTATAGCAAAAAATCACATTGCTTGAATTCCCTTCAAAAGATCATAATTGTCCCCCTTTTTTAGCAACACAAATCAATAAACAATCCCTTTTTATGAGGTTGAATGTGTTTTTATAAGTCAAAAAGAAAAAGGAACATACACAGAGATTTATCAACTCAATTAGACCCAACAACCAAAACACACTGCTTGAATTCAGTTATAATCTCACAGATTCTGTATGGAGTATATGAAAATTATTTTCATTCTACAACTTTTTTATAATAAAAAAATATCCTTTAATCGAATCCCAAAAATCAACCAGTGTCACTAACTACTACTACTACATCACTCATATGTATGCGTTTCAATATATGCATATTACAATCACCTCCCTGGTGTATGTGCTACCAGTCCAAAGATTTTGAATTTTGATTCTTGGTATAATTCTTGGTGTCCTTCTGCTAACACAAAAGAGTAAACTTTGAAATAGATCCAATCAATTCTGAAACTTAAATGAAATTAGTTATTTAACATTTCAAATTAAATAAACCCACGAAGATACTTCAAGTCACTTTCATTAAATAAGCCCTCTTTACCAAAAAAAGTAGAATAAATTTTGTTAAAGTATATATAAGTAAGACGCTTATATATATAACATAGTCATTTGATCCTCTCGCCGGCAAGCAGCGCAGACCATCTCCCTATTCTCTCTCTGTATTTGGTTTTTGTATGGAGGTGAATAGGCGATTAGCGAAGAAGGATTTCTAGGGTTTCAAAAGCTTCTCGCCAATCCTCAACGGCTTTACTGAGAGATCCAGGATTTGAATTTATCCCCTACGATTGTCAAACCCCCTCTAATAGGGGTAGTTTTGTTTTTTAATTTATATGACTGTTGGCAATTATTGTTCAGTACTATAAAAATTAATGCACATAAATCTCAACGAGTTTACTTTTCATAAGAGATTTTTACAGTTTTTTCTTTTTGCTCATAGATTAATTACTCAACTGTGTCTAGCATTGTAATATGATTTTATTAAGGTGCAGTATTTGCTAAAATTTCAGTTGATTTCAATGGGTTAAAAATGCTTGATTTACTTTGGTATAAAAGAGAATATAACCCTGTCATCAACCCACAAAAGAACAATATTGTGATTTATACTATTGGGATTAATAATATGTCTGTATAGCTTTTGAATCATCATGTATCTACTTTATGTTCTTCAATTTCTTAGTTTAAGATGATTTTATTAAGGTGCAGCATTTGCTAAAATTTCAGTTGATTTCAATGGGTTAAACATGCTTGACAACCCTGTCATCAACCCACAAAAGAACAATATTGGGATTAATAATGTGTCTGTATAGCTTTTGAATCATCATGTATTTACTTTATGTTCTTCAATTTCTTAGTTTAATCGTTCCGCATGTGCGTATGTCTGTATAAATATCAATGCTTGATCAACTTCTTCTTTGCTTACTTAGGATGAGTTATAGAAATTATCTATTGGGTGTGATGAAAGGCTGATAACTTGGTAAGGGTTTGAAGAGATCTTACTACTGTACAAAGAAAAATAGCAGATCTACAAGTAGAACTTCAAGGTCGTAAGGTGACGTACACAAGTCTTGATCCTATTCACATCTATTTGTCTTTTATGTCTCATTATATTTTAACCAGCTTAATAATGTCATATATGCAACTTACATCCTCCTCTAATTTAAATTAAATTGCACTTTACAAATATATTTGCACTTTCAAATAAAGTTATTTCTCTATTTTCTGCATGTGTGTATTTTTTGTGTTCCGTCTTTTGTAAAGTTAACTAATTATACACGGTTATGATGATTTTGGGTATGGAATGATGGTTATTTTGGTGGTTTGAATATTTATTGATGATTGTAAGTTTTGTATGCAGGTTTAGATTTTTCTGGATATCTATTTTTAAAGAAAATTCTGTCGAAATTTCTTAAAATTAGTAGCGACTAGCTTGATGTTTTGGTTGTTGGATATGTGTTACTGATTGAGTATGTATTAATTATTGTAGTGGTATGGTGAATTATGATAATTGTTATATCTGATTGTAAGTTATTTTAGGTTGCAACGAGTATTTAGGTAATATCACAGAACCAAATTTGAATCTATTACCACTTTAAAATTTGACAAAGCACAATAACGGTTCAGATTTCATCTCAATTCTTCCAACTTAATCTAAAGGCTCACATTTCATGTCACCCACAAAAAATCTCGCCCAATGAAATTCATGACCAACTGCAGACTTATTCCTCTCTCTCTCTCTCCTCTTCTCCACACTTCCTCTCTCTACTCTCTTCCTCTGTCCCTGTAATTCTACATATAGTCATATCCATTTTCTGTTCAAAACCTTGATTTTCAGGCTGGTGCTTTAATGGGTTCTGGTTTTTCTTCTATTTTCACACGAAGGGAGGTGTCCTCAGCTCCGTCGCCGGAACCCAGTCTCGGCGATTTACCTGAGAGTGTTGTGGCTTCTGTTCTTGAGTGCATGAACCCACATGAGATCTGTCGGCTGTCACTTCTAAATCGGGCTTTTGCCTTTGAACTATGATTCTATCATTCGGAGATTGCTTAAAAAATTTCCTTCCAAATTGTGTCAGAGAGCTATATATTATGCTTTATGTCGGCCCAATTTTTTTGATAGAGGAACTAAGGTTTGATTTTTATCTCTCTTATCATTATCCTTTATTGCATTGAATGTATATATTTATGAATACATGGGTTGTTTTAGATAGAGAATAATTTGTAAATAGATTTGTATAATTGAAATGGATTGGGTAGAAATCTATTGAGAATAATTTTGTGCTTAATGAATACATTGACTGATTTAAGTTAACTCTTCTGGACATTTCTTGCTTGAAATCCTCTAAAAGCAGGTTATTTGCTTTCTATGTTATCTTTTTGTTTAGAAAGTGATTATTTATACTTTAGCAACGCTTGCAATTTATATATTTTGTATACATTCAAAGATTTGATTTTCCTATTTGTTTCAATGTTGAGCAGATTTTATTTATTCATTAAACAAAAAAATTCCCTTGCTTTATATTTGATTGTAAGAAATTAAATTGATAGTGTTGGAGAGAATAGATAACAACGAATTCGAGATGGGGTAGCCACCGATAAGTTTGAATTTGGGTAAAATCTTAAATTCCTTACTTTAGTATAATCTACAGATTAAAATGTACATTTTGATTATTTGCAAGTGTATGGTTGTACTCACTTCTATGCCTAGGCTCAAATTTAATGGCAGTTATATAATTGTTTTATATAGTTGTTACTTGAACGTAAAAGTATTATATTGTGCTCTATTCCTCCATTTTTATGAAAGGTCTCCTTCCTCCGTGTAGAAAATGTTGTCTCTATTTACTTCATTCCCTTATACTCAACCACCTGAATACAATCATGATAAGGTGGGTGAAGCTTCTACTCAGGATTGGGACTTGATTCGGATAGCAGGCAACAACGAGGAGGATTATAGTTGACCCATAAACATAAACATAGCAAGGTAAGTTCTAATTCTTGAATTTAGAAGCAATAATAGACTGTTTTATGCGAAATTGAGACTGTTATTGTGGTAATGTTGGGATTTTAGAAAGGAACTTAGTTGGTGTTACGCGAAGTAATAAGGAGGGAAATTATGTTTCATAAACATGTACAAATGCTTATGAACTCTGTCCACAATAATAATGCACGTATTATGTTCGTAGAATTCTGTCACTCTTTTGATGTTTTGTGTATCACTCTGATTACAATTGGCAACCTCCAATTGGCAACCTCAGGTTCTTCTACAAACTAATTTCAATTTATATTTCTTTCTTATTTTCAGTAATTTTTGCTCATAAGATTTGAAGCTTATTTTAGAAGTCAAATTCATATAAAAGAACTTTGGAAACTGATTTTTTCCTTCTGTTATTTTTTCCCTTTAATTTTTATTATTTATTTTTGATATGTAAGTGTGGCCCACTTGTATGGTGATCGGAACCACCGACCTTGAGGTAACCCTTTAATTTTCAGTTTACCTATTTATAATGCTTATTGTTAGGAAGCCAGGACAATGCTTGAAATCTGAACTTTATTCTAATTTAGTTATAGGTAATAATTTGAAAGATTCCTCTCATATTAATATCATAAATTGAATCGAATATCTGATAGGAATGATTTTCCTTATTTCTCCAATTTCTTGCTTTAAATTTAATTATATCATCATTACGAGTTTGAAGTCTATGAACTATTTTGTTAGTTTTTGTGAACTTTTTAAGATCTCATACATTGTGATACCAAGAGTCAAACCCCAGAAATTGTTGCTCAAGAAATAAAGTTGTTAATCAACTCATTGGCCACTGTTGCATGCCTCCTTGAGACTGTTATTGTGGTAATGTTGGGATTTTAGAAAGGAGTTTAGTTGTGTTGTGTGGGGAGTAATAAGGAGGGAAATTATGTTTTAGAAACATGTACAAATGCTTATAAACTCTGTCCACAAAAATAATGCACATATCATGTTCGATAAATTGTTTCTTACATATTCTTAAGCTCAAATCGAGCAATTAAGCTAAGATAGTAAACAAGAACTCTTAACACATGTTATATTAATTAAATGAAGTGATTTTTATAAGTTTAAATCGGGTAGAATTCTGTTTTGGAACAAAAGTTATTTTCATGTTCGGTTTTGCAATAATACACGTCGAGTATTTGCAAGATGGGGTAGAACACCTGAATGGTTCTCTACTCTTGGAATTTTTTTATGAGACAACAATCAATTTTACTCTTTTCTCCCTCAAAGGCATCTATGAAGCGAATTCCTTGCTGTACTCAGTTTTATTTGTCACCACCATAAGAACTTTTTGAAGTAGTTATATTAGCTTGAAATTGTGACAATTTGTTAGTCAATGGCTACAAGTGTTTTGTGGAAGAGATATTTTAAGATTGTCAACTTTAAGGAATTCAACAATTTACAGTCACTTCAATAATTTTTCTAAAAGGTATAATAAGAAACTGTCACTTCAATAGCTTAGCTGACATTATTTGATTTTTTAATTTAATTTTAATAATTTAATTTTCCATTTGATGTTTTTAAGCAGAGAATTAGTCTGCCTGGAGGACTGATGAAGAATTTGCAAGAGAAATGCTGACTGGAATAAACCATGTTGTTATTCGTCGTCTTCAAGTAATGCTAAAGATTTTTGTGACATATTCTTACCCTTTATTTTGGTCTTTTGTGTTATTAGTGGTATGGGTTTTGTGACATTTATTAGATGTGTTGGTATTAGGTAGTAATTAGCTTAGTTTGACCTATTTTTATTGGCAAATGGAAGAAAGTAAGTTTTGATACTTGAGTTTAATTTGTTTTGTACTACATTGTTTTTGGACATTTGAACTTATTAGAAGTGTAAAAAATTAATGATTTTATTTTTTATTTTTATATTAAGTTTGGTCTTTGGTGTTATTAATGGTATGGGTTTTTTGATATTTAGTTATTTTTATTATTATGATTATGATTTTTGGGTCGAGCTGTATTAGGTCGTTATATATTCTGGATTGTTTATTTTATGGTTTAGATATGATTTTTGGATTGTTGTTACTATCAAATTGATTTTCGTCCAAACATGGGGGACGGTTTTGAATCCAACACTCCACTAGACAGGTTTTAAACATGATGGTTGTTTGGGTGGTTTGGATATGTATTGATGATTGTAAGTTTTGTTGACAGGTTTAGATTTTTCTGGATATATATTTTTAAAGGAAGTTATGTCGGAATTTCTTGAAATTAATAGCGACTAGCTTGATGTTTTGGTGGTTGGATATGTGTCGATGATTGAGTATGTATTATTATTGTGATTATAAGTTATTTTAGATTGCATAGCGTCTTTAGGTAATATAATATTTTTCAAATTTTAATCTAATTTTTCATTATATATAAGTTACATTTTTTATTTAGATTCATCTTTAGGTATTAAATAATTACAAGAGTATCGTAGTGCCGGAGGCACGGGTTAACCCTAGTATATATATATAATAGTAGTAGTATATATGAATATGATCCATGATCAAGTGATCAACCAACTTGAGAATAACTTTTTCGATCGACTATTAGTAATATATGAACGTAGTCCAGTATTCATGAAAATTAATTTCTAGCTACCAAGCTCAAATAACGAACACAAAATTTAAAATAGAAATAAAAAAAAGAATAAAATTAATATCCAACGTTTTGTTTGGTTGATAAGCTGGAATTTCACCCTCATGATAGATTAGGCCTACCTTAGAGTACAATAATTAATACGTATCTCCACTTATTAAGTAACTCCTGCGAAATACGAGCTTATTTTTAAATAAAACGTTTTCTATTTATTCTATATATATGTGATAATTAATTATAAAATATTTTTTGAATTTTAAATTAACTTATTATTACTATTAAAATGATTACAAACTTTGCTCAAACAAACAATTATAAAAGACTCACAATTGAGAGTTAGCAATGTGTTTCTTTTTAAATAATTTTTAAATTTAATATTTAATTTTATATGATTTTTTAGACTTCAAAATTAAATAAGTAGAACATAACAGTCTAAAGTTGATGTTTAAGAAATTCTAGATAAAGTATATAGATTTGTTATAAAAACAAAAAGTTACCATCATGCAGGTTTTTAGTTTTAAAATGTAACTAAATTTTAATAACTAATTAATATATAAGTGAGATTTTTTTTAACAGTATTCAACTAAAAATCTCCTATCTGAAATAAAATTGTTATATAAAGTTTAATCATTAATATATTTTGTAACATATATTACGCTTTTTATTATTAATTATTATTTTCTTATATTGTTAATATATATAGTTATTTTGGAATAAATTTTTTGTAAAATAATAGGTTGCCATTATGACTTTTAGTTTTAAAAATTAACTAATTTTTAATCGCTAATATATAAGTCATATTTTTTTAGCATAATTAACTAAAAATGTCTCTTATATGAAATAAAATTGATAACTAAAGTTTAATCATTAATATATTTAATATTATTTAATAAAAAATTTAATATTAATTATTACATATGTAATCATAATATTTTTTTTCTATACGTCTAATATTTAGTTATTTAAAGTCTAAAATTGAGTAAAGTAAAATTCTAAACATATTTTTAAAGTTAAAAATTTATATTATAAGCAAATAATTAAAGGCCTTTTTCATAGTTTTTTTTTGTAGAATAATGTGTTACATTAAAATTTATAGGACCATAAAAAGAATTTTGGTTCTATATCATTAACTATTAGTTATTTTTAGTAGTTAATAATTTCACAACTTATAACTTACTAATGTTATATAATTTAATTTAGTTTTATTGTTTCATAATTTATTATTAAATCTTATGATATTAGGTTATTATAATGTGTTGTAGGGTTGGAAGACCCATGCAAATGTATAAAATTAGTATAAGAAAAAAAGAACCCTATTAAGTTTGGGACTTATCAGTAGCTATTTGGATTGCTTTAAAATAAATAATATTAAAGAGATTAAAGTGTTTTAATTGTAGTTAAATTATAGCCATATACTAAAGACCAAAAAATAAAGTTTTGTCGTATTATATATTTATATAGGTAGATTGCTTAGATTGGTTAATTTCTTGGTCTTCATAATTTCGGGAAATAGTAATATACAACATACATTTGATGATCATTTTTTCATTTAAATATTATGACCAAAATTTAATCGAAAAGATACAATATATGTTCACCTATTGTTTCATACGTACGTATAAGGTAATGCATGATATATATATATAATGCTTTCATCTTTTGATAAAGCATTACTGTTATGTAATAGTCATTCATGTTTTGTTATCATTGAGTTGTATTAGTGACGCCTTTTCTCTTCCTATATAAGAGAGGCTTGGTCATTTGTTTGAGGCAGGATTTAGTAATCCAATAGAGAGCTTGGAAAGACTTAGATTCCTATCTAACTAATTTTCAGCACTCTTGCCTTCTATCTTAGTCATGCTAAGTTTCTATAATCGAGTCTGTTTGTAAGTAAACCCAAGTTATCTGTTTGTAATTATTTCTTTATTCAATAAAAATTTTAGTTTTGTATATAAACTGCCGCTGTTATTATTTTTTATAATTTTGCTATAGTTGTAATTCAGCTTTTTATGCGCCACTTTTCTCTTCTATCTTCTGTCTTCCGTGTGTGTATATATATATATATATATATATGGTTATAAAAAAATATAAAAAAGAAAAGGTGAAGAAATCAAAAATAACTTGGGACTTTGATTTCATTTTTGGACAGAGAGTGTTGTGTAATTGTATTGCACTATCGAAGAGCATGAACCAACAACCCCAACATCAGAATGAAAACGAAAACTCTTCCACTACGTACAAACATAGTTTAATTATTAATAAAATTATTCCAACTCAAGGAGTAGGCTTTGTGACATGGTAAGCAAATGGGGGTCTGCTTCGGCCGGGGAAGATATATTCAGGTGACTCCTCACATCATTCTTTTATGTTTGTGTGTGTATATATATATATATATATTACCGTCATCGAACACAATATGTATGTATAAACTAAGAATTATCATCATCAGCAAACAAATTAACAATATATATATATATATATATATATATATATATATATATATATATATTGTTATATATATCATCCATCGATTATCCGTACAAACTAAGAATCATCAGCAGCAGCAGCAAGGATGTGTTCATGAGGTTGAAACCTGGCCATTTCTTGTTCATCCAAACTAACCGTGGCTTCAATACCATCTCCACTTGGTGTATCCATCAAATAAAAAACATTGGGGCTAATTCCACCATCACCAAAACTCATCTTAATAGGCCTTCCCCACCCAAAATCCACCTTATTTAGTGCAAAATTACACAAACTGCTACATACATACATCTTGCAATTCTTTCCAATACCCTCAAGTACCGCTTTCGACCCCAAAACTTTCCCCTCCATATCTTTCAGCTCCATTCCCCTCAGCTCCATCTTCCCTTTCTTTATTTGAGCGTTCAATCCATATAAAGTTGCCTCACTCTCTTTCCTCACTCGTACAAAATACGGCCAGTAAAAGTTCCCCACGCAAGTTTCTGGAACGTTCTTTAATATGGAACGCATGTTGGTCGGTTGGATCAACACGGATGGTGTGAATGCTGCTGAGTTATCAGCAGCAGCAGCAGCAGCAGCTATGGCGGATTTGTATAGGAGCGCAGTCAAAACTTGGACTCGGCTCGGATTCTCTATCCCCTTGTTTGCAATATTTGTCTTGAGATTGGCTAGAGTAGAGTTATGAAACACAAACTTTCTAGTTACCCAGTTTTTAAAAGTAGGGAAGTGAAATTGTGGAACCTCCATTGAATCGTAGGATGGCCAGGAAATGAAATGAGGGCGGTGCGATGGTAGGAGCTGGCCCCTCGAGACGGCTGCCCAGTGAGCGAGGAAAGTGCAGACGCCACATCCGTCGGTGATCCCGTGTGATATGGACACCGCCATTGCTATGCCTCCGCAGTCAAAATGATTAAGCTGCACAACTACCAAAGGAGTGGAGTGTAGTTGTAGGATGGGGGGGATAGTAGTACTAGTATTATTTTTGTTTAATTCACCCCAGACTGAACCAGGTGGAAAGAGTAGGGTTAGATTAGCGTCATCTTCTTCTTGGCGTTTTTCAAGGATGTCGGACATGTTGCATTGGATTTGAGCTTGGAAAAATTGTACACCTTCATCATTACAATGGACATAGAATTCGGACGTTAACCTCCCGGCAAAAGGGTAGAATTGAGTTAGGGTTTTTGATAAGGAATGCTTCAGATGATGGTGTTGGGATTTAATGTTGTTGGTGGCAGTTGAATTGGCCGGGAAGAAGAGAACAAGAGGGATGTAAATATGTGGAGTGAAGATATCTCTGGTGGAAAGATTGTAACGTTTTAAGTTGAGAGGGGTTGGGGAGGAAGGTTTAATGGTGTCCGATGGTTTGGATAATATTATTGCACGAAGCTGCCTTTTGGCTGTGGAGGAGGAGGAAGGTTGTATTTGTACCATCGGTATATATTGGATTGGGATGGGATGGAAGATATAGATGAGCTAGTAATTGTAGTTTTATTTTATAATACCAGTACATATTCAAAAGTTATTACTTGGGGCCTACTTCCATCCATCCATGATAATCAGATGAACTAATTAATATCTTGCCCATCATATATATACATTAATTATTGTTGGTATGGGTAAGAATTAATTGTACATCTCCTCATCTGTTATAAATTTAGAGTAGTGCTAGAGACACAATAAATTTTATAATTATTTTATAATTTGATGATGTGGCATACTTCATCTCAACATATTGATGAACAAATTAATTTAATATAGTCTTCAACCCCACATAAAAGCTAAGATAAAATATATCACAACAACAAATTATAAAATTTATTATGTCTCTAATATTATTCATAAATTTAATCTATCAACTGCATCAATCAATGTCCACACCATTTTCGTTTGTTTGAATTACGGAAATATAATAATAATATATATATATATAGGTGACCACTCTTATTCATTGTGGTATCATCTATTTGGACTTTGGTGTAGCCAAGGAGTTTCTTGGGGAATGATTGGGGGCTTGACTAGTGGAGATGCCTGTTTGTTTGTACTTGCACGACGGCTTTTAACACTCATAATAATAAAGACAATAATATTGTAATGATTTAATCCATCCACTAGGCATCTCCACTAGTCAATGCATCTCCACTAGCACTTTGTGTTCATTTTCGTTTGTTTGAATTACGGAAATATAGTAATAATAATAATAATAATAATAATAATAATAGGTGACCACTCTTATTCATTGTGGTATGGGCAGCACAACTGAAATTAGGATCCTCTTAATTTTAAATGAAGTAGAATCTTTATTTTATAATTTAGATTTAAACTGTGTTAGAATATAATATTATATTGACAGAAAAGAGATGATAATAAAGAATATATAAAGAATGAAAATTCTTCATTTCATTTAAAACGAAGAGGACAATTGAAAATATATAAATAATGGGAGCTGACTGCATGCTTCAACTTTAGCTTTTTAAGCTAGTGAAAAAGTGTGGGAAATTAGTGGATAAGTAGACAAGCCAACCGAAACTTTTTAAGGTTGGCGACCAAATTATGGGTACTTTTATCAATGATGACAATTTTAACAAGTTTACAACTTTTTACTCACAATTATACAATTACCAGAGTCGAGTAGTTGTGGTAACCACCCCCCAGTTTTCCGTATATTATTACTAATTAACACCATTTCAGTATCTAAGATGCATGCATGTCTAATAATTTGGATCAACTAATTATTGCTACCATGGGAACCAAAATGGGTGCTATTGTATTAAGATAAAGAAGAAAAAAAACGTAATACACTGCACTCTATACAAGACTGAGATATCTGTTCTAGAAGTTGAATAAGTTGAAGATTGTCCTGATTTATAAAACAAGCCATCATAAAATGTTGGGTGCAATTAATTTTGTAGTAGACTTTGTCCTCTCTACAATTAATTATTGTTTTTGTAGTAGACTTTTGATAAATGGGATTTATACCCGTTAATTGACTACTTTTATACTTAAAAAAATGCTTATTCTCATTACTGCATTATTTCTTTTATATTGTTTTGTTATTATTTTGAATAATATATTTTTTGTAGGAATTTTCAGGTCATTCCCAGCTTTCAGGGGCAAAAAGGTTATTTTGCCGACCTGGCGCCACTTTTCAGTACAAATCTGGCGCCGCAGCTGTGACGCCCCCAAATTCGGGTTCCTCTCTTTCCTCGGATCCGGTGCAATCACAATACTACATCGTCGAACTATTACATTTTTATTCATAACTTAAAGAATAACTTGATTTATTACAATTTAGAATATAAATTCTTTCTATAATCAGGATCTCATATAATGACTCCAAACTTTTACAAGTTATAATCTTGGTCATTTACCATTCCTGTCTTATATCATGTTCGATATTATAAAAATGCGGAATAACTTAAATTTTTTCAATCTTCTTTGAATAAAATCTTTTATTGATTTCACAATCTTAAATCAATTACAAATTCTTGAATCACTATATCCGAATTATTGTATAAACGTTTACATCTCAATTCGATATCTTTTATGTATTAACTAATACATCTTTACAATACGACAAGTATTAAACATCGTAAACAACTATCAAGTACAACTCCTAGAACCTAAACATGGTTCGAGAGCATATATCTAAATAAACAAAAATCTTCCACTCTATCACGGAGCACGTTACTCTTATCGTGAGTCCTTAACCTGCAATAGTGGTTATTTGCAAGAGTGAGCTCGACAGCTCAGCAATTCTAACAGTTTTCATGCATCACATAACATATAACATCATATTTAGTTCATGCATTTATAATCAATTTATATTTACTAAGCATGTTACTTCTCACATAACAAGCATATCATCAAAGATCAACTTTCAATCTTATACATACCTCATATATAGTTCATATATAAGTTCACATCATCACAGCATAATATAATTCAACTAACAGTTATTGAATTCATATATCAAATAGGAACTGAAAGACTTGCCTGTTGCGTAGTTTAACAACTACGACTTAACTGCTTAAAGATATTTGCGCTTCGTGTATTCCTACACAAGCATACAATTATGGATTCATACATATCAGTTATACATATCCATACATTCTCAACACAATACAATTGATACATTGTTGTCTAACTTGGTTCTTAGAACCTTCGTTTCACTTTCTCATCGTATTCTTAGAATAACTATGTACGTATAAGTATATTTTAACCATACGTACTTACTACCATTTTTCATATACACATGCCCACCTACCACTAATCTATTTACATATAGCTAGGGTAATCCATCCTTTGAGTTAATCATTCTCATATATCATTACTTACATATAAGATTATAACAATTAACAAACATACTCTATTGACCGTCGAAATCGGATTCAAGTATTAACATATGATCTTACATAGCATGTAAACATATTAAAGGATACTTTCATGCTCGTTCAACCTTTTCACGTTCAATTTACATGATATAGGTTCTAAGTTAATACCCTTAATAACTTAAGTCCATTCAAGGTTATAAAGTCACAAAGTCTATCATGCTCGTCTTTTAAACACATAAGGTAATCATGTAACTCGTGTTAAGCATGCTCATGAATATTCATATTTCATGCATGTAACTATCATAGTTATTAGTTTAAAAACATGCTTCGTTTATCACTTTAAAACATGCTTGAACTCATGCTTGGTTAGTTGTCAATATATCCAATCACATACGAATCATATTTAGAGACATAATAAACACAAACATGACATCTTAAATCTTTAGAATCTAGCTACTCATACTTAATGCAACTTGATTTGAAAACATATTCAAGTTCGCCTTTGAAATCATTTTAAACTTGAACGATACAATTCGACACATACAAGACAACTTTAAAGCTCTTATCATATGTAGTTAAGGCATGTTAACATCTTCACAAGATCATAATGTTCATCATGTAGTATTCATGCATATTTGCTTTGATATATCAAGCTTTTCATTAAAAATATTTTCTAACACAAAGTCTAACAAGTTGGTCATGAATACAATAACTATAATTCATAACTCATGCTCATTTACGTTTAAAATCAGTCATGTGTATAGACTACTAAGCTTAGAACTCATAGAACATAAGTTCCATCAAAGTTCGTTTTCAAAACTTTAAGTTTATTTTCAACTATAAGCTTCTTCATCAAGTTTGTATCTATCATGGTTATACATGTTCGTACTATGTCTACGTACATATATATGTATGTTACTCATGCTCTTATGATTGCCTAATGTGGTACTACATGATGACATTCAACAGGCTGTTTAACAGAAAAACAAAACTGGTTCCAGGACCCTGCGCAGCTGCGCTGGTGTCCGGCCAGTCTAGGAATTGTTCTGCTGCGACAGAAACCAGCCCAAACTCAGAATTTTCCACAGCAAATCGATTTTGAGCAACTATATAATAGTTCTAACATGTATATAAGTCCATATAACAACTAAGTAGACATTCCTCAACTCAATTATCATTTATCTCCACCTAATCAAGAATTTGAAATTCAAGAATAGAAAAATTTGACAAAAACGAAATGAAGAACAACAAGCAAATCGTATACCTTTGCTATATGAAGATGAACTTGCTGAATTAGAAATCTCTCCCTCTGTGACTCTCTTGCTAACAACTCACAACACTCTCCATTTTACACTTAGCAAAATTTCTCAGCAAATCAATTTAGAAGGAGATGGCTTGTATTTATAGAGAAATCATTAAATAGACAATGCATATATTCATCAAATTAAACCAATAGGAATGCTAGTTTGTACAATGGATAAGAGGGAGTGGTTGAGAGTTGTTGAAATCTACTATTGGAGCCACTCCCCTTCTCATTATTTAGCTAAGATTTGCAAGATTGCTGAGTTTGAGGAAGAGTAGGCTAGTCTTGTAGCCATTCACGTGAAGAATGAAATGAGGGGGACTCTTATATTGGGACAAGGCAAAATAAACTCAGCCTTGCAAGTATGAAGTGAAATAATATCATATACTACACATAACATACTTAAGTCATTTCATTTTAGATCATACAAATCACACTCCAATTGCTATATTAATTAAGTCATATGTACATATACACAAACACATACGTACACCCACACATTGTCACATACCCTTAATATATCCAGTCATCACATATTGCTACATATACATTATTTATGTAACTCATCAACCATAATATATAGTTTCTTTTATAATATAATCACATTAAAGTGTTACGCTACACTTTATATAACATATGCGTAACTACTATATGTTATGTTTTTAATTATCATTTCCTTTGTACATATCATCTAGTTGAGTGTTTACAAATTATTATACTCAATGGCAATTAATTAATAAAATATTTATTAATTCATCCCTCATGAAATTATTAATCTCCATAAGAATTAATTAACATTTATATTATAAATATAAATCTTATTATATTTATAAATCATTTACTCATTAATCAACATATTATCAAATAATTACTTGATAATATTATATTATCCATAATAATAATATAGTGAGACAATATATTCCATTCCTTATCAATACAATTTTCGATTATATTTATAATCAACCTCTTTATTATTATACTATCACTAGCCATAATAAATCAACATACCATTATAATAACAATTAACAATATGAATTAATTGTTAATTGATAATTCTTCCATCCTTGAATTTAATTAATCGTCGGATCTATTATCGTGTCACACAATGCATTTTCCACAAGCTTAATCTCAAGCTTATTATTATTCTCATTACTTACTCATCTCCCACTATATTACTACTTATAACATGTTCAATATAATTAGAACTATTAAGTCACAAGGTTCACATATAAATATATTACGAATAGAAATATTCAAATATTATTTATAACACTTACGGTACTATAGCAACTCAAGTTATTAAAATAACTTAGTTTTCTTTTATAAATTAAACTCCCTTGAAAAATACATTAGAAATTATGTGTTTTTCCATAACATAAATATTATATTTTCTCCGAATAAAGACATTCATTATCAGAAAATAATTTACTTATTGTCTCATGATATTATCAAATAACTATATGTACGACACATGTACATATATTATATATAGAAAATAGATAATAAGTTTATTTTCTATTATAATAAATTATTTCCATCAATTTATTTACATATAGTAAATACGTTTTAATATATTTACTATGTTAACTAATCACACCTCATACAAAAACATATAAGGTAATATTATTATTCAAAAATAACATTTCCTCATTTTATTAAAATAATTCAATATTAGAAATTATTTTAATACCTTTTATTAGAAATATATAATAATTATTTTTCTTTTTTTTCTATAAATTGTTCCCAAAATAATTTCTTCAAATATTCATTTAAAGATATAATGATTTCCATTTCTCTTTAATAACGTATATATATATTTATTAACGTTATTCGTACATTAGACTTTCTCACATATTACCATTCTAAGTAATATATATAAAAAGTATCAACTATAATCATATATTCAACGCATATATTAATCCACTTTTTTTACTTAAATAAATTAAACACTGCACCATATCATCATAGTTAATTAAGGTTTAATACTCACATTATATTATTCCATAATATAACTCTCAACTTAAATTAATCAATATTTATTCATAAAGATATTTAATGCCACCTACTTCTATGATAAAATAATTCTATAAATTATTTTAATATCGATAGGAAATTCTATCCACTTCCTTTATCTTAATTGAATCGTCTCTAAAATAAATAACAAATATATATTAATAATAAATTTATTAATCACAAAATCACATATTACATAGTTCATATTACTCTATGTAACATAATAGTTCCTACCTCATAACACACATATATATATTTGAACCCAATATATGCCTTAAGAATTTTATTCATTAAATCCTTATTTAATAATTTCTGAAAATTCGGGTTCTCACAGCAGCACCAGAGGCCCTTCAAATTCCTGCATAGGCAGCGTGACAGCGCCCCTATCCTTCACAAAATGGCGTCGCAGCGCCAACTTAATGACGGTGCCTTTATACCAGCGTTGCAGCACCGCCCAAGGCTAAAATGTTGGCGTCGCAGCGCCAGCCTCTATTTTCAGAAGATATTTTGAAAAAATGACCTAGCAGCTGGAGAATTTGGTTATATATCATTTGGGCTGCCTCTTTTGCAGATATAGAACTCCTTTTATCTGAGTTTTCTTTCTAGAAAATACTCTAGAATAGAAAGAAGCTTGGAAGCCATTTCCTTCACTTTCTTCATTTCTTTAGCTTAGCTTAGTTTGTACATATAGATAGGGATAGATGGGGATTCCTTGGAGCTCAAGAGTGGCATAGCAACAACGATTTGGAAGGAGATTTGAAGAGAGTTCTTGGAGATTGAAGAAGCTTTGACAGAGTTTATTCTTCTCTAGTCTTCCCTTTGAGTTTGTTATAGATGTTGTATATGTTGCTACTAATATTTAGTTTACTAGCTATGAACTAAATATTGGCTCTAAGATTGTAATAGAACCCTTTGTCTATTTGAATTGAATTAAATATATATGTTTATTGTTCAAATTACTAAGGAATTAGTGATTAATGCTAATATATGAGGATTGGAAATGAATTGTAGATTGAGACCACTATATGTTGGCATGTGTTTATGAATTGTCTGTATGGACTGCATGATTTGCCTATAGGATAAGAATATATCTGTATGTCATGTGTGACATATCAAGAACCTGTGCTTAATTCTTTGCTAGGAATAATTTGCATAGGAATGTGTGGTTATTCGCCTAGCTTGGATGTTCCTTTCTGTCTATTCCCTTTTGGGTGGATTAGAGAGGATATGCTCATACATACCTCGGAAGAGGCGTATGAGTACTTGAGAGTTCTTGGTCGACAATCCGTCGAGACCATTTAGACTAAAGAGAGAAGGTTAGGATATTTGATGAAACATAGCACACCAAGTGTTCGACAGAATGCTAGTGTGGGGTGAAGTTATGATCTTAGCTTGAATTATCTTTGATACCTATCTTTATCCATTTACTTGCTTTGATAATTAGTTTTAAATAGTTTAATTACAACTCTTCCTATTTATTCCGTTTAGACCTGACTTAAGCGATATAAGGTCAATGCTTAGTATATTCTAGGATTTAGTTCTTCGTGGGATCGACTTTTTCTTATCACTGTATTACTTATTTGACCGCGTATACTTGCGCGTGTTCATTGATCGCGTTTGCGACCAACAACTTTTAAAAATAATCGATAATTAATTCAGAAATAATTAATAATTAATTAATCTTTCAGAAATAATTAATTTTGTAGTAGACTTTGTAGAAATAATTAATTTTGTAGTAGACTTTGTAGAAATAATCGATTGGATGTACAAAATGATTGGTGGGAAATTAATCTTTTTGTAGTAGACTTTGTAGAAATAATTAATTGTAGACTTTGTAGAAATAATTAACTTTGTTTTCTACTACAGAAAGATTGGATGTACAAAATTAATTAATTATTAATTAATTGTAGAAATAATTAATTTTGTACATCCAATCTTTCTGCAATAGACTTTGTCCTCTCTACAATTAATTATTTCTAGAAAAAGATTGGATGTGAAGACTTTAATGAGTTATTTCTATAATATTAATTATTTATGTAGTAGACTATGTCCTCTCTACCATTAATTATTTTATAGTAGAAAAAAAAAGTTGCCAAATTGATATGAAAATAATTAAAAAAAAATTGTTGACCTTCTCACAGGACTCACAACCATGGGTGCTCATTGGTTAAAAATCGAACCGGTACCGAAAATACCGAACCGGTACCGATCTGAAAGTATCAAAAAAGCAAGAACCGGTACCGGTATCGAATTATCAATTTCGGTACCGGTTCGGTACAAAATCGGTACCGGTTTTTTCTGTTCGTTTTCGGTTATACCGCATGTTAATATATATAATTATTAATAATAATTAAATACTTTTTTATATATATTAACAGTTTTTTTAAAACTAAGAAATCATCTATATAATGCTTGTAGTTGTATTTCCTATTTTTTTTTAATCTGTTATACTGGCTCAAAAAAAATCTTCTTTTAATGCGATGATATTCTTCCATTGAATTACACAAGTAGCATAACAGATGATGTACTACTGTTGAGGTATTAGCCATGACTTTGGCTCTGATATAGTTGTTTTCTATACAGAGACAAAGCTAGCACAAAGTATGTATGTGATGTTTCATGTTTCACAATTGTATGTATTAAGATATTTTTAATGTCATAATTCATTTATCTTTTAAAAACAATAAATTTTGAAATTATTATTATTTAGATAGTTCATAATTTTTATAATTATATTGTTTAAAATTATCTCAGATTGACTTAAAAATCATTATTGATGTCATATTTAAAAACGAAAGTTGTAGTATTTTTAAATACATTTTTTGAATCTGTCAAATATGATTTTGAAACATTCTATTCAAAGTAGAACAAAAGAAATCTGTACAAGTATATTATGCCAAAATCTTAATATTCAAAACAAAACAAAAATTCGAAATGTGCCACTGAAGATTGGACTCTCATATTTGGAACTTCAATATCATTTACGTTAAACTGGGTCATGAGTGGGCTAGGACAAATCTCAAGTCCATATATCATGGGCCACTGGCCCAACATGTTAATTTCCATTGTCACCCCGACAGCCTAAGCACTAAAGGTTGATTTAAGATCAGATCCCAAAATCAAACAATCGGATCCAAGAATTAAACGAGTGCATGACCCTAACCTTCTGCAGACTGCAGCTTCCACATTCACAGATAAAACCAACTCCGACTGTCCCACATTCACAGATGAAACCAACTCAGACTGCAGATTCCACATTTTGGTATTTTCGGTATTTCGATTTTTATCGAATTTAGAAAATTTATTAACGCTACCGGTACCGAAAAGTGTTAAAATATCAAAAAATCGATACCGAAAAAAACCGGTACCGCCGATACCGGTATTAACTGATTCGGTAAAAAACCAAAAAAACCGAATATTTTAAGCACCCCTACTCACAACACCTCCACCCAGAAGCATTCAAATGGAAAGATTCGCAGAAGTTTCCCTCCTCAAAAACAGAACTGAAGTCGCTTAGCTGACACATTAGAAATACAACAGTGATATTTCAAGATGTCATTGAATATAGTACTGCGTAGCATTCAGGGGTGGCATACATTCCAACAGGATAAATCTCTCCCTTCCCCCTGGGGTAAATTGGAAGAGAAGTATGCCATGCCAAGACATAAATAAAATCTACAGCAACAAATTTTAGGTTAATATTATAGAAGTTAGGAAGAGTAACATATGACTTTTTAACACAAATGAAGATTTGTGAAGCTTGCTATTTAAACATACTTTTTTCCCATAAAATTTTCCATATCAAATATCAATCTTAAATTTTAATATTGAAAAAAAAATTATCTAGTAGAGATTGCTGGTAAACTTTAACATGCATTTTTATTAAAAAAAAATTATATTAAAAAAGAAGTCCGGAAAACAATTCTTGAGAAATTTTCTCCAAATCGATTTAGAAAATCAACACTAGTGTTTCCACAAAATAATTGAAAACATAGCAAAAGTTTATCACGTTTCTTACTTATCAAACCAGAGTATACGCAGTAAATACAAGTTCAAATTTTGGAATATAATTTTCTCAATCTAATAAATACTTATCTTCTCAAAAATTAAAACAAACACAAACCCAAAATATATGGCAATTACTAGAAAATCAGTGTAAATAATCAAAACTTATTCAATTCCAAGAAATAAAATATGTCCAATTTTGTACTGAATTCCTTCGATCGCCCAATCGGAGCTTAACGATCCCGAAACTAGGACCCGTTTGGTGCTTCATCATCTCCGCTTGAATCTTGGTGAAATCCGTTTTCGAGAAAACAATCTGCGGCGGATCAAACTCCAGCACCGATGATTTCTTGGCGCCCCATTCTTCCGATCCTCGATTTTCGGCGGCGATTAGGAGGATGAGAAGGAGAAAAGTAGGACGAATTTCTAATTTAGGAAGAGAAGTCATTTTCAAAGAGAGAATCGATTTTTGATTCGAAAGAAAGAAGCCCTGATTTGGTTTGGGAGGAGAGAACGCGTGTTTTTTTAAAATAAATCTGTCAAAACGACACAGTTTTGGCAGACTATGTACAAAACAAAAAATACACGGTTGTATATAGCCATTATACACATATATATATTGTTAGGAATATGCATGAGAATATTATTCCTATTTATATAAGATTTGATTATGATCTTAAATGAATGAATATGCAAATAGGTCTGCATTAATGAAAGCTGTAAAGTCCTTAATAGATGATAGACATATGTACAAGAACAGAAACTGAAAAGATCAAATATGTTAGGTTGATCCTACATGAACAAACAGCTTTGTGAAGTCCTTCAAAAGATTATGATGTACAGGGACTATGAATAGAAAGATCAAGCTTGTTAGGTTGATCTTATAAAATGTAATAGATAGGTCAATCAGATCATCGAGCACTACACCAGCCTTCGTAGTCTGCCCGGAGAGACAAGAAAGAATCGGAGTCTATCAAGGCAGAAACGTAGTCTGTAAAGATAGTCACTCTCGAAGTTCGTAGTCTATCAGGAGAGACAAGGCAGAATCGTGGTGTGTCAGGAAGACTTTCTCGAAGATATAGACTGTCGAGAAAGTCAAGTTCATAATCGTGGAGGCAGCCTATCGAAGCGCCTGCTGAGTCAAGTCAAGAATTGTAGGCCTCACTCGAAGTCGTGGAGCCTACAGAACATAACAGAGGCAGAAATCGTAGTCGGGCAGATCAGTCAAGATACTACTGTCGAGGCAAAAATTGGAGTCGGTCATATGATCTGCCCTCGGAGTCGTAGTATCTGCAGTACTCCAAAGTCAGATCGTAGTCTGCAGAACCAAAAATGTAATATCTGCAAAACCTAAGCCAAATCACAGTCTGCAGAACAAGGCTTAGTCTTGGTTAGTCAAGTACTCACAAATGTCAATGAAGAATCGTAGAGCACTCCACGATTTTCAACAACTGAGCACTACTGAAGTATGCAAAGATCGTAGTCTCTGGAAAGAGCAGTCAAGGTTTAGACACAAGTCTGCCTAGAAAAGATCAAAGAGCACTCTCTAAAAGGCCTACAAGCAAACAGAAGATTGGAGCACCAACTCCATCAGCAGTACTGATTGAGAAGTGAAGCAATTCAAGAGAAGTCTTCCACAAGCAATCTTTAGAAGACAATGAATGAAGTGACTATAAAGGAAGACATCGATTGCAGTGTCTGATAAACCAACATACGACAACGATCGTAATGGTGACTGCGATCGTGGTGTTTGACAAACGAACAACAAGAACTGATGAAGCACATACAGTGACATTGGCCAACCTATAGAGAACAGACGAAAAGGACTGTCTATGCTTAGCCTCACTATGAAGAGTGAACAGGAGATCACAGAGCAGAATGTTGAGAGAGTTGGGCATGATTAATCAGAAGAGTCTTTAAAATCAGAATGGTCAAAGCATTCAGACAAGTTGTCAGTTCCTGATGCAAAGTCAAGGCAAGCAGAATCGTTGAAGCACTGCAAGAGTGAAGAGCGAGAGGTTCTACATTGTCAATCCAAAGAACACTCTCAGAATCGTAGTGTTGTCAAAACCAGTCAAACGAGCAACGACCAACAGACAAACTACGATCAAGCACATAGTCGTCTGCATCAGAATCGTGGAATTCGTTCATCTGATTATTGAGTCTTAGCAATGACTCAATATGAAGTTTGTCATTCGAACGTTGCTGATTGAGAGCATCGATGCAAGAAGACAAACTCTTTTAGTTCGTATCGAGGAAACAAAAAGGAGTAGTAAAGGTGACTACCAACCTGACTTCTAAAAGTGACTGCTCAGAAGGTGTTAGGTGAAATAGCAGACTGCTGTGTCAGAAAAAGTCAAAAAGGTGATGTCACGTCAAGTCAGCAGTCTGCACCAAATAACTCAGTCCTTGAAGCAATTCAAATAGCTTCCAACTGTGACGCCCCCAGAATAGGTCCAGTCAACCCAACCCATTCTGAGTCGCCAAATACATGGTACAGAATTCAAATACAAACTTTTATATCACACGATCGTGCAAAATACGACCACACAGCTGTGAGTGTCAATACAAATATGTAAAAAATATTAATATTCAAACTAAGTGCTCATTATAATTATTATCACACTATTTATTAAAAATAGTGAGGACTACTACTGCTCTAACTCGGACCATCACTCTGTCTCCCGACTAGTTCCCGCAACATTCTCATTTTCTGAAGAGGACAACAGATGAAAAGGATGAGCTCAACTAGCCCAGTAAAGAATATTATGACTAAGATAATGAAAAATAAATTATCGTTAGCCTTCAATAAATCAGATAAAATATAATAGACAACCAATTTTAGATCAATATTCGCAGCGAAAATAATCGTTCATCATCAATATTTTATCCCTGTAACATCAATCAATATACATCTCAAATCAAATATTCATCTTTGCACTACAGGCTAAAGATATTTATTTGTATCATCAGTGGTCATGTTCATCTCAACACCTGTCATCTTTGCACTACGGCCAAAGATTTTCATCAGGTAATCATTCATCTTTGCTCTACAGGCCAAAGATATTCAGTTATATCACTTTTTAGGACTGAGGATGATGAAAAACCATTTAATAACGAATCCAGTAAAATAAAGGATAAAATTAAGGATTCGTATTTTAGTTTATTCAAGTTCAAGAATATTCCATATTAATACTTTGTGGAGCAAAATTCAAGAATAAAGCTCAAAACTTAGATCCAATCAAAGATAGTAATCATAACGACAAATAGAAGAAAATTTAATTTTTTTCGTGAATAGTGCCGTATACGTGAATAGTGCCGTATACGTGAATAGTAACCCCGACGAAAAAAGTAAGAATTTCCTAATAAAATTCATGCCAATATTTTGGTATAATGATATTGAAAAGAATAACATCATTTACGAAAGAAAATAACATCCCTTACCTCAAAAGGATAGTACTTCTGACTGGGATATCGGATATAAGGCTGAAGAAAACTTGCACTAAATACCAACACTCAAAGTATCAAAATACTCACAAAAATACGCTCGATATTATAAAGAGAGAAAACTTCTAATTCTGGTGTGATTTTCAATTCTAACCTAAGCACCCTATTTATAGGAAAAGCTTAGGATGTCAAAGTAGACTTTTGAATAAAATAATATTTTATTTTTTAAAAATTCCGCCGTCGGCTGCTCAAAATTTTTCAACAAAAGTGGGGCCCACCTATAAAAAAATATATTTATTTTCCGAAACTTCAATAATTTATAATAAATAGCCCTTTCGTCGAAAAAAATATAAATTCTATGTCCTTCTATAGGAAATTTAATTCTCTACAACTTTGTAGAAGGAAGTTTTTTCAAATTCCAAACATAAATTATCCGAAATCCATAAACGGATGATTTTCCACACCAAAATACTGATAAAAACACATCAGCGCTAATTCCTTCTTTTATATCCACAAAATAAATATTTCCTTATCATATAAATCAATAATTAATTATTCACAAATAATATTACAGAACTACAATATTGACAACCAGGTCGTTCTCAGGAAAGATGGGGCCTTCCGATAAGGACTTCTCCTTACTGGCGCGCAATTAAATAACCCCTCCTAGACTGAACTTCCTTAGACATTGTCAATAATGCTATCTAATAATATTATTCAAATAATATAAATTATTGAGTTGATAATGTGAAATACTGTGCAGTGACAATTATTGAATCAATAATACAAAATATCAACTGTAGCCATTATTGAATTAATCATATAAAATAGCAGCGTAGCAATTATTGAGTCAATAAAATATCAATGTAACAATTATTGAGTCAATAAAATATTATGCAATTATTGAATCAATAATATAAAATATTGAACAGTAATTACTGTAACAATAATTGAGTAAGTGCCTTCTCCCGTAAGACTCAATAATTCGAAATACTGTGCAATACCGTGTGCTACTGTGCAATACCGCGTATTACTGTATTTTAACCACCGAGTATTTCAACAGTACTAACGGTAACAACTACGCCGTTATTTATAAAAAGGTTATTTATGTCGCTTTCTATATCCAACAATTATTCCGTTGTGGGGCCCACAAATAGCTGCTCCGTCGTACGAATATTCTCCGACAACAAGAATATTCCACGACCAAACGAATATTCCCCGACAACAAGAATATTTTATAACCACTTGCTCATTTTAAAAATATTTACACATTTCACCCATAACTTTTTACATTTATCAAAACAACACCTTACTGTTTTGAAATAATATATAAAGAAAATTAAATCTTTATTCATAAAAGTTGGGGTCTTACACCAATGGCTATTTTTCAACAGGAAGATGATAGAGGAGTATATAACAGCTGAAACTTCAAAAATGAAGTTTTGTTGACTGTACGAGAGTTCTATAGAGCTTAACAGAATATGTCTCAGTGGCAGTGAGACTACCATAGTAGGAGTGAAGCAGATTTGATGAAGAGCTTTAACTGCTAAAGGTTTCACTCAACACGAAGGAGAATGCCAACCTCAATGGTATCTGAGCTGAGAGTCGAGAAGGCCGAGAAGATAAGAGAAAGAGTGGCAGATCAGAAAACAGATGTCCAGGGCCACTCTACGATTCACCATAAACAACCTGAGCTGAATATAAGTAGTTGCAGAGCAGAATCTGTACAGAAGTCAACCAGTGTTCAAGGGATGCTAAGTATAAGATGGAGTCTACCTAAAGTGCAAAGACTTAGCAGATCCTTAATGGTGACAGTGTGCTATGCTGAAATCAAATGAAGTCAAGCATCAACAACAAAGATTAGCTGCACCAAGGAAGATGTGATAGACTGCTAAGTAGTCAAGATGTCGAGCTTCATGTACATCTTAGCAGTCCAGCAAAGGTGATCCAGTCTCGATGCAGAATACCAGAAGATCACACCAAGATGCTAAGTACCAGAAGATGAACAAGCTTAAAGTCATTTTAGCAGTTCAGCACCAACAACAATCAACAAACAACCAGGGCCTGAGGGGTCCTTGTTCTACAGACTAAATCAAAGTCAAGTCTGCTGGACTTGCTGAATACCGGAGGGTACAAGAGATTCTAAACCTGCTGGGCTTAATCTACAGTTCCAAGGCTGCTGGCCTTGAAGGAATCTTAGTGATCAAGAGTTACCATTTCCTTAGTGGAATCCCTGCTTGTTGAAGCAGAAGAGTGGATTAGGAGTTTGAGTCTCTAAACCATTTAAAATCCCTTGTGTCATTTACTTTATATCATATATATTATGTATATTAACTTCTATAACTGTCATAACCACTTACACCTAAACTAACATTAGAACAGTGCTTATCAATATATCTTTAGAGGGGATCTTTAACTTATTCCGCTGTGCATGAACTGATTCTTATGTTTTTCACCTGCTAATTACTTAGCAATACAAAATAAAATGAAAAAACTTTTAAAATTCAAAAGAATCTATTCAACCCCACTTCTAGATCTATTGTGTGCTCCCTGGGAACTAACATATATATATATATATGGAGTTGCATCCACAGCAACCGGTTGCTGGGAGCAACCACTTTATATGGAGTTTGAGAATCATTATTATAATGGAGCCCACTGTACTTGGGGGATAAATTGAGTCAAAATCTTCTACAAGGAGTGGGATAAAGTGGTTGCTCCTAGCAACCGGTTGCTGTGGATGCAACTCCTATATATATATATATATATATATATATATATATATATATATATATATATATATATGACGTATCTAAAACACTCCTCTTAAATAGCACTCTCTCTTAAATAACGCTACTTTATTAAAACTACGTCGTTTTGGAAATTATTTTAAAAAAATAAGTGGGGTCGCGGGTGACATTTTTGTAAATAAAAAAAAACAAGTGAGACCACTCTATTTTAATACAATAAGTCTAGGCAGACATGTTGTTTGGACCAGAAAAATGGACCGGTCCAAGTTTTGTTATTTTTTTCTTTCCTTGTGACTCCCAAAAAAATGTATAGTATTTATTCCAATTGAAATTTTTTTAAAATTCAGTAATTTAGGTGTAATTTGGATACATATAAAAAACAGGGTTGTACAGCCCTGTTCTTCTATATGTATCCAAATTACACTTAAAATATTATATTCTGTAAAAAAAAATTATTATAATAAATACTATACATTTTTTGGGAGTCAAAAAAAAAATTGGACATGTCCAATAATCCGGTCCAAAAAACTGTCTGTAAAAGGACTCATTTTAATATTATTTTATTTTTAAAAAAAATCTCCAAAACGACGTAGTTTTAATAAAAGAGTGTTATTTAAAAGAAGTGCTTTAAATCTGTTCTGTATATATATATATATATATATATATATATATATACGGTTCGGATCTTAAACTTACCCTTTGTCCAACATACCTTGCTTATCCCTTTTAGCGACGGACCGGACGACGGTTCGGTCCGTCGCTATATACATACGACGGTCGTTCGGTCCGTCGCTATATATACATACGACGGTTGTATAAACTATAGCGACAGTTGTATATATAGCGACGGACCGAATCGTCGACCGATCTGTCGTTAAAGGAGATAAACAAGGTATGTTGGACAAAAGGTAAGTTTAAGATACGAATCGTAATTATATATATATACGGTTCGGGGACCGTCGTTAAAAGCTAAGACGACGGTTGTATATATAACGACGGACCGAACCGTCATACGATTCGATCGCTAAAGGGGGGTAAGCAAGATATGTTGAATAAAGAGTAAGCTTAAAATCCGAACCGTATATATATATATATACAATTTTAACAAGTTTACAAATTTTTACTCAAGATTATACAATTACCATAGTCGAGTAGTTGTGGTAACCACCCCAAAGTTTTCCATATATTATTACTAATTAACACCATTTTAGTATCTAATATGTCTAATAATTTGGATCAACTAATAAACTTGAGACAAAAATCTTTTCTATGAAAAGGATTTGGGTATTTAACTAATTATTGCTTCCATGGGAACCAAAATGGCTGCTATTGTATTAAGATAAAGGGGGGAAAAAACCGTAATACACAACATTCTATACAAGACTGAGATATCTGTTCTAGTAGTAGAATAAGTTTGAAGATTGTCCTGATTTAGAAAACAAGCCATCATAAAATGTTGGGTGCAATTAAACACCAGCTGAGACTTCAGACGCCGCCGTCTTCTCCTTTTTCTTTGGTGATTCTGGAGCTTTCTGTACAACAGCCTTATTTGGAACCAATACTAAAGTCATGCTCCTCTCTCTAAAGCTTTTGCTCTCCTCAACTGCAAGCTGCAATGTAACACCAATGGATATGTTGAACAAATTGTGAAAACAGGAAAGGAAATAGAAGCTCGTAAGTACATAAGAAGAAAGAATCTAAAGGGTTAGAGGATGTTGCAATAAATTTATCTAAATGAAGAGCATTTTGATCCGAAACTAAAACCAGCAAAATAAATGAAATACCCAAAGCCAATAGGGGGAAGAAAGAATCTCTATACTGCACAATTATGTGCTTACCAAAGTCGATATTATATTGCAAGTATGATCCATAAGGCAACAAGTATTACAAGTATATACTAGTAATCTCTGTATCCAATGGAAGTAAGAAATAGTAAAAAGTATTCATACGTACTTCTCCTTATGTGATGGTCAAACCAGCTCACTCAAATTGGGACAAAGAAAAACAAGCAGAGGCTGCTCTACCTTAGGGTTACAAGAAAAATGAGAAGTCAAAGGTATCCAAAGCAGTGGCTCTGAAAATTGTTATCCATCAAGATGTGTAACTAAGAATTTACTCTTTTAGACTCGTATTCCATACTATAATTGTCGAAGATACTTTTTGTACAGACATACACAAATGGTCTTAACTGGTTTATGTATATTTGCATAATATCTGTTTTTTATGCAATAGTAGGATAACTATATGCATTGTAGTATCTGCCATTTAGATGAAACAAGTTAGGCTTACTCCCTCAGTTCCACAAAAAGAGTCCTATTTAACTTTGATCCTAGTTAATTTTTGAAATCTTAAAATGCAAATTGTGATGTGATTTTTTTAAAAAATTTCAAAATAAGAATTTTGTACTAGGTAATACTTTTGAAGTAGTTTAGAATATTAACAATTGCAAAACAATAAAAATCAAATAAACTCAAATCAATTTTGAAATTTTAGGATTTAGAAATTGATCAGGGAAATAAAACAAACGGGACTCTTTTGTGGAACAGAGGAACCGAGGGAGTATCAAATTAAGAAACAAGCATGACAAAAATTGGAATATGAGTCTACTTTTACCCTTTTTGAAAAAAACTGGAATGTGTATATTTTCCTTCAAAATTATAAATACAAATATTTCATAAGTAAAATGATATTTCCACAATATCTTTCTCAATATTAAGTGGATTCCACATCAACATCATGTGAGAGACATTGTGATAATATCAATTTTACTTGTGGAAATAACAGTTCACTACAAATATTGCGGGTACCTCCCCGATGTCATTCTGAAAACGACGAATAAGCTCGATAGCATTATTCCTGAAGTCACTTTCACGGCCCTTTAAATTCACTATAACTTTGACCTGCAGGGATTAACCAAAAGATATCAATATAAAAATATTGAGGGGTAAGAAATAAGGGGATAATGAAGTTATATATACTGCAATAATAACATTTGAAGCAACCTTGTCGCCATCTTTCAAAAACTTCTGAGCAGCTTTCAAACGCACAGAATAGTCATGCACGTCAATGTTGTAACTGTCAACGGGAGCAATAGAACAATGAAATAACATAATTAAAACTAGTAGCAATATAATATTTTGTTTTCTGTAAAATTCCAAACCAAAGAAGTAGCATATAATGTGTGTGTGTGTGTGTGTGTGTGAGAGAGAGAGAGAGAGAGAGTAGCTTTGATAAAAGCAAAAAAAGGAAAGTGATGGTAAAAGTAACAACAAATTTCAAACCCAAAAACAAAATTCGTAAACCCAACTTAGATCTGCATTAGAACCGCTGACCAAATAAAGCAAAGAAAGAGGAAGGCAAACGAATTCAAACGCACCACGGTCAACCAGCACCATGACTGACTTGGGCTTAGTTGGAATTGAAATTGGGAATCTTACCTTTGAATTTTCATCGGAGGGACAAGGTGTCAATAATTTATTGTCATCGGAGTGATGGAGAGAGCTTCTGCTGATAAGATTTGTGAGAGATGAGTATCAATTTGTAGAGAGAGGGAGAGGAGTGGGCTATAAGAGTCAACTGCTTTCATGAGAGATATGGCTTAAGTTTGACAAAACGACGGCGTTTAAGGAAACGGCGTATACTCCCTGCTTCAGCAGGGCTGTATTTCCCTTTTTCACTATTATATTATTATTTTCCTAAAGAACATAACTTTTACACAGGAGAAAACTTTGCTTTCAAGTAGAAAAACAAGTTAAAAACAACACCCAGTATCAAAGCTACAATCTAAAGTTCTATTTAACAGCTATCAGTAATATTAACATTAAAAGACAAAATTCCAGTTAGAAGAGAAGATCGTAAGTGAGATTGTGATATGCTTAGTTCCTTACCCCATTTTCAGCTCCTTCAAATCCATGCGATGGGCTACATTTCAAGTGCACACTTGGTCAGAATATTTCTCACAACTAAAGACTTTAAGCACTAAAAGGGAACATGAAGCAGGAGAGTTGTTTACCAGCACTTTTCTTCTGCTGATCTCTTTTCTTCTTTTGCTGCTCATATTTGAATTTACTGAGAAAGTTGAGACTGCTAATTAGTATTTGAATTTACTGAGAAAGTTGAGACTGCTAATTAGTACGTGATGGCTCAAACAATTCAAAGACAAGTAAATAAGAAAGAAGAGTAATTGAGCAATGAGCACAAGCTTGAATGTCATTATTTACACCATTGTCCAGTCCCATGTGATAAATTCACACTTTTGTTTCTCGATGGACTTAACTTAATTTGTCTCAACTATTATGAGTTCTAAAAGAGTTGTAGCATTTGAATAAAGAAGTCATGATGACTATCATAAGCAGACAGGCAAACAGTCAACATAAGATCACGCACGCCTTCGGCGTTTAGAGCGACTGAAACCGTCCCTTGTGACTGAAAATGAGGATAAAAGCAATACACTACTCCTGAGGTTAACTACCCTGTACTTGTGACTTATACTGTCAGTTCCTCACACACCATGCAGGTATTCAGTTTTTCAGTTAATAGCTTTTCTTAAAGAAAAAAATGTTAATCAATGTTCCTGTGATTTTTATTTTTTTCATTTTGGTGTCCTTGTGAACTCTCAAACTGGAAGATAATCCACATGAAGTAGCTGATATGGCAAAGTCTATCCCCATGTATCAGAGTTAGAATTACGGTAACCATTACCACTGTACCAGCTTAAGAAAGCATCCATCACTTATGAAAAAAAACTAAGAAGGATAATGCAATCTTACTTGTAATCCATCAACCTGACAACTGGAGGATCAGCATCTGGAGACAATATTACCTACAAAATGGAAGCAGAAAAATAATTTCGAATCAAATGTCCAACTTTATTCTCTAAAGGAAATCTGCCCTATTTAGAAGTATGTGAAGCCTTTTTAAAAATAAACTAGCTACTGAAACACAAGTTACAGCTTTTAAAAAATTAACATTGGGTTCAGTTGTTCAAAGCAGTAGACTTTGTACAAACCAGCGTTGCCTTTCTGACCTACCATTCATCAAAAATCACATTCAACACGTAAAAAACTAAGAGATCTAAAGAATCGAGATCTTGGTAGGAACTTCAATCCGCATAGACCCATGAATGACAAGAAATTGGTCCATATCCTTTTGACATAGAATAGGTCTCAATAGCAATTGTTTGTAGATTGATGTTGTTCTAGGCATTAAGTGTTCGGTTCTTCCCACTTATACTTCTATTTCTCTCGAGTAGGCAAGCTATATTTCTTTTTGCTCTTTACTTTTAGTTGATACATTGAGTTGGAAATTATACAATTTTATTTTGAACACACTTAGACACACATACAAAAAGAGAAAAAAGATATATATATATATATATATATATATACACGATAAGGATCTTAGGCTCACCCAACTAAAAGCTCACCCAACTCACTCCCTTTAGCGACGGACCGGGCGACGGTTCGTCTGTCCCTATATATACAACCGTCGTCTATATGTTATCCGTCGCTAAAAACTAAGACGACAGTTGTATATATAGCGACGGACGCCCGGTCCGTCGCTAAAGGGGGTGAGTTGGGTGAGCTTAAGATCCGAACCGACATATATATATATACCAAACATAACTGCAAATTAAATTCAGCCAGCACAACAAGAACATTGATGAGTTATGCCTCTCGCGTACCAAACCTAATGGAACTAGCTAAATCAAACAGAAAAAGAGACCAAGACCCCATACCCAATTTCACATACTTGATGCATTCTCAAATTACTATATGACAAAATAGCTTATGAATTTGTTGACTTGATTCAAGTTAGCTTATTTAGATTTCCTACTAAAATCAGAAGCATATAAAGTTTTGAGTCTATATCTTCACGCTTCTGTGATACAGACTAGGCTTCATTCTTCTTTCCACGCCTTTCCTTGAGATGATTTCGACTCTCATTTTACTTTTTTCCTTTCTTCTTATCTCTAATTCTTCTCGTCAATCTTGCCCACATTCTATTATTGCTTCTTCCACTTAATCAACTTGTGCTCTACCTTGTTTTTTATCCCTCTCACAAACAGTATGGTCAAATACTTCGCACGTGCTATATCAAAGAGGCTATCAAGGATACTTGTAACCACCCCAAAATCGGGACTATTTCCCTTCCCGATCTTGTGCGTTAACGACTATCTTGTTTTGGTTATCAATATTATAATTGATAAAATTGCGGATAATTTAAAACTTTTATGTCTTTCTTTCATTCCCTGAATCGCAACCTTTACGATTCTCTTTTATTTCAAAATCATATTTATTTTTATGATTTAGTTTATCAGAGTGATATGAGTATAATATAACTCATTTCTTAACTCATATCTTTTCTTATACAATATCATTTCTACAAGACATTACTGTTTAAGATAATTACAAGACTGCATCTTAATCTTAACACAAACATCCTTACAGTCGAGTAACTTAATGGTTACACAATTCTTCTTTACACACAAAAATTATCATCACAATGTAATATAGTTCCTACTTAAAGGAAATAACTTTCCAGCGCACATGCTTCTATTCTTTATCATCCGGATTGCAAGATATCGCATTGCATATCATACCTGCAAAAATATAAGACTGAGCTCGACAGCCCAGCAAATCTAATAGTTTTCATGCTTCATATAACACGTAGTTTCATGCTCAACATATATCTCATAATCCTTTATACCATTCATGTATCATCATCTTAAACAGTATATGCTCATATCATATATCACATATATATTGAGTTCCATAACTCAATCAACTTAGTCATATATTGACTTTTACAGTTTACAACATATAACATGTAATTCAACATATTCTTAAAAATCTCATACAATAACCAATTCATAGAATCACGAAGAAACTGGAAGACTTGCCTTGTTCGATGACTATAAATATAAACTTTAATTTAACTGCTCTTCACGAATCCTACACAGTTATGTTCACACGAATACACATATTAGCCACTATTCATAACCCATAACCTGTATAGCTATAAACATTCACATAAATAAACCGTAAT
Organism: Panax stipuleanatus; assembly: GCA_020205555.1. Taxonomy (NCBI): domain Eukaryota; kingdom Viridiplantae; phylum Streptophyta; class Magnoliopsida; order Apiales; family Araliaceae; genus Panax; species Panax stipuleanatus. Next base: position 46,120 of record JAINUT010001977.1, read on the forward strand.
AACACCTCTTTATGTCTGTTTCTGAAAAACTTTCTCATTTCTTTAGAAATTTCGGGGTTTTGGCCTAATATAACCATAAACTTGCAAAAAGTTTCAATATAACTTTTTGTTTTAAACGCCAATACATTGCATTTATAGTCTATATATCCTTTACAATGCATTTATAGGATTATTATGCATCTATATGTAAATTTATAGCCATATAGTACATTTGTGCCTTTCTTTACGCATTTCTAGCTTAATTTCGCTTTTATGAGTAACTTAAACTCCATTTTGCATGTATAGTAGCATTCCATGCTTAACATGTTTATATAATAGTACTTATCTCCATTCCATGCATATTTGAGGTATATATATATATATATATATATATATATATATATATATATGTTTTTGCATATACGCCTCACTTGTAATGCAAACCTTGACTCATTTACTTAGCTTGTAGGTAAACATAGGCTATTTGTATATCTTATACCTATACATAGCTTACTTATGTCAAATATTGAATTTTTAACTTTGTTTACATAAACTTTGCTTTATATTTCGAAAATGGCTCAGTTTTGAGATATAGCTGTGAAATAGCTTTTATTAGTGTCAACATATCCCATCACACGGATATATTACCCATGTATATGTAAACTTATGTTTACATATTGCTTTTACAGCGTCTAGTATGCTTCAAACAGTTATGCGTTATTAGCTTAGGTTTTAGCTTTTGAAAAACTCTTATATTCATTTCAAACCTTTTATCCTTCTGTTCACGATAATCATTTTTTGCTTTGATAGACTTCAATGTGATTTTAGTATGTGAATACATCACAATTTCAGTTTATAATTCATTTATAGCATAACATAAGTATTCTATACTTCTTATTCTTAGCTCAAGTATATAAGGTATATTCATAGCTCTTTCATGCTTTAAGTATAATTATCACTTGTATAGGTAAATTACAACTTCCAAAATAATTTATAGTTTCACTTCCGTGAACTAGTGCGTTAAATACTATTGGGTTTCAATATAATGCCAAAATAGCCCCCTTGGCTAAGCATTACTAGCAGCCCCTTGAAGCATTTTCAGTCCCTTGGCTTAGACGCCCATCTTTAATAGCTTTGTCCTTTTTAAAGCACCACTTCAATCACAATGAATTGTAAATACTTTATAACTCATGTATTTGTTTCCTTAGGAATTTAGAAACTAAATTTTATGGGTAAATTATCAAATTAAATTACGAAGCCAAAACTGGCCCATTAAAATTGCTATAGCTGCTGTTCGTTGTGGCATACTGCAGCCATTGGGCAGCAGCCTCTTCTCCTTAACCCTCATTTCTCCAATCTTTATCTTGCAATTTATCAACTATATTATATTTATTTATAACTTTATCTCATCTCATCCAAATTATATACTCAAAATTGCAAAAATAATTCAATCACACTAAATAGGCCATTCCAGCCAACCTGCCCAGACAAGCCAAGCCCACCAAAGCACTGCAGCCCACATACCAACCAATCAATTTCGTGATTTTATAACTCACAAACCTTGCATCTGATTGAAACCAACTTCCGATATGTTATAGGAGGTATGTAATAGTATTTTTAAAAAATACATTTCATCTAATTTGGACATCCTAGATAAGTTTAACAGAGCCACGAAACTGCTCTGTCAAGGTAGTTTCCAACCGGGCACGCACAATTAATTTCTTCCCAAAACAGATTTCTAACTTTGTTAGACTTACAATAACCACTCAATATACTTTATATAATATGCATAAGAATGTTCTTGACTTCAAACCTCCCCAAATTCCAATATTTAGGCTTAACAGTCCCTAAGAGAACTTTTATCAAACACAACGTACGCAATAATTTTTGAAACAGAGTTCATAACAGTTTATATATGCTTCAAGCCATGATTTCCTCCCTTATTCTCCACACAACAACAATCTTCTTCTTACTAAATTTCAATTATTACAACAACTATACTTTCAATTTTTTTCATTAAACCTTCAATCTTTGCAATCAAAATCAAAAGTTAGAGCTTACCGTATAACTTCTTGAATTCCTTAATGCTTTGACTGGAAATGGACAGCTCTTACTCCTTGATGTCTTCAAGTCCTTCCCAGTTCAAAATTATAATTTTATCATCTTGATACATTTGATAGGTGCAACTGAAACTAAGGAATTTGGGTAAGGTTTGGAAATGATTAAATTTGGCAATTGCAAGGTAAAGGGAACAGGATTGGGACAAGTTTTTGTTGCTAAGGAAACTGATTATAGTTTTTCTTTTCACTTAGTAGTAACCTTATCCTATTTAGGGGCTACCCTGCTACTTCAACTTTTGAAAGCTCCAGCTTTACTTTAGCTTAGTAGCTTGATAAGGCTCCCTAGCAATGCCACCTCCTACTTGACAATATTAATCAGCATAAGTCCACTCACAAAGTCATTGACCAACTTGCTAGATGGTTTGCTCAAAATAATACACCAAGATTTATCATATGACTCAGCATGTGCACTATCCTTTTACACTCAGCGCACGTGATTTGTTTGTTGTTGTTGTTTTTAACGTCTTATCACTCATACAGTCATACTTTAATACTCTGATCTAATTCCTATCATGGATACCCATTACATATAATATGGCATATTCTCATTACAATTATAATTTATTTTTACATATTACCATTACATGTAATTCCATTATTACTAAAATTTGGATATTATATATTTATAATCATGTACAAATCATCCCACTCATTATGGAATTAATCCATAATTAAGTTAACACTTTTTATGTAACGAACCATTACATCAAATATTTGGTTCATTAAATATTTTAATTCCATCATCTAATTTGTACATTTTATTTTGTACAACTAAATTTAATTACATCCTTCATTCTATAAATTGTTTCCAACAATTTAATTGATTAATAAATATATATTTTATTCCCTCTTTCCATAAATTGCTCTATGCCCATTTATTTGTCATATTTAATGCATACAATAATTTTGTATCATTAAATTTAACTACATCTTTCCCTTTAATAAATTGCTCCTCCACAATTTATTTACATATAATAAATATATAATACTAATACATTTATTATACACAAAATCACATATTGAATAGCACTGACTCTCTTATGCAATACAATATCACACAACATATTATCTAATAAAAAAATTCTTTATTTAATTTTTATTATAATATTTCTCACAAATTTGGGTTATCACAATACTTAACCAAAACTACCTACTAAATGTCATCATCAGATCTAGCAAAGTAATTTTATGAAGTGAATCGCCAAAGGGAACATCCATTTAAATAAGAAATTCTACTTACTATTGTTAGGTTACCAATTCTATCTGATCCTTCCTCTCTCTAACAATCCATAAATGAACAAGGAATTCACCCACGTTGGAATTTTATTAAGGTCTTCTTCGTACAAGTTAATGTTCTCATCTCCTCCTCCTCCCAACACCCCCCCTAAAAAAAACCCAAAAAAAAATCCCCAAACCCGCTCCTCCCCACCCCCCCCTCCCAAAAAAAAAAAAAAACTAATTAAAGCAGCATAATCTCGCTCATAACTGTGCTTAAGCTTCACATCAACAACATAGTCTGGCAGAACATCGTTGCTACTCACAAGACCACTCAATATATTTGCGACTTTAATAGACAAATATTACATTTTTAAAAAAAATTGTCAACAGAGACAAGGGGCCCATTCCACTTTGGTCCAAGTAATACTAATATAAATTAAAGCATGTGGTAATTCATTGAAGCAATAGAAAACATCCAATGTAAGTGGTACCAGGTCAAGTTCAGCATCGTCAGCCCTTTGAAGAGCCTCACTCTTGGACACTATTCCAATCTGCACATAACAAAGTGAATCCAAGTGGAGTAATTCACCCACTCTTTCATATATCTAAATGCATCAAACACTTACCATATTTTGTTTGTCATCTATCAGCCGGACATTTTCTGACCTATTTTAAACAACCACAACATCAAAGACTTGAAATTCAAGTAAATAAAGTAAAACTTGGAAGTTTACCTCAATAGTTTTGTAAAATTACCTGATACTGGAAATATCCAGAGCTTGATCGTCATCAGAGTTTCCCTGCCGAGACCGACTGAAGTCGCCAGATCCTGGACGGGAAAAGCCCCCGCCACTGCCACCGTAGCGGGCGGCGATGGAATTGTGGGAGACGGATATAGCAAATTCTAGATAGGATGAGGAAGTGGGGAAATTAAAGCGGAGGCCGAAAAGTTTATTACAGTGAAAAGAAGAGAGAGAGAGTGAATTGAGTCTGGAGGGGAGTGGCTTGAAGGGGAAAGTGGTGCTGCTAAGCCCAGCCATGGTTTTCCGCTGTACCAAATAATGTTTAGCCCAGAGACTCTGCACCTTATCCCATTCTCTTTCCTATCTCCCAAGTCCCCCCCTACCCTATTGCGTGCGTCTATGCGCAAAAACGTATCAGTTTTGCTTGTTGTGGCCTGCTTATTTTAAACCGACTTATGAAGTTAAATTTAAATAATTTATAAATTATTTTATGTTGTGATTTATAAATAAAATTATTTATTGCGCCTTGACTTATAAAATATAAAATAAATTTTAATAAATATTTGACAAAGTTGAATTAGATCAAGGTATCTGTGAAAATATAAAATAAAATAAATTAAATTAAATTAAAATATGACTCTTCTTAATTTTTACCTATTTCATATATGCACATGTTAAAATCATAATTCAACTGAAAATTTTCGCAACATATAATAGGACTCAATATAAATTAAATACAAATAAGTTGGGTAAGTGTTTAGTAAAATTAACTTTAATTAAGATAAATTACGGTGATTACTAAAAAAGATGATTTTTGCATTTAATCAAAATTACTTATAAGTTATATTTGAGAAACAAAAAAATAATACTTCAAAAAATTGTTTAAATATGCATTTATAAGTTAAAAATAATCAAATACAAACACTAAAAACAATAAAAAATATATATATATATTTATAAATTGGCTTAATCAAGTTATACATGATTCCCGAACATTTCCCAAGTAATTTGTCAAGTGAAGTGAGTAGCAAATTTCAAGAGCTTACTTGTGATCAAAATACTATATGTAATCAAAACAAGTCGTTCAACATTTTCATACTAATAAATTCATTGATAATATCTCGTGACATGGACTAAAAAACATATTCATTTTTGTTAAAAAAATTATATATAATTTAATGGTATTCAACATAAATAAATGTTCAGAAATACATTTTAGTATTTCTATAATCTTTCCCCTCAATATTTTTTTTCTCTTACAAAATTAGGGATGTGTATATATTTTTAAGTATTTTTAAATTTGAGATGCAATTTTAATTTTAAAGTCACATTGAGATAAACATTTTAATGGTAAATTGAATCATATCACACTAAAATTACTACTTATAAAGAATATTTTAGAAATATTTTCACCAAAAGAATCATTCTATATATGTATAATGTTGGGTCATAATTTTGTGTACCCAATTGATTGGGTGTGAATTATTCTACGTGGCTAAATCTTCTCACGTGACTGTAAATTTTTAAGATGATTTGACTTTTAAGGAATCTACAGTTTTAATTCTATTTACCTTCTTACGACTTCTCATCTTTAACGAAATTGAGTTTTAGGGGCTGTTTATTTAGGACGGAATACATCTGAATGACTGAATCGATCAGCCATTAAGTGCGTTTGTTTTGGAAAAAATCGTCTAAATGACTGAATCGGTCAGATGATTGAGCTGAATGGCTAAGTCATTTTTTTTTCTGAATGAGCAGCTGAATAAAGTAAAAAAAATAAATTATTACTATTATATTAAGTAATATTAAATAAATTTACAACAACTTTGAATTTTTTTCAAAAGGGTAAAATAATAAAATTATGTCATTCAGATATTTCAGACATGTTGATTATGAAACATCTTTTTTTATTCAGATTTAGATTCATTTAATTTTTATCAAACACCCCCTTAATCATGCATGGTAATTGACGTGATAAAAAATCTTATTTCTGCTTAGGACGAACTTAGAAGGCCATCGGAAAAGTTATAAATAGACATCGGAGCTATCTCAACGGCCTCGACCGTCAAGCTTTTCAGCGTGCTCGCTTGTTTCTGTGCATAATTTAACTTCTTGTTTGGTGATTAGACGAACGAACGGATCTTGATGATAATATATGTAATTTTAAAATGAAATTTATTTGAAGTTTGAACATGTATAACTATAAAAAAATATTTGTAAACATAAGTATTTTCAAAAATAAAATATATCGGTTGGTGAATCCAATCTTTTATTTAAACAATCCAAACCCGGCACAGAAAGCAAACAGGTGGCGTGGTGATTAAATGTCAAGTAATAAAAAGTCCAACAATACTATTATCATATAAAAAATGATCACATAAAACTCATATATATACATATATATATTTTTGGACCCTGTCTAACACGTGGAATCCACACCATACATATATCTGTATGTAAATTTTATGTTATCATTTTTTATTTTATGTGATAGTAACATTATTTTAAAAAATACTAGTGTTAGAAATTGAGAACCAGAACATAACTAACTGACACGTGTACTCGACTACTTTGGAGTTACCTGACAGCTACACGTAGGGACCACCACGGGTAACCGGCCAAAACAGGCAAATAAGTTATAAGAAGTACAAAACGGCACAACTTTCGTTGGGAGAGATTGAAGTATTGGAAAATAAGACCTTTTAGGAAAGTATAAGGGAAAAGAATAATTTGTTTTATAAAGCTACCATCTTGTCCCCATCTAATTTTTTGGTAAAAATAAATTAAGATTGTTGTATTTAAAAGTCAATAAGAAATAATTTTACACCATTGCATGGTTTTAATTTGTTGAATTAATGTCATGCTTATCGATGTTTAAAAAATTAAAGTAATATTTATAATCATATGTGCGAGATAAAGTAGTGATTATTTAAATTCTAAAAGACTAGCCAATTTATATTTTTGTCTCATATTCAATATGGTATAGTGAATGTTACAATTATAAACAAAAATACCTTGAATCAAAATATAGAATTACAAAATTTTAATCTTTGAGTTTGATTTATAACTCTTAAAACAAAGTACTTTAATTTATATTTATTTATCATCAAATGTTATTCATTTAATCTAAAATAACACGTACGTATAAAATATGTAATAACATAAAGTTATTAGTGAATTTAAGAAAAATTAGCCTATTAATTAATTCCCGTTATATTAAAATGTGATGTAATGAAGACGTTTTAAGTAATGGAGGCATAAAAAGACAACTATTATAAAAGCGAGTAATAATCACATAGCAAAATGAAAGTAATTAAGGTTAACTTAATCATATAAGTTGGTAATATTCTTTTCGTCAATAAGTCTCTTACATTTTTCACACAACTTGTTCAAGTTTACATATTAAATATGTTTCCATGCGTGTATATGTTAATGTTATTAACATAATTATTTGTCGGCATAAATTTTTAAAATACAGCTTAATAACCATATCTAAACATATTTATTAAATCAAATAACAAAACAATGTACAACTTCTTACCATTTAGACCACTACAAGAAATAGACTCAATTCCGGCAGAATATTTTGTCGGAAATGGTCTTATTCCGTCGAAAATAATTTAATTCCGACAAAATATTCCGTCGACAATTCTGTTGGATTTAAAACTCTCAACATTTAGTTCATCGACAATTAATAACATCATCGAAACAACATATTTATTACAACAATTATGATTACGTAAATAGAAATAAAAGGGAATATTGCAAGTATGCAACCACAAATTACTTTAACAACAATCAGTTTATTATAATATTTTTTATTTTGATTTCTGTGTGATTTATAGAGTACGTAACAATTACTAACTTCAATCTTTTGTCAACTGTATATAACATGATTTACATCGCATCTTTTATTGTTTTCTAATAAAAAAGAAAAAAAGGATCAAAAACTTAATAAAACTATGCTACTTTCAAAAATAAAGATACATTCTGATTTTTTAAAATTAATTTGCAAAATTTTAAAAGTCAAAAATTAATATAATTTCGTTCAAGTTTTGAAACAACAAAGATGATACTTCAATTAATAGTATTTTATAGTTAGTTTACCATTGTTATATTTGTTTGTATTAAAACTAAATAACTTCAAATAATTTTAAATTTTAAAATGTACAAATTGACTTAAAAAAGTTAAAATATATCTTTAATTTAAATATAAAAATATAATTAGAGAAAACATAATACATGTTTTATTGAACATTTTTACTACAAAAACATCATATGTATAATTACTAAAGTCCAATTATATTGGAAAGAACATCAACAAAAAAAAAAGTAAAAGAGTTTTTATAAGTTAAAGCCAAATAGTAAAAGGAGTAACAAAGGGTATGGGCAAAGTTGTAAACTAAAAAAAAAGACTTATCCGTCTTTAAAATAATGAACAAAATATAATTTTTACATATATTAAAAAAATATTAAAATAGACAAAAAAGAATAAATATGATCTCACAAGATTCAATAGACAAAAAAGAATAAATATGATCTCACAAGATTCATTAAGCGATAAGTAATTTATTTATTTTACACTAATAAACTATACTAAATGACATTATTATTTTTTATTTATGTATTAAAAAAATTATATATTTAATTATGTTGGTGAGGATACCAGGTATCCAACTGAGACAAAAAGGACAATGACGTAATTTAATGGTAGACCTAGAACAACAGTAAGAAAACATTAAAGGGTAGAAAATAGTCCACAGTGTGACACCTATAAATTAAAAGGGGTTTCTCTCTCTTTCCGCCTCACAAACCTCTCTCTCACTATATCCCTCTTCCCTCTTTCTTTCCTCTTCTTCAGAGGAGAGAGAAAGCTCTAAACACTCCCTCCTGCCCCATTCATTCTTAATCTTATCTCTCTAAAATTCAACTTTAGGTCTTCAGATTCGGCGTATCTAAATCGCTGATTCTGTGTTGTGTTGCTTGATCGGACGGCGGAGATTTGCAGTGAGAAAGAATTGAGAGGTATGCAGCAGACTGATCAGGCGGTGTTGAGTTTGAGACCAGGTGGTGGAAACCGAGGTGGTAGAATCATTGGCTCTCGATTCGATTCTTCATCCGCTTTCGGTGCTTCTGATCTTCCAGGTCTTCGTCCTCATGGTGCCTCCTTCTCTATCAAGGTCGAATATTTCTCTCACTTCCCCCGGATCTAGGGATTTCTTACACCGGTTTTTACCGAATATTTTAAATTTTATTTTGTCTTTTACTCAATTTTACTTGCATGTTCTTATTTTTTATTTAATGCTACTTCTGTATATATAATTTTGGTTGGTCAGTTTTATTGATTTGAATGTTAATTTGATGCCATTGGACTGTGTTTTATGTATTTATTTGGATAAGCTAGGGGAGTTGAATTCAAGTTTTACCCTTTTTCTGCTGAACTTGTTACTTGATTTGTTCTTTCAATAGATATTGAGGTTCATATAATTTGTTTAAGTTTCTGTTTTTAAAATATTGGTATTGATATTGATTCAATTCGTGTATAAAAGAATGATTTTTATCATTTTAAACTACTTTTTTTCTTTACTGGGGTAGGGCGTATGTTCTGTTTAGCTTTTGTTTGAGCATGCTTGCATAAAACAGTTTCTTTAGTATGTTTATGTTCAAGCCTTTTATATTGTGTATTCCGTTTAAATGAAGCTGGGATTTGATATAGGCAGTGGCGGAGCCAGAGATTTTCAGCCGGGGGGGTCCGGATTATGCATGCAAATTTTTTTCAACGGCCTCTTAGTTCGTTGATTTTTTTTCCATATTCCTAAATCACAAGTAATTCAACATTCAACAAAATCATAATCCTAAATCACAAGCAATTCAACATTTCAATTAGTTCCTCAAATTCAATTGAAATAAAAAAAATTCAATTACAAATTGAAACACAAAATATATATAAACATACCTAAGAAAATTCAAAATATATTATGTTTAAATTTAATAGAAATAATGACAAATACAACTAAGATTTGTTGACTGTTGAACCGATAACGGTACTAGAACGGCGGAGTCTCTCTTTGGAGTTCGAACGATAAAGGCGGTAAATCCAACCTGCGAGTTCTCATGTTCTGAAAATGTTGGATAATCACTTCATTATCAATGCGTCTAAAAACATCTCTCTCGACATAGCACACCAAACAGTCGATGAGAAAGTTATCTCTCATCTTGTTGCGCAAATCTGTCTTAACAATATTCATCGCAGAAAATACTCGTTCCACACTAGCAGTCGCAACAGACAAAATTAAAGCTAACTTGATAAGAAGATATACCAAATGAAAAGTAGTGTGATATCCCACATCAACCATATTAGTTGCAAGTTCTCCGACATCTTCTAGTGTAGAAAATTTTGCATTTTCTCTCATTTCAGAAATCCACATCTTTAATTGTTCTTTAAGCTCAATTTGATCATCCATTAAAAACACTTTTTTATTTTTTTTTTTCTTCTTCCCAACGCATCCCGGACCCCCCGCCATTACTGGATTTCAAACTGGATCCTTCTATATACCTAGTACATAAAAATTTTCCCGACGACAGGGGGGTCCGTGGACCCCTCGGGACCCCCCCTCCCTCCGTCCGCCCCTGGATATAGGGTTGTTGATACTTATGTTAAATGTCCTAATTCTTAGCAGGGTACATAAGTGGTTTCTGCTGTAAATATGGACGTAAAGAGATTTTTAGTCTTAAGGTGGGTATGCAAGTCGTGATTGACTGCCGATAAACAAACATACTTACAAGGAAACTCTAATAATTCATTTTCCTGACAGATGAAAACTGACTTTTTAGTATGGTTATGTTCATTTTAATTGTATTTTATGTAGATTCAGTTAAATGGTTTTTGGAGTAGAATAAAGGGTTGTTACTCTCCAAATTCTTAGGCGATTAAGATTTAAGTGGTTTCTGCTGTTAAAATGGACACAAAGTTATATATAGGCTTAAGGTGGGAATGCAGGTAGTTGTTTTGGCTGCCCATAAAGGAACATACTTGTATGCAGCCCTAGTTATTATTTTTCCGTACAAAATAGGTGCGATTATGCTAGGATGCAACTTCAACACCAGACTGTGCGACATCTGGTGCAAAATTTTCTGCTCGACATTTTAAGATAAATTCTCCTGTGTCCAAGTATTGCTTTGAGTGCTAAATTGCTAATACATATTGGTTACTTGTATCGCCAGATCTTTGTACTTCCTTTGAACATGTGCACTGTTGGTAGCTGTTCTTTAATGATTGTTACATGTTCTCTTGGATTTAGTGGTGCGTTAGAAGTTGTGGTTACCTGAACTAATCTTATCATATAAAGATGATCGTCTTAAATATTTTATTGGTAGAATATTTATGAATTAAATTTCTTGTTAGGATGGTTTCGTAGTAATTACTCATGTTTTTTGTTGTTATAGACCGGAGACTCTCGATTCGAGGGCCGTGAGCGTATTCGGTTTGCTCGAGACCAGCTCTTACAGCTTAGGGAGGTAATGCTCTTTGATTTGTGTCTCGTTTCTGTTTCTGTTTCTATTTGGTGACGTTGATTTGTTAAAGGTCATGCTAAATTTGCTCTTGGATCTTGTATTTGCCATATGCCCATGGATTCTTGCAGAAGTATATTTCTAATTTGGAGTTCGACTATCTTTCTTGTTTTATTATTTCCTTTAGCTTGTTCTAATGCAATCATCATGTTGCATTAGATTCCCTCTATTCTTCCAATGTAGGATAAGAATGTATCTCCCACCTTTCCTTGTTCCTTTTTTATTTTCCCCTTCCATTTGTTTCATTATGTGCTTTAGTTCTCTTGATTTTAATTTATGTGTTACAAACACGTGATTCTTCTCTTGCCGTGGAAGTATTTATAATTTATTCCACTGTCCTCTTCATGGTACGCAGAAAGTTAACTTATTTTATATTTTAGAAATAAAAGTTGTCGGATTGATTAATCATGTTGGGTCTACTTTAATGCCAGACGGGTTATGTTAATGCTTGCAGATTTGATCAACTTCACCAGTCGCTGTGATATATATGTGCATTGACATTTACATCTTGTTTAGTGTCTGAATGCTGCATATAAACTTCTTTTATTTTTTAGAAGTAAAAGTTGTCAGCTTGAATAGTCATGTTGGGTCTACTTTAATTCCAGAAGGGTTATTTAATGCCTGTAGATTTCATCAACTTCACCAGCCGCTGGTAATTATTTTATATGTGAATTGACATTTACATCTTGACTGTTTTATGAATGATGTTTATTTTCAAGTAGGTTGTTAACACCCCCGATGATATTCTAAAAGTCAAACAAGAAGTTGAAGTCGAGTTTTTTAGTGACGATCAAAACTGGGGTCGTGGAGAAAGCAGCGTAAGTTACAGTCATCCTAGACATTATTATTTAGTTAATGAACATCATTTTGAGATATTTTACGCTTTATGGAACTACATTCTGTCTCTCTCTCTCTTTAAGTTTTTTGAGTTTATATTTGTATAGCTGCAAATTCAACCGAATCAGACTCAGAATCGTCATTCTGAGCTGGATAGCCGTGATTGGCGTGGTCGATCTGCACAATTTCCCGCTGCTGTTGAGGAAAGATCCTGGGAATCTGTTCGGGAGAATAGAGAGTTTGGTGGGCGATTTGACTCAAGGCAGCAGGAAGGGAATCAATATAATCGCCAAGACCAGCAGAGCTCACAGTTTGGTAGAGGACAATTCTCTTTCAACCAAGGGGTAAATAATCCAAATTCAGACGGTCCAACTAATTTATATACTTCATACACGATAGTCATGAAACAGTTATATATTTTCCATATTTCATTACTTGTCAATTATAGAAAACTGTTAAACATGTTTTCTAACATTTTTTTCAATGACAAATTTTCCTTATTAACTAAGAAATCGTCAGTGGTATTGTTGTTTTTTTCTTGTAGGTCTCACATCGTCAATACTCACCAGTGGTCACTAGTTTTTGAGTTTCATTTCTAGTTATGAACTCATGCGTGATCTTAAGTTTTGTTTACTGTTAAGTTTTTCTAGGATTCAAGTGTATAGTGCATGCATACCTTACATAAAAGATAAGAAGTAATACATATATTCCTAGTGTAGATAATATCAAAGAGTTGCATCTATGGCTATTCCATTGTCTGAACATGAGACCAAGGCCTTTCTTTTAATTTAGTATATATTGTAAAAATATGGAGGTTCAGATGAAATAGAGAGCTGGTATCGAAGAACCATTACCGATAGTTGACCTAGGAAAAATAGATGTATACCCTGATATATCCAGTGAAAATAAATAAATTTTATTATGCCACTGGGAGAGGCGTGGCTTTCCATACTTGTAAAACTACTGTAGAAGAAACAAAGGAAGAAGTTCAACTGGCATAACCAATCAAACTCTAGTGATTGTCTAAAGAGATCCTCAACGATAAACAACATCTGTTTATAGTGGATACATTTTTAATTTTGCCAGGCATATATCTATAGGAACTTGAGATCATTAACCATAATAAAATCAAACTTTCAGTTAAGAACTCTTTACTCTCAGCCGTATATGATGACTTCAGCAACAAAAAATCTGAATATGTAGGGCAATCTTTATAAGATTCAATATGGTACTAGTTATTTAAAATGCAGCAATCTCCGGCATAACTTTTGTGAACACCATGTTTGAAAGTATATATTTTTAGAAGATTGCTCCTGGTTCTTGAATAAATGGATGTTTTGGTATTTGATGTATGTATTTGGATACTAATACTAAATTTGGCCAATGTATCTCTTAACTAATGAATATGCCAAACTATGGATATAGAGGAAACCATTTGAATTAAGAGAATTAAGGTGCATATTGATATACCAGGCTAGATTCTTATGGTTGGTGATGAGAAGTTCAAGCAGGAGTTAGTTTGAATTTTGAGCCAAATATGGTGTGGAATTAACGGAAACAGGTTATGGGATTTCTTGGAACAGAATGAAAGTTACAGTTTTAAAATTTTAATTGTAAAATAGCTTGGTCAGTACTCAGTTCACACCCTAAGAGTATAGGGTACTGATTCACCTTGGTCGAAAAAGGGCTATGACGTAGGGCTCTGTACATCATAAACATGTCTTCTATGTTCTAAATTATGGTTTTTGCTAGGTTTTGGGCTGGTAGGGTCAACTTATTATTGAAGGAAAGTGTTGTCTTTAAACAAATCGTAGGACAAAGATAATCTGGTCAGCAATGTTCTTTTTGTATCCAAACTAACTGAAATAACCTTGGTTGTGAGATATATTAACTTTTTCTTAAATTCGTTAGGTGTTGACATATGTGTTCACATCAAGCCATCAAATTAAATGTGGAGTGGTTATGTTGTATCGTGAATGGAACCATTGATCCATTAGTTTGACCTGTATCAGGTTTTTCCATCTTCCCTCCTTATATCAACCGCTCACCATCCCTCGTCCCCTCACCTCTTTAATTGATAGAATTACTTATGGAGTTGGTTTTTTTTTAATTAGTTTGTAGGCAAAGTGCATTGTATTTAGATTGGACATCTATACTTGGGTTCAGCTTAATTGACATTTTTTTTCAAGCTTCTCTTTTTAGTTAATTTTTTTTCTTCTGTATGATGACGTCGAAGTTTTGTGGTCGTCTGGTCGATAACCATGGTATTTTGATGATACTTGTGCTAAGTTAATTAGGGTAAAGTTCGCATTTTGTTGTTCCATTGATTTTGTTTCTCTTTTCCCATCCTTTCAGATATAATGTATGTACATGCTTTAAAATCGATATGTTTGTATCGATTTGTTTTGTGCTTTTTCTCGAAGAATCAGATGATCAATATATGTATATATGGGGTGTGCATGGGTGCTGGGCTGCAGAGGAGTTTTACATGGCAGGAAGAGATAGTACATTTATGTATGCATTTATCTACATGGTGTTTGGGCAGCAAAGACTAATGAGAACTGGCAACATGGTTTCCATCTACGTAACTCTAGGGCTATGGTTTGGAGAAGTCCAAAATTAATGCGAGTAAAGATGATGAAGACATTGAAATTTTGTATTTTAATGGATATTGATCAAGCTGGATGAGGAAATAGGATTTTCAAGCCAACACAAGTAGCTGTAAAGGTTTTTTTTTTGGGGTGGGGTGAGAGAGCGAGTGAGCAAGATGTGTATTTACGGTAGAGTTATCCCAATTTTTGCTTAAAGTGATGTAGCTTATTTGTTATGTTTCCCTGTCTTTGCTGTGCAAAGGTCTTTCTCCTGGTTGGTTACTGTACTGAGCTGCTATGAACTCCCTTCTTTTCCTTACTTTTTTTTCTCTAACAGGGAGGTCCTGCTCCTGCTCTCATAAAGGCTGAGGTGCCATGGTCGGTTCAAAGGGGGAACCTTTCTGAGAAGGAACGAGTCTTGAAAACAGTGAAAGGGTAATCTGTTTTGAATCTTTCAAACTACTGCTCTACTTATGCATGTATTTTGTGCCCTGCTTGTTTTACTTGATTTTCCCTACTGTTTTGAATCTTTTAGACCAACTGCTCTACATATTGCATGTGGTTGATGTCCCTGCTTGCATTGCTTGCTTTTCCCTTATTGTTTGCTTCTTTGACCTCTTCTATATTTGCTTTGCCTGAGTTTCAAGCTATCTGTCTTGCCTATCCCAGTAAAGAGGCTCAGATTATTGTGGACACATCCCTATGACTATTACTTATCGTCATTACCTTTCATTTGATCTGTGATAATTCTGTTGATTTTCTGTTGGGGAATTTATGTAGTTCTGAATTGCAATAATGTTGGCCTTCAACTTAACCAAAAAAAATGTTGGCCCTCACAAAATTTCTTGTCGTTTCTCTAAATCCCAGATTTTGAAATGATATTCAGATATAATGAAATTTGAGACTTTTGGTGCTCTTCATTTATGAATTTTTTATGGTATTCTTGAAAATCACTTTTGGACTTGCTGTTCATTGCTTTGTCAGTGTCAAGTGTTGACCACAACATATGCAATGATAGATGTTGACTAATGTGGTTGCCTTGCAGCATTTTGAATAAGCTGACACCCGAGAAGTTTGATATATTGAAAGGTCAACTAATCGATTCTGGGATCACAACTGCTGACATTTTAAAGGTTGCTCTCCTCTCTGTTTAGATGTTATGCCTTGTGAACATCTCATTCATCTTACTTCCTGTCAAGTAAGGTCATATCGTCTTTCGATGTAGATGCTAATGTTGTTTCTACATGCTGTGCAGGGAGTTATATCATTAATATTTGACAAGGCAGTGTTGGAACCAACATTTTGCCCCATGTATGCAGAGTTGTGCTCTGATCTCAATGAGAAGCTCCCTCCATTCCCATCTGATGAACCTGATGGGAGAGAGATCACATTCAAACGAGTTCTCTTGAATAACTGCCAGGAGGCTTTTGAAGGTGCTGACAAACTTAGGGCAGAAATTAGGCAGATGATTGCTCCTGAGCAAGAGTTGGAACGTAGAGATAAAGAAAGAATGATCAAGCTTCGTACTCTTGGAAACATCCGTCTAATTGGAGAGCTTTTAAAGCAGAAGATGGTACCTGAAAAGATTGTTCACCACATTGTTCAGGTCTTTGTTGGATCTATCTCTCTCCTCAAAATAACTCAATTATTTTGGAGGTGGTCTCATTTAAACTTTTTCATTTGTTGGCTGTGTTTGTATAACAGGAGCTTTTAGGGCCTGATAATAGGACTTGTCCTGATGAGGAAAATGTTGAGGCCATATGTCAGTTCTTCAACACAATTGGGAAACAACTTGATGAGAGCCAAAAATCACGACGTATTAATGATGTTTACTTCACCCGACTGAAGGAACTGTCAACTAATGCACAACTAGCCCCGCGGATGAGATTTTTGGTTCGTGATGTTATTGATCTGCGTTCAAACAGCTGGGTTCCCAGGCGAGAAGAGGTGACTAATAATTCGTTGCCCCAACCATTGTTATCTGATTGTGTTTATTGATTTTACTTATTGCTGTCATACTCTTTCTTTATAGGTGAAAGCCAAAACCATCACAGAGATTCATAATGAAGCAGAGAAGAATATGAAATTGCGTCCAGGTGCTACTGCAAGTATTAGAAATAGTCGTGCTATGACTTCTGCAGCTCAAGGCAGTATCAGCCCGGGGGGATTTCCCATTAACCGGCCCGGCACTGGGGGCATGATGCCTGGAATGCCAGGAACCAGAAAGATGCCTGGGATGCCTGGAATTGATAATGATAATTGGGAGGTTACTAGGTCGCGGTCAATGCCAAGGAGTGATCCCAATCAACTGTCTGGATATGTTCAGCCACCATTGATTGGAAAGTCACCAACGCTGAACCAAAGACTTCTACCTCAGGGTAGTAGTGGACTTATAAGTGGTAGGTCTAGTGCCCTACTGCAGGGCAGTGGTGCTCCTCCTCTCCGCCCCCCTAACTTTGGGTTTAGTGCTGAACCTGCATCTCAAGTCCGTTCCCCTTCTAGGCCGGTTCCAACTGCATCTGTGCTTCCTGTAGTTGTTGCCAAACAAATGGCTCCTGCTGTAAGGCTGAGTCCGGAAGAACTTGGGAGAAAAACAATCTCTCTTCTGGAGGAATATTTCAGTGTGCGTTTGCTGGATGAAGCGTTGCAGTGTGTGGAGGAATTGAAGTCCCCTGATTACCATCCTGAATTTGTCAAGCAAGCCATTGCCCTTTCCCTGGAGAAAAGCCCACCATGTGTAGAACCAGTTGCAAAACTCCTGGATTACTTGTATGCCAAGAAGGTTCTCACATCAAGTGACATTCAAATTGGATGCCTTCTCTATGGCTCAAACTTGGATGATGTTGGTATTGATTTACCAAAAGCACCAAACAATTTTGGCGAGGTTATTGGTAAGATAGTTTTGGCTGGGGAATTGAATTTCAAGGCGGTAGAGGAGGTCCTGAAGAAGATGGAGGATGACATGTTCCAGAAAGCTGTATTTTCTGCTGCACTGAGGATTGTCACTTCAAGCCCTTCTGGGAAAGCTGTGTTGGATTCAAATGCAGCTGACATTGAGGCTTGCAAGACTCTTTTCTAGCGAGTCTTCCCCGTCCTTCCATGATTATGTAAGCTCATGATGGGAGGTGCTCATTTTCACTTTTCCTTGCGAGTTTCTATCCGTATACACACTTTGAATGTGGGCAACTATATTATATTGGAGATGAGTTGGTGCTGCGAAGAAGAGGTGATTTTAAGTGAGCTGCGTATTCTCTTGAGGTTATAGTGGAGTTTGTGTTCATCGAAAGATTCAGATGCCATGAATTTTGGTAATATTGAGTGTGGATAATCATGTGCCATATGCACAGCTTGAGATAAAAAAGGCCCTTTATTGGGGGGGGGGGGGATGCAGTTTTTGTATTTGATTAGTTATTTAATTTACCTTTTATGCTGCTGTGACATTAGCAAGTAGCTTTTTGGGTTAGAACTGAGTTCGTTCATAAATGACTGATTATGATGTTGCGTCAAATTTTTAAAAGGTGATTTTTGTGTTGTACTTTGTCAAAATTTTTAAAGGTTTGAGTTTTATTTTGGTCTTTACTTTCTTGATTGATTCAGATGCTTTGTGGTTAATGCTGCTTGACAGCTAGCGTGTTTAGTTAGTAGTGCATGTTATATAAATATGTATAATCCGCAGCCAGCATATAGCTGAATGCTTTGAACTTCTATTCCAATGGAGAATTATATAAATAGAACCTTTTCGTGTATAATCCTACACTCTTGAGCTAATAACTTATATAAAGTAGGATAAGCTTTCGTAAGTAGCGTATATTATTGAACCATACCCTCCTCATATGAAATTGAATTATGAATGTTTTTGTGTGTCTATATATATATATATATGTGTGAAATTGAATTATGAATTATGAATGATTTTACTTTTATATTTTTTGTCCCAGGCCAACCTTTAAGTTACACATGCAGGGAGGACAGACAAATGAAGGTATGCAATGTTATAAGCGTATGCTAATAGAAATTTAGTAAGTGTATTTTTATTCTCTTTTTCTCATCTATTAGCTCATGTTTCTCTTTTACCTTATGTTACGTTTGTGGTCATGTAATTATGTGTGTTATGTACGAGGGATAAATTAACAATTGGAACAACACTAGACAATAATGCTGCTAATTCTCTTCTTCTTTTTCGTAAACTTAAGTATTACATATATATATATATATATATATATATATATATATATATTTAATTTTATGTTTTGCATGTTTATATAAACTAATTTCTATCACATTAATTTAATTTACAATTAGAAAGATAATTACACACTTTAATCTTTTCCTTTTCAAGTCTGACCATAGTTTTTATTCCCAGTAACGTTACTCTTATCATTTTTAATTTAAGTATTTTGATGGTCATATAAAAAACAACCTTCCAAGTAAAGTGTATATTATGCTTTGAAAAGTTTGTCTTCCATTAATTTCTTATTAAATTTAAAGAAATCGTAAAAAGAACTTTATAACTTTGTAAATTAAATACTTTAAAATAATTGTTTAAAAGTTGAAAATTTATCATTAGATGGTTAAAAAAACGTTAGAAGGAATTCACATATAATTTCAGGAAATTTTGTAACCTCAAAAAAGAAAAAAGAATGTATATGGCTACACGTGTTGTTGCACTGCATATAATAATGTTATATATTAAGGTTCATACCCACAAAAAAGTATAGACAAAAATGTCTTGTAAAAAAAAATATAATATAAAAGTAGAACTCTCATATTTAGATGAGGGAAATAATTGACAAAATATACTATAGGTAGATACTTATAAATATGTAAATATTTTAATAATTATATGTATAAAAAAAATTATAATCTCATTCTCAAATATACAACCGTACTTAAAAAATAAAAATTGGGTTTAGGAATTTATAATAGCTTTAGATAAGAATACGAGAGCTGTAGATAATAAATAAATCTTCATCCTCAAAAAAGTTGGTTTCGATTCTCTCTAAAATATTGTCAAATTTGGCTAGCAAATTCGATGGAGAGAAAAGAGGTACCAATCATGTCTTAATATTTGCCAAAGCAAAACTACGCTTTTGGTCATCGAAGTTGCCACGTATTATTGAATACCTGATGAAACTTTTAATTTTTTAAATTAATTTACTGAACTAATTATTATTTTTAAATTGAGTCATTCCGTTAAAAAAAATTGACAGACGTTAAGATTTATTCTATGTGGAGCTGACGTGGACGTAAAAAAAAATGAAAAAAGAAGAAAATGACATGAAAAATAAAAACAAAAAAATCAAAACAACTTTTTGCAAAACAGATCTAACTATCTTCTTTATTTGATTTCTTTTATTTGAGTTGACTCATTTAACCCAACTCAAACTCATCTTTCCCAAATTTTCTCTCTCCAATTCACTTTCTCTCACTTTTTTTACAGTCTGTTCATCTTCCCCAAATCATGTTCATCATGTTTGTCATTAGTTTTGCCATAACTAAACATTATAATCAAAATTTTCATCTTTCCCAAATCTTTCTTTTTATCAAAATCTTCATCTTCCCCAAATTTTCATCAAATCTTCATCGTTTAAATATGCCGATGAAGAATACCTACGAATCTGGGCACCTACGAATTTATTGATTAAAGTAATTTTTGGTTTTAGATAGTAAAGTAGATAGTTTTGATTCATAAATCAGGACCAAAAACACCTACGAATCTGGGCACCTACGATCACTGATGACATATCAAAACTCAACTAAAAACGCCGACAACTCCAACGGAAACACTATCACCGGCAGAAATTATCTGTGCCAGTTCCGGCCAAAAGTTAGAAACTCTGTCAAAATTACATATGATAAACTGCAAATTAGTAATTAACTTTTACTGCAAAATAATAAACATGTCCAATTATGCGGTTATAGTTTATACCCAGTAATATTCCACCGAAAAATTAATAACCCTCAAACTCAACAACAAGTCTTAATATTTATATATACTCCATGCATGTATTCTCTCTCCAACAAGTTCTCATTGGAAGGCGTGCGTTTATGGGTTCCAATTCCCATCGTACGTCATATTCCCTCCGCTATGCAGTATACAAAAGAATCCCTGTTTAGTTATCCACTCATCCATGGTTTTATCATCATATATAAATCTGTGTACTCTTAGATTTATATATGATGATAAAACCATGGATGAATATATATATATATATATATATATATATATATATATATGTGTATTTTGAGATAATGTATACTCTAGTAAACCCTAATCTTTTCCGAAGCATTGGATTCTTCTTTGATCAAGATTTTCTTTTTTCGTGTTTTAGCTTTATTCTTGTTAATTTACTTTTTAAAATTCTCTGTCTCAACGTGCGTGCAAGCTAGCCGCAAGATATATATATATATATTAATCACTCCTTCAAGAAACTCTATATATAAATATATATATACTCGTCCACTACACATAAATTTAATTAATTCTCCACACATACAGAGCTAGGATTGATATAGACGAATGATGAAGATGAAGGAATATTCATGGCTCTTCTTCTTCTTCTTATTCATATTGCTAAAAGCTTTTATTACAAGCCAGGCATCGGAACACATCCTCACCCCGGGCTACGATCTAATTATGACACGGACACGCGACAAAGAAGTCAGGAAGAATAGTACGTTTTTCATCTTCATATATATATATATATATATATATATATATATATATTCACTTGATCTTGCATGCACAGTTGTACGGTTTTTGTTTCCATGAAAACTGGAGTAATCAAACATAATTAATTAAATATTTGGGTGGTGCATGCATGCAGATAATTTGGATGATAGAATTATGGGATCAGAAAGAGGAGAAGATGAGGAGAGATACGAGGGAGTGCAGGAAATTAATCTTCGTGCAAAAGGAAGTTACGGTGGCTCAGATGTGCTTCACAAGCGCCCCAAATCTAGTAGGGCAATTTCCTTTGCAGCCAGACATGACTCCTTTATTCCAATAATAATACTATGTACTAAACTAATTTTGCTTCATGGAGTGCTGCTGCTTTTGGTTTTCTATTGAGTATATACTGATTACTGCCTAGCTAGCTTTCTTATTTTCTTTTATATATATATATATATATATATATATATATATATATATAGAGAGAGAGAGAGAGAGAGAGAGAGAGAGAGAGAGAGAGAGAGAGAGAGAGAGAGAGAGAGAGAGTAGAAATTGAACAGCTTATTATTTCTTTAAATTAAGTACTACGTACTACGTACATATATGTAGTATGCCATGTATCATGCATATAGCTTAATTAATGTAATATTATTGGCAAAGTACTAGCTAGCTAGCTAGCTACTTAATTTGTTTCTGTAATTCCGTCTCTTCTGTGAATTTATTGAGTACCTCCTTAATAATTTGAGATCAAATTAATATATAAAAGACCAACCTTAGTTGTCTTGAGCCAGAAATGAATTAAAAACTCTGAATTGTCGAAAAGTGACTTGTTTAATACTATACGAGTGTCATTACGAAATGTGACATTAATATTCATTTGAGGATCGAATAAACTAAATAGATGCTAGCTCCCTCAAGGTAATATAAGCTCTGTACTTTTGTTCTAACGCCAAAATTAAACGAGTCTTTCTTGACAAGGAGGCCACGTACTACTCTGTTTACGTCTAAGGTAATCCGACTTATAAAAACTTAACCTTGTCTAGTTTGTTTGTAAGAATTATACTTATTAGATTATCAATCTCAAATTACTTGTTTATTTTTAATTAATTGTGATAATAACATGACTTGAAAGGGGGCGACAATTTAATACCATGTCCAACTAAATATTATAATTCATACTATTTGGGACTAAAAATTTGTTGACAAAACTAACTTGTAACTTTGTTTAAAAAGACCGATGCATCTTATCCTATCTATCTATACTTAAACTAATGAGAATATGATATTTTTGTTATCAGTACAAAAGTATGATAGTTCAAACGGTAAATTTTTATCCAATCTTTTAAATAATTTTGGACAAAATAAAAATATAATATGGGACTAGTTTAAATTATTTCATGATGTGTTTCTTGACAAAATTATGCACGCATGCATTAAATAATTAATTAAGAATAATATATTCTTCAAAGATTGAAGTCGGTCGAGAGAAGATTCAAATACCTTTTAGAATTATTTAAGAGTAATTAATCGAGAGTTGATGCAAGTACTCACAGCATTCATAATAGTTTCCCTAATCAATATTGTATCTTCCATTTTGAAGAATATGTCAATAATTTATTATTCAACAATTTCATTATTCTTATTTGACTCTCTATTTTAATTTCTATATAGAATTTTACTCCCCAGTATGAGGGAGTCAAAATACCGATATCTATATATACAAAATGACATTTCACATCCTCATTTAAGTAAACAACTCATCAATCATATACATCTTGACATTTTTTTACTACTTCATTTTCAAATTATAAAATTAATATTGACTTAATTTTTAAAAATTAATTTCAAACGTATTCAAATTTAAAATTGATATAAATTTATTTCATTTATGTCAATATAATTATAAATATTATAAAAGTACTATTAATTATAAAATCTAGTATTTTCAAATTTTAAATGAATCATATTAAATTTAAATTTAAAAAAATCAATATTAATTTTTTAAAAGTTAATACTGACCTTATGTACATTTGCAGCTACAATCCATTCAATACTCACTCCATAAATTACTTAAAATTTAAAATAAAATAAAAATTATTTTATAATGAAATACAATTGATAAATTATACTCTCTTTTATAATTTATAAGATTATTATTAATTTGATATTTTGACTGTTGGAACTTTCAAATTTTAATTTTTAAATAATAAATTTCATTATTTAAAGAATCAATATATGAAACTCGTTGGGTACATAGTGAAAAAATTGAATCCTTTTTTACAGAATGACCCAACAGCACTCCAGAATGGGATAGAGATAAAAAAAATGTTATAAATGCTCTAATGAAAAACTTTTAATATTAATTGTAATGATCGATCGAATTCCTTCGGGAGTGGTAAAAAATAGGATGCTATATATTTTACGTTGAAAATTAAGTACGTAATGTAAGAGAAATAATTATTAATTATACAGACATATAGACATATATATATATATGTGTGTGTGTGTGTGTGTGTATGCACAGGAGGGATCTATTAGCTTAAATATTTGAATCAAGTTTAATTATAATTAACTTCAAAATCAAGTGGAGTACTAATATATGTCATATGCTTGTTAGATTTAATCCTAGTTCTTCACGTATAGAATTTAAACTCTTTCTCAATCTAACCTTCACTATCTTAATTGTTTCTTATATGCAGAGCTCATCAATTGATTGAAGTAGACAGCTGCCACTGTCAATTAACTTCATAAATGGAGTGTGACATTTCCCCGCCTACGCCCTAATGGAAGGCGATAAATAGTTCATGATGACTTTTTCTCACCCTCTCGAAATTATACATTACTTACCTATATACTTTATTTTATTATGTTTTAAAATTAGGATTATATTTTTTATTTTCAAATTATATAAAATCAATATTATATTTCTAGCAGTCGAGGACAAGTTTTAAAATATTACAATAAGTCTAGTATTAAATAACTTTCTTAATTCATGTGTTAAAATTTTAAACGATTGTCTCCCTCTGTTTTTAAAAGATTGTCGTTTAAGGTTTTGGCACATGGATTAAGAAAGTCATTTAATACTAATAAAATTTGTTTGAAATTTCATTACTACCCCTTTATTGAAAATTGAAAACTATTAATACAAGGGAGGGAATTTATTGAGATAGTGAGAGAAGATAGGAGTAATATAGGAAAGTAAATAATTTATTCTTCTAGAAAGTTGTAAACGACAAATATTTTGGAACAAATTTTTTCTTCTAAAACGACAATCTTTTAGGAACGGAGAGAGTATATTTCAGTGAGTCTCGTCCTTTGAATTCAATGTTCATCCTATTTATAGAAAATTTTGATCTTAATTCGAAAATTAATTTTTAAATTATCGGCTTGGATTGCTTTGTTTTAAAAACGAATGGTTCAGATGAAATTAAACAAAACATCACACGAGTGGAGTAGAAAACGGAGCCAGCGGACAGCATGAAGAATTTTAACCCTAACTTTTGTGAAGTGAGCATCATTAATCTACTAAATTCTCCCTACAAGGCTTTAAGCCTTCATTTTCCTTTGACTTTTCTCCAATTAATTATCACGGGCCCCGCACTTATACTTCCATTTCATGCAAGCGCAGAAACAAGGCTACACAAGCCTTACAAATTCAACTTCCTTAATTAAGCAAGTAGGCCCAACTTATATCAATTACATCTTCCAAGCTTCACATTTTATTTTGGAACAATTACATATTATAGTACATTTTAATAAAATATTATAAAAAAAAATGCATAAATAAAATATTTACAAAATTAGTGCATATGCAATATTTAATTACAAAAAGAGTGCATTCATATCCCTTTAATTATGCCCATGATTTTCTCTCACGATTCTCTCCCATGATTCTCTCCCACAATTCTCTCTCATGATTCTCTCCCACTCAGTCTTCTTCCTCCTCTTCCAACCCACCTTCTTCCTACTCTTCCACCACCGCCCTCCCCCACCTCACTGTTCCGCCGCTCCTCCTCCCGCCCCCCGCCCCACCCCACCCCCTACCCCCGCCACTCCCCTTCCTCCGCCTCCCTTCTCCTCCCCCCGCCAACGCCCCACCCCACCTCCTCCCCTCCCCTCCCCTCCCCTCCCCCTCCCTTCTCCTCTCCTCTCCCGCCCACTCCCCACCCCCTCCCTCCGCCTCCCACTACCATCCCCCTCCTCCCGCCCCCCCCTTTCTCCTCCTCCCGCCCCGCCCCACCCCCCCCTTCACTTCCTCCCCCTTCCTCTTCTTCCCCCAAATCGATCCAAGGTGGCCGTCGGTGGAGGCCCCGCCACTGGCCGCGGTGGAGGCCCCTCCACCACCCGTTGCTTCCCTTCCACCACCGGTCCATTCTCCAACTCCACTGGTAACCAAACCTTCATACGTTGGTAACCAAACAGGCATACCAAGGTAACCAAACCTTCATACTACGGTAACTGAACCTTAATATGAAAGTTTCCTTGTTATGAAGGTTTGGTTACCTTGTTATGAAGGTTTGGTTACCTTGGTATGCAGGGTTGGTTACCTTGGTATGAAGGTAACCCATTCAGTTTTATTAGGTTATCAATTTATTTTGAATGTGATGCAGTTGGTAACCAAAATTCATGCAGTAAGTTACCAAACAGTCATACCAAGGTAACCAAACCATCATATCAAGGTAACCGAACCTTAATATCAAGGTTTCCTTGTTATGAAGATTTGGTTACCTTGTTATAAAGGTTTGGTTACCTTGGTATGAAGGATTGGTTACCTTGGTATGAAGGTAACCAATTCAGTTTTATTAGGTTACCAATTTATTTTGAATGTGATGCAGTTAGTAACCAAACTTCATGTAGTTGGTTACCAAACCTTCCGATAAGGTAACCAATTCAGTTTTATTTGATTACCAAATTTATTTTGAATGTGATGCAGTTGGTAGCCAAACATCGTATAAAGGTTACCATTTTAATTTTTATGGGTAACCAAATCGAAAAAAAAAAAATCAGAATAGCAACTCCGGCGATATAGCGATGGCGGCGGCGATTTAGCGGCGGCGGCGGGAGGCGGGGGAGGAGAATGATGAACAGTAACTCTTTCATAATTTTTTATTTTTTATTTTCTCATTTTGATTTAAATTTTGAATTATGGATTTGAAATTATTGTTAGATCTAAAAGATTTGAATTTGAATTATTAGTTATCCTTGATTTTAGATTTTCATATTTAATTTGAAATTGAATGGTTTGAATTTTTGCACTTTTTTGTAATTATTTTATGAATGCATTTTTTTTGTAATTACTTTATAAAAGTTGTATAGTTCTGTAAAGGACTCTTTTATTTTTAGGACAAATGAGGGAATAAAGGCCAAGGACTTTTGTTCAAAATAACTTATATATATCATATACTCTCTCCGTTCCTAAAAGATCATCGTTTTAGAAGAAAAAATTTATTTCAAAATATTTGTCGTTTACAACTTTGTAGAAGAATAAATTATTTACTTTCCTATATTATCCCTATCTTTTCTCATTGTCCCAATAAATTCTCTCTTGTATTAACAGTTTTCAATTTTTCATAAAGGAGTAGTGATGGAATTTCAAACAAATTTTAGTAGTATTAAATGACTTTCTTAATCCATGTGCCAAAACCTTAAACGACAATCTTTTAGAAATGGAGGGAGTATTTATTTTGAAAACCTTCAGTGAAGAAAAATTATTTAAGAAATAAAGACTCTCATTGTCTTAGAAAATGTTGTTTTGTGAATTAATCTTTTTAACATTTAATATTCAATTATCAAGGTTAAAAAAATATTAATTCAATTTAGTATAAAAAATACTTTTGGTTAAAATAAATAGGATAATTAAAAACATTTATAATATATAAATTCTATGAAGATGATACTATTGTATTTACTAATTTTATTGTTATCATCAAAATATTCTTAGTTTTTCTAAAATTTATAAGTGCGTCAGATCCACATTTATTATTGGTTTAATTTGTAAGTTTCCTTTTCAATTAAATATTAATAGTAATTTATGTCATTATATGCTCAATAAATCTAAGGCAAAGTGTTCTGTCACAGTGTCATTATACGTTTATTTTTTAGTTGCGAAGTTATGTAAATAAATATTAATAATAATTTTATTAAGAATATATATAATAAGTGAGACTCTTATATAATTTTTATTAATTAATTTTATATATAGTTAAACTTTACGATTTTAACTCAACTCAAAAATTATTGAAGAAGTTGATTCACTTGGTTCCCGAATTTGCACGCGGAACGACAGAGGAGACCCAAAATCCGCGGATCCGGTGGTCTACTTCCTCTTAGCACGTGTCTTTAAGGAACATGCTAAACACGAAAATTAAGTGTTAGGTACTGAATTCAAAGAATGAGACCCACTAAAATATCCGTGTCATACGTTTCTCATTCTCCACCAAATGAGATGCAAACCTGGACAACTCCGCGAACATAGTCTCGTACTGGGACACCGTCATGTTATTTTGTTCCAGTCGGATAAACTCTACCTCCTTCATATGACGAATACTTTCAAGAAAGTATTTGCCTTTGAACAGTTTCTGGAACGCTTCCCAAGACATGTTGAGTGCGGCTGTAAGACCCCAACTTTTATGAATAAAGATTTAATTTTCTTTATATATTATTTCGAAATAGTAAGGTGTTGACTTGATAAATATGAAAGTTATGGGTGAAATGTGCAAATATTTTTAAAATGAGCAAGTGGTTATAAAATATTCTTGTTGTCGGGGAATATTCGTTTGGTCGTGGAATATTCTTGTTGTCGGGGAATATTCGTACGACGGCGCAGCTATTTGTGGGCCCCCACAATGGAATAACTGTCGGATATAGAAAGCGACAGAAATAACTTTTTTACAAGATAACGGCGTGGTTGTTACCGTTAGTACTGTTGAAATACCCGGTGGTTAAAATACAGTACGCGGTGGTGCGCAGTAGCACACGGTATTGCACAGTATTTCGAATTATTGAGTCTTACGTGAGAAGGAACCTACTCAATTATTGTTACAGTATTTACTGTTCAATATTTTATATTATTGACTCAATAATTGCTACGTTGATATTTTATATTATTGACTCAATAATTGCTGCATTGATATTTTATTGACTCAATAATTGCTACGTTGCTATTTTTTTTATGATTGATTCAATAATGGCTACAGTTGATATTTTGTAGTATTGATTCAATAATTGTCGTTGCATAGTATTTTACGTTATCAACTCAATAATTCATATTATTTGAATAATATTATTAGATAGCATTATCGACAATGTCTAAGGAAGTTCTGTCTAGGAGGGGTTATTTAATTGCGCGCCAGTAAGGAGAAGTCCTTATCGGAAGGCCCCCTCTGTCTTGGGAACGACCTGGTTGTCAATATTGTAGTTCTATAATATTATTTGTGAATAATTAATTATTGATTTATATGATAAGGAAATATTTATTTTGTGGATATAAAAGAAGGAATTTGTGCTGATGTGTTTTTATCAGTATTTTGGTGTGAAAAATCATCCGTTTATGGATTTCGGATAGTTTATGTTTGGAATTTGGAAAAACTTCCTTCTGCAAAGTTGTAGAGAATTAAATTTCTTATAGAAGGACACATCATTTGTATTATTCTGACAAAGGGGCTATTTATTATGAATTATTGAAGTTTCAGAAAATAAATATTTTTTAATAAAATGGTGGGCCCCACTTTTGGTTGGTGTGGTGGCTGATGGCTTTTGGAGGCTGCTGGAGTGAGGCGGCTGGAGAATTTTTTTTTTATTATTTTATTCATTTAGTCTCCTTTGGCATCCTAAGCTTTTCCTATAAATAGGGTGCTTAGGTTAGAATTGAAAATCACACCAGAAATCAGTAGTTTTCTCTCTCTATAATATCGAGCGTATTTTTGTGAGTATTTTAATACTTTGAGTATTAGCATTCAGTGCAAGTTTCTTTCGAAATTATATCCGATATTCCAGCCAGAAGTACTATTATTTTGAGGTAAGGGATGTTATTTCTTTCGTAAATGATGTTATTCTTCTTAATATCATTATACAGAAATATTGTCATGGATTTTATGTTGAAATTCTTACTTTTTCCGTCGGGGTTACTATTCACGTATACGGCACTATTCACGGAAAAAAATTAAATTTTCTTTTATTTGTCCAAATTGCTTGTTAAGGTTACTATCTTTGATTGTATCCAAGTTTTGAGCTCTATTCTTGAATTTTGCTCCATAATTGATTATTACGAGGTATTTTTGAATTGGATATACTGAAATACGAATCCTTAGTCTTTGTCTTTTATCTCACTGGATTCGTTTTTTTTTTAAATGTTTTTCATCATCCTCAGTCCTAAAAGATGAATGATTACTTGATGAATATCTTTGGCCTGTAGAGCAAAGATGAATGATTACCTGATGAATATCTTTGGCCTGTAGTGCAAAGATGACAGGTGTTGAGATGAACATGACCACTGATGATACAAATGAATATCTTTGGCCTGTAGTGCAAAGATGAATATTTGATGAGATGGATATTGATTGATGTTACAGGGATAAAATATTGATGATGAACGGTTATTTCCGCTGCGAATATTGATCTAAAACATGTTATCAATAATATTTTATCTGAACTGTTGAAGGCTAACGATAATTTATTTTTCATTATCTTAGTCATAATATTCTTTACTGGGCTAGTTGAGCTCACCCTTTTCATCTGTTGTCCTCTTCAGGAAATGAGAATGTTGCGGGGACTAGTCGGGGGACAGAGTGATGGTCCGAGTTAGAGCAGTAGTAGTCCTCACTATTTCTGATAAATAGTGTGATAATAATTGTAATGAGGACTTAGTTTGAATCTTAATATTTTCTACATATTTGTACTGAGACTCACAGTTGTGTGGTCGTATTTTGCACTACCGTATGATATAAAGTTTGTATTTGAATTCTGTACCATGTATTTGGCGACTCAGAATGGGTTGGGTTGAATGGACCTATTCTGGGGGCGTCACAGTTGGTATCAGAGCTTAGGGATATGATCTCTGACGGAGATCGGGGAATAGAACTAGGAGGGGAGAGACGAGTAAATCCTTCGCTAGTGTGTCCTACCTAAGCTTATGTGGTATTTAATTGGTCAGTCGGAGCATAGGGTTAATATGTGATATGTTGACTTGTTTAATTAACCCTTGTTTTATGGCAGTATTTGAGAATGGCAGCTGAGAACGTTAACAACGAAGTGAATGAGACCGTGGAGACACCTTTAATCGTTAACCAGGAGAACGTGCAACAAGAAGGCAATGTTCATCCTGAAAATAACGCTGGTCAGACGATAAACGATGAGATGTTTAGAAGTTTTTTTGCAGTTCATGCAAAATCAGACGAGGGAGACTCGTGTGCAACATACAGGTGGAGATAATAACAACACGCGAGCTGTCACTGCCAAGCAGTTCAAAGAATTGGGACCACCAGAGTTTCTGGGAAAGCCAGATCCGATCAAGGCAGAGACGTGGATTAAACAAATTACCAAGATATTTGATGTCTTGGGATGTACAGAGGAACAGAAGGTTCCATTCGCCACGTTTATGTTCCGTGGAGAGGCAGATTACTGGTGGGAATCCGTGAAGCGTACCCAGCCTGCTGCACTCCAGATGTCTTGGGAAGCGTTCCAGAAACTGTTTAATGACAAGTACTTTCCTGAAAGTATTCGTCATATGAAAGAAGTAGAGTTTATCAGACTCGAGCAAAACAAGATGACGGTATCCCAGTACGAGGCTAAGTTCGCGGAGCTGTCCAGGTTTGCACCTCATTTGGTGGAGAATGAGGAACGTATGACGCGGATGTTTCTAAGAGGTTTGAAACCCGAAATACGTCAATACCTCATTTCTCATAAGTTTTCTTTATATTCGGATGTAGTAAACAGGGCCCAGTTATTGGAACGAGATAATGATTATGTTCAATCGAGGGACCACAACCAAGGTCGTACTGGTGGCAGTAGTCATCGGAGCAATGACAACCAGCGAGGAGGAAAGTATGACAGAAGCGGTAACCACTCCGGTGGTTATCGTGGCCATGATAGTAGAAGAAGCGAATCGGGGGGAGATTTCAAGAAGAGAAGGTACAACAATGAGAACACGAAGATGTCAACATCAGCACCAGAATCAACTGTTTCGAGGGGAGGAGAACGACCACCGGTCGTATGCTTTAAATGCGGGAAAGAGGGACATATCAGCCCAAACTGCCCACAACAGTTCAAAGGATGCTATAACTGTGGAAAAGAAGGACATATAGCTCGAGATTGTCCTATAGCGAAACCAAGCTCAACGAGGGTGGTGATTCCAAAGGCGGTTGCAGACAAGTCAAAGTCGGTGATTCCTGGAAGAGCGTTTGTCGTGACAGCCCAAAACGCGAGGAATCCACACGAGGTGATTACGGGTAAGCTGATCATAAACTCTTGCGAAGTTTATACCTTGTTAGATACCGGTGCTACCCATTCCTTTATTTCACCTACTTGTGCTCAACGTTTGAACTTGACTTCTGATAAATTAGACTTTGACTTATCTGTTGAAACTCCGTTAGGAGAAACCTTTGTTACATCTACAGTTTATAAATCTTGCTTGATTCAGATTGGTACCCTTACCTTACCTGTTGATCTTATATCTTTGAAAATACTTGCATTTGACGTGATTTTAGGAATTGACTGGTTAACCACTTACCATGCCAAAATTGATTGTTTTCGTAAGGTTGTTAGTTTTCATATTCCTAATCAACCTGTTGTGCGAATCCAAATCACCAAACCACTAAAATCAGTCAATATCATTTCAAGTCATAAAGCTATTCGTTTATT
Organism: Panax stipuleanatus; assembly: GCA_020205555.1. Classification (NCBI taxonomy): domain Eukaryota; kingdom Viridiplantae; phylum Streptophyta; class Magnoliopsida; order Apiales; family Araliaceae; genus Panax; species Panax stipuleanatus. The sequence continues at coordinate 78,710 of JAINUT010001977.1, forward strand.
GAAAAACGGATGTCAAGCTTTCTTAGCTCATGTCACTGATCTAAATCAGAATACATCAGATTTGAATGATATTTCCGTTGTTAATGAGTTTCCTGATGTATTTCCCGAAGAACTTCCCGGTCTACCCCCAGAACGTGAAGTTGAATTCTTTATTGACCTTGAGCCCGGTACAAAGCCCATTTCTAAAACCCCATATCGAATGGCTCCTATTGAACTTCAGGAGTTAAAGGTCCAATTACAAGAGTTGTTAGACATCGGTTTTATTCGTCCTAGTACGTCTCCTTGGGGTGCTCCTGTTTTATTCGTAAAGAAGAAAGACGGGAGTATGCGACTTTGCATTGACTATCGGGAGTTGAACCATGTCACCATCAAAAATAGGTATCCGTTACCTCGTATTGATGACCTGTTCGACCAGTTGCAAGGAGCGCAATTCTTTTCAAAGATCGATCTTCGTTCTGGATATCATCAGCTGAAGATTAAAACTGAGGATATTCCAAAGACTGCTTTCAGAACACGGTACGGGCATTATGAGTTCTTAGTCATGTCTTTTGGATTGACTAATGCTCCTGCTGCTTTCATGGATATGATGAACCGTGTATTTAAGGAGTATTTAGATCAATTCGTTGTTGTCTTTATTGATGACATCCTCATCTATTCTAAAAGCCGTGAAGATCATGAGCACCACTTGAAGCTGGTACTTCAAAAGCTTCGTGAGAACAAGCTATACGCCAAGTTAAAGAAATGCCAGTTCTGGCTTGAGGAAGTAGCATTCCTTGGGCACGTGGAATCGAAACGTGGAGTATCTGTTGACCCGACGAAGATTGAAGCAATACAAAGCTGGGAGCAACCTAAGTCGGTGACTGAAGTACGAAGCTTTCTGGGCTTAGCTGGTTATTATCGGAGGTTCGTAGAGGGATTTTCTCGAATCGCTACTCCATTAACACAGTTGACTCGGAAAGATACGAAATTCGTTTGGAGCGAAGAATGCGAGAAGAGCTTCCAAGAGCTCAAGAGGAGACTTATTTCGGCACCTGTTCTGACAATACCATCTGGTTCGGATGGATTTATTATTTACAGCGATGCTTCGGGCAAAGGGTTAGGATGTGTTCTCATGCAACATGGGAAAGTCATAGCCTATGCCTCGCGACAACTCAAAGAATATGAGAGGAATTATCCTACTCATGATCTAGAGTTGGCAGCAGTCGTTTTCGCGTTGAAGATCTGGAGACATTACTTGTACGGAGAGAAAGTGGAGATTTATACGGATCATAAGAGCCTTAAATATTTCTTCACTCAGAAGGAACTCCACATGCGGCAACGACGTTGGCTTGAGCTGTTGAAAGATTACGATCATACTATCCAATACCATCCTGGAAAAGCGAGCGTGGTAGCTGACGCGTTGAGTAGAAGATCATATGTGGGAACGAGTGCGATGATGTCAAGTATACGCGTAGAACCAGCTTTGCTTGATAAAGTTAAAGCTGCTCAAGCTACAGATGCGGAGCTGATGAAGATGAAGAAGAAGGTGCAAGAAGGTGCAATTCCAGAAGCAAGAACCGATGAAGAGGGAATACTTCGAGTCAACTCCAGACTTTGTGTTCCTAACGATTTCGACTTGAAGTATAGAATCATGATGGAGGCACACAACACACCGTTTGCGATCCATCCTGGGAGTACTAAAATGTATCGTGATCTTCGACATACATTTTGGTGGGGCAATATGAAGAGAGAGATCGCGGAGTTCATCTCGAGATGTTTAACTTGTCAACGTGTAAAGGCGGAGCATCAAGTGCCGAAGGGTCCATTGCAACCACTGGAGATTCCGAAATGGAAGTGGAAACACATTACGATGGATTTCGTTACGGGTCTTCCCAAGGTTTCTCAAGGCTTAGATGCGATTTGGGTTATTGTTGATAGATTAACCAAGTCTGCTCATTTCTTGCCGATACGAGAGACTTATTCCCTTGAACGTCTTGCTCATATGTACGTGAATGAGATTGTGAGATTGCATGGCATGCCAGTATCCATAGTTTCGGATCGTGATCCCAGAAGGAATGCTACTTCCTCAAGCCATAGTTTCGGATCGTAAAGTTGTAGAGAATTAAATTTCCTATAGAAGAACATAGAATTTGTATTTTTCTGACAAAGAGGCTATTTATTATGAATTATTGAAGTTTTGGAAAATAAATATATTATTTAATGGGTGGGACCCACTTTTGGTTGAAACAAAATGGCTGATGGCTTTTTGGAGCAGCCGGCGGCTAAGAAAAAAATAATAATATTTTATTATTTTAGTCTCCTTTGGCATCCTAAGCTTTTCCTATAAATAGGGTGCTTAGGTTAGAATTGAAAATCACACCAGAATTCGAAGTTTTCTCTCTCTATAATATCGAGCGTATTTTTGTGAGTATTTCAATACTTTGAGTATTACTATTCAGTACAAGCTTTCGTCGGTATTATATCCGATATTCCAGTCAGAGATACTGTTCTTTTGAGGTAAGGGATGTTATTTCTTTCGTAAATGATGTTATTCTTTTCAATATCATTATACAGAAATATTGTCGTGGATTTTATGTTGAAATTCTTACTTTTTCCGTCGGGGTTACTATTCACGTATACGGCACTATTCACGGAAAAATTTATTTTTCTTCTATTTGTCCAAATTGTCTGTTAAGGTTACTATCTGTGATTGTATCCAAGTTTTGGGCTTTATTCTTGAATTTTGCTTCACAAAGTATTATTATGGATTATTCTTGAATTCGGATAAACTAAAATACGAATATTTGATCTTTGTCTTTTATCTCACTTGATTCGCTCTTTAAAATATTTTTCATCATCCTCAGTCCTAAAAGATGAATGATTACTTGATGAATATCTTTGGCCTGTAGAGCAAAGATGAATGATTACCTGATGAATATCTTTGGCCTGTAGTGCAAAGATAACAGGTGTTGAGATGAACATGACCACTGATGATACAAATGAATATCTTTGGCCTGTAGTGCAAAGATGAATATTTGATGAGATGTATATTGATTGATGTTACAGGGATAAAATATTGGTGATGGACTTTTAAATCATAGAAGATAGTAAACTTCATTCTCTGCTTAACTCTTCTAATGATTTGTTATTTCCGCTGCGAATATTGATCTAAAACATGTTATCAATAATATTTTATCTGAACTGTTGAAGGCTAACGATAATTGATTTTTCATTATCTTAGTCATAATATTCTTTACTGGGCTAGTTGAGCTCACCCTTTTCATCTGTTGTCCTCTTCAGGAAATGAGAATGTTGCGGGGACTAGTCGGGGGACAGAGTGATGGTCCGAGTTAGAGCAGTAGTAGTCCTCACTATTTCTGATAAATAGTGTGATAATAATTGTAATGAGGACTTAGTTTGAATCTTAATATTTTCTACATATTTGTACTGAGACTCACAGTTGTGTGGTCGTATTTTGCACGACCGTATGATATAAAGTTTGTATTTGAATTCTGTACCATGTATTTGGCGACTCAGAATGGGTTGGGTTGAATGGACCTATTCTGGGGGCGTCACAGCGGCAGTCTGGGTACGCTTCACAGATTTTCACCAGTACTGCCTCTCCACGGAACATAAAAGTGGCAAATAGAACCTTCTGTTCCTCCGTGCATCCCAAGACATCAAATATCTTGGTAATTTGCTTAACACACGACTCCGCCTTGATCGGATCCGGCTTTTCTAAAAACTCTGGTGGTCCCAATTCTTTGAACTGCTTGACAGTGACAATTCGCGTGTTGTTATTATCTCCACCTGTATTTTGCACGCAAATCTCCCTCGTCTGATTTTGCATGAAGTGCAAAAAGCTTCTAAACATCTCATCGTTTATCGTCTGATCAGTGTTGTTTTCAGGATGAACATTGCCTTCCTGTTGCACGTTCTCCTGGTTGGTGATTAAAGGTGTCTCCACGGTCTCATTCACTCCATTGTTAACATTCTCAGTTGCCATTCTTAAATACTTCCATAAAACAAGGGTTAATTAAACAAATTAATATATCACATATTAACTCTATGCTCCGACTAACCAATTAAATACCACATAAGCTTAGGTAAGATATACTAGTGAAAGATTTACTCGTCTCTCCCCTTCTAGTTCTATTCCCAGATCTCCGCCAGAGACCATATCCCTAAGCTCTGATATCAACTGTGACGCTCCCAGAATAGGTCCAGTCAACCCAACCCATTCTGAGTCACCAAATATATGGTACATAATTCAAATACAAACGTTATATCACACGGTAGTGCAAAATACGACCACGCAACTGTGAGTGTCAACACAAATATGTAAAAAATATTAACATTCAAACTAAGTCCTCATTACAATTATTATCACACTATTTATTAAAAATAGTGAGGACTACTACTGCTCTAACTCGGACCATCACTCTGTCTTCCGACTAGTTTTTATGACATTCTCATTTCCTGAAGAGGACAATAGATGAAAAGGGTTAGCCCAGTAAAGAATATTATAACTAAAATAATGAAAAATAAATTATCGTTAGTCTTCAATAATTCAGATAAAATATTATTGACAACAAGTTTTAGATCAATATTCGCAGCGAAAATAACAATTCATTAGAAGAGTTAAGTAGAGAATGAAGTCTACTATCTTCTATGATTTAAAAGTCCATCATCAATATTTTATCCCTGTAACATCAACCAATATACATCTCGAATCAAATATTAATCTTTGCACTACAGGCCAAAGATATTCATTTGTATCACCAGTGGTCTTGTTCATCTCAACACCTGTTCATCTTTGCATTATGGGCCAAAGATATTCATCAGGTAATCATTCATCTTTGCTCTACAGGCCAAAGATATTTAGTTATATCACCATTTAGTACTGAGGATGATGAAAAATAATATAAATAACAAATCCAGTGAGATAAAGGACAAAGATTAGGGATTCGTAATTTAGTTTATTCAAGTTCAAGAATATTTTATAATAATACTTTGTGGATCAAAATTCAAGAATAAAGATCAAAACTTGGATCCAATCAAAGATAGGAACCTTAACAAGCAACTTGGATAAATAGAAGAAAATTTAATTTTTACGTGAATAGTGCCGTATACGTGAATATGGCCGTATACGTGAATAGTAACCCCGACAAAAAATTAAGAATTTCATAATAAAATTCATAACAATATTTTGGTATAATGATATTGAAAAGAATAACATTGTTTACGAAAGAAAATAACATCCTTTACCTTAACAGGAGAGTAGTTTTGACTGAAATATCGGATATTATGTGGACGAAAACTTGCACTGCTATCAACATTCAAAGTATCTAAATACTCATAAGAAATACGCTCGATATTATAGAGAGAAAATTTTCTAATTCTGGTGTGATTTTTATTTCTAACTAAGCACCCTATTTATAGCAAAATAGTAGGATGCTAGGATTGACTAAATTTTACGCAGGTGCAAAATAAGGGCTGCTGCCTACCAAATTGGATTTTCAAAAATCAATATTTTTCAACGCAAAACAAAAGTGGGGCCCACCAATATTTTTAATAAAAATATTTATTTTCGAAACTTCAATAATTCATAATAAATAGCCCTTTTATCAGAAAAAAATAAATTATATGTCTTTTTTATAGAAAATTTAATTCTCTACAAGTTTGTAGAAGGAAATTTTTTCAAGTTCCCAACCGAAAATAGCCGAAATCCACAAACGGATGATTTTTCACACTAAAATACTGATAAAAATATCTCAGCACTAATTCTTTCTTTTATATCCACAAAATAAATATTTTCTTATCATATAAATCAATAAATAATTATTCATAAATAATATTACAGAACTACAATATTGACCACCAAGTCGTTCCTAGGAAAGAGGGGGCCTTCCGATAAGGATTTCTCCTTACTGGCGCGCAATTAAATAACCCCTCCTAGACAGAACTTTCTTAGACATTGTCAATAATGCTATCTAATAATATTATTCAAATAAAATGAATTATTGATTTGATAATGTGAAATACTGTGCAGTGACAATTATTGAATCAATTATATAAAATATCAACGTAGCAATTATTGAATCAATAATATAAAATATTGAACAGTAATTACTGTAACAATAATTGAGTAAGTGCTTTCTTACGTAAGAATCAATAATTCAAAATATTGTGCAATACCGTGTGCTACTGTGCAACAACGTGTATTACTGTATTTTTATTACCGAGTATTTCAACAGTTTAACGGTAACAGTTATACCATTATTTATAAAAATATTATTTCTGTCGCTTTCTATATCCGACAGTTATTCTGTTGTGGGGCCCACAGATGGCTGCGCCGGCGTACGAATATTCCCCGACAACAAGAATATTCTACGACCAAACGAATATTCCCTAACAACAATGAATATTTTATAACCACTTGCTCATTTTGAAATATTTGCGCATTTTATCCACAACTTACTATATTAATTAAATCAACCCCTTACTATTTCAAAACAATATATAAAAAAAATTAAATCTTTATTTATAAAATTCAGGGTCTTACACTAACACACCAAGAACACACATATAAATTCAAACACACACACACTAACACACCAAGAACACACACATGCCTATAATAAATTACCAATACACATAATAATTAACTAAATAAAACATAATTCACTTGAATTATAATCTAACTTGAACAATTGGAATTAATTAATCTGAAAAAAATTAATGAAACCATGGCATTTTCATTTCAAAACTAATAATTTTCGATTCACAAAGCTTCTCAAAAACTTCTCAACACATCCAATTTAATACCTACCTAAATCTAATTTTCGATTGCAAGGATGAAGTTATCGGTAATATGAGTTTATTGCTCATCTTCTTCTCCTTCAACATATTCATGAATCCGTACTGTTCATCCATTTGAACAAATCAAAATGAAAGAATAAACACCCAAAACTGATTAATAGAGAGGACGGAGAAAAATAAGCAATCGAGCTTCTCAAAACATCCAAATTGAACAATAAATGCAACAATAAATCATAAAAATTCAGATCAGAAGACACAAAACCCCATCCACAGACAGCCGAAGACCACCATTGGAGCCTAGATTTCCGAAGACCACCATTGGAGCCCACATTTTAGCCTTATAATTTTATAAATAAATGAAACCTTAGGAACATAACAGTATAATGGTTTATCCCGTGTAATCCTAGACTGTTTGGAAGCAGAGAAAGCAAAAAGCTTCACATCAGCTTCATATTCAGAGAAATCCTTGGAACCTTGAAAATCAGCCTTGAAATCATCATCGAGGTCGACAAACACAGATCTCAAGGGCTTGGAGTAGTAATTGTTCGGGTTTTTCTTCAGAGCAGTGTTCCAGAAAAGATCGTTAGTGAGACGGCGAGAAGAACGGCTCGGTAGATCTAGGTCGGATATGATAGCTCCGCCACACATCTCTTTGTCCGATTATTTTCCAGATAAATGTAATGGGATTTCAGAGTGTGATTGTAAAAGGAAATGATGTGAGTTATTTGTTTGAAGTTTAGGGTTTTGATTCAGGAATTTTTGTAGAGGAAGAGGAATATGAAACATGTAGTTCGGAGTCATCATTTTGTTATTACAGTTCGATTAGCTTATTCATAGTTTTTTTTGTTTTTTTGAAAATATTAATTGATTAGGCATGTATTAATTTATTTATAAATATGTATATTTTTATAATTTTCTAAATAATTATACTTCTTAAGATTTTTAATTTTAAAATATTTTTAATTTTATATTTTTTAGAATTTCCTCAATTAGATTTGTTATTAATTATATATAAAAAACATTTGTTATTAATTAAAAAAATAACTAAATAACTCTTTTTATTTTTAAATTTCTACTATGTATTTTTTGTTAATTTTTTTGATTTTATTATAATTTTCTTTCATTTTCTCCTAAATGTATTTCATATTCCCCTTAATTTTAATTACCATATCTTTAGTTTTTATGTTTTATAAATGGCTTAATTATAAAAAAAATTATTTGATATTTTTTAATTATATTTGTAAAGAATTAAATAAAAATTCATTTGATATTAATTACAAAATAATTGAATATATATTTTATTTATTTTCATATTTTTTGATAAACTTTTCTAATTTATATTATTATATTTGTAAAGAATTAAATAAAAATTCATTTGATATTAATTTCAAAATAATTGAATATATTTTTCATTTATTTTCTTATTTTTTAACTAAATTTTCTAATTTATATTATTATATTTGTAAATTTTTCTCCATTTCCACATAATGAAAGCCACATGGACTGATCCGTGCTACATCAGAAATTTTTTACACGTCTGCAGCTTATGTTGCAAATTCCGTCTGAAGTCAACTGACTTAACGGATTTACCAACATTGTGTTAGAAAAATGTAGTTTAATGAGTTGACTGTAAAAAATAATAATTTAGTGACTCATCTGTAAGTTGACATAAAGTACCGTGACTTGAAAATCATTTAACCCAGACAACTAGTTACACTACCTCTTTGTCTAACGAAATACTATTTGTTATAGAAAATACGATTTAAAAATTTAAATATAGTATATTTTTCTAAAATTAAAACAATTAAATAGAAACATTCATTTTTTGTTTTTACTTTTACTCATAAGTAAATCCTTATTTAATACACTAAACAATTATTTCTTAAAAAAATTTGACAACAATGTTGTGTTTAATTTATATCCTCAGGGTAATGATACATAATAATTAATTAATAATTTATTATATTAAAACTTAGAAAAAATATTAAATTATAATTAATTAATAATTTATTATATTAAAAGAGTCAATAATTATATTCGTATTATTTTATATCAATACATAAAATTATAAAAAATCTTATTTATTACATATTTTCACTTGACTGTCTCTCACATAAAGTGAATGGGACCACTCATTATTCAAAAGAGGTCATGGAAAAATATTAATTTTTTATCTGAAAATATCAATTTCTAAAAAAATTATTACAAATATTAACGTAAACATTGCGATTTTCCTATCTGTTAATGATTTCTTCCCGGTTCTAAACTAGCCTGGTTTTATCTTCACGAGTGCCTATAAATACCAACCTAGCCTTAACAATTTAGGACAACAATGGGAAGCGAGAAGATGAAGATTAGGGTGAAAGATTACACAATAGTTCGTCCATACAAATTAACACCTACGAAGAAGCTATGGAACTCTAACTTAGATTTAGTGGTCAGACGAATTCACATCCTCACCGTCTACTTTTACAAGCCTAATGGATCTCCTAAATTCTTCGAATCTCGGGTCCTCATGGACGCTCTGAGCAACGTTCTCGTCTCATTCTATCCGATGGCCGGCCGGTTGGCGCGAGACGAAGAAGGCCGGGTTGAGATAGACTGTAATGGCCAAGGCGTCTTGTTTGTGGAGGCGGAAGCGGATTCGAATCTAGACGATTTTGGCGATTTCCGCCCTTCGTTGGAGCTCCGGCGGCTCGTACCGGCAGTTGAATACTCCGGCGACATCTCTTCCTATCCGCTGGTTGTGTCACAGGTAGGTAAATGACTTTAATTTGTGCACCTTACTAGCAAGCATTAAATGGGCATGATATTTGAATGTTTAATTTGCATTACCTGTAAATTATCTGATAGAAAATATGAAAGAATTTAATTCAAAAACTATATTACTAAATTAAATAAAAGAATTTACATATTATTTCTATGCTAGTGAACAACTGCAGCTAGTGCACGTAAAACTATTCAGATAATTAATCTCCAATTTTTTTACAAGGCATGCATTTAGTGATTGGATATACAATTGTATTAACATATTTAAAGTTGAAAATAGTAAAATTAAGTTTAAAATATTTATTTATTTATTTATAATGGAACACTATTTTCAGTGTAAATTTAAATGGAGTAGGTCTCAGAGAGAGTTAGGCTAGGATCACAGTATCAAACGTAAAAATATCATTTTCTTATTTATATAATCTACTATATAAAATCATTTTCTTTTAATGTGCTACAGTAGTGTACAGTCCAAGCACCGAAGCCTTGAACTAAAAGATTGATTTTCCCAACTATTTACTTGTCTACGAAGAAAAATCAAATGAAAGAGGAGATATAATTCTTTGAAATTGGGGTTTTGATAGTTTTTATCTAGTCTAGACTATATATTTTATTTTCTTTTGATTTTTAAAAAATATCTGGATTCTAATGATTTCAAATATTATTATTTTTTTTTTGAAATTTTGACAGTTTTAAACCAATCCAAACAAGCTGAATACAACATTTTAATTGGCCCTATGGTCAGAGGTCCAAATTTTACGTGCTTCAAAAGAAATTAGAATTCTTTTACAATCGTAGTATATAATTATTATATTCTTCAAAAGAAAAATCGTAGTATATAATTATTATTACACAGTATTTTAATTAGAATAATTATTATAACATATACTGCTATAAGAGTCTTACCTGAGAATTTACTAGCGGGATTAAAGACACCGCACGTATTTCTGTAAGTGTAGTTTATATAGCAGCCCCAGCTGGTTTGAATATAAATGGGCTGCCCAATATGGGGCTCATGTTCAGTTATATTGTTTGTAATTATAGTAGGATTATTATTAATAATACTCCGTCTTTGTCCTCTCGTTTTATTAAACATATTTCAACACTTCGTTTTTAGGATGAGAATCTTATTCATTTTTATTGATTTTTTAATTATAAATATCAAGATTTACTTTTTTCTTTATTCTTTTCAACAAATTTTTTTCTTAATAATACTGGGACAAAAATGAGAAGAAACTACTATAGAGATTAGGTAAAAAGATGATCAATGGAAGTTTAGCCACAAAACATCACAATCTGCTCGAGTGTTGTGCTCAATGCCTATGTATGTGCCAAGCTCACAAGTGTCTGTCTCCATGAAAGACATTTTAGTTTAATTTGACTGGTGCATTAAATTTGTCAATTGACCACTTGAAAGAGGGGTTATGTATGCACCTCAGTACATGTACCTGCATCTAGGGGTGTAAACGGATATATACGGATCCGGATATCAGTGTATCCGTATCCGAAAAATTTAATCCGCATTCGTATTCGTATTCGGTATCCGGCGGATTTTGAAAATATTATCCGTATCCGGTATTTAGAATAATATCCAAATACGGATAATATCCGTTTCCGTTTCCGGCAGATTTAAAAACTAAGATTTTTTTTTGCTAAATTACCAAGATTTTATTTAATTACTATATATTAATGAATGTAAGTTATTAATATATATGTAACAAACTGATAGTTATAGTTTTGTAAGTTAATATATATATATATATATATATATATGTAAGTTATTAATTAATGAATTTAAATTATTAATAAATGTAAGTTATTAATATATATGTAACAAGCTAATAGCTATAATTTTGTAAGTTAATATATATATATATATATATATATATATATATATATATATATATATGTAAGTTATTAATTAATGAATGTAAGTTATTAATATATATGTAACAAGCTAATAGCTATAGTCTTGTAAGTTAATATATATATATATATAAGTTATTAATATATATATATATATATATATATATATATATATATAAATTATTAATAAATATGTAACAAACTAATATCTATAGTTTTGTAAGTTAATATATATATATATATATATGTAAGATATTAATATATATGTAACAAACTAATAGCTATAGATAGTTTTGTAAGTTAATATATATATATATATATATATATATATATATATTTATTTATTTGTGTGTGTGTGTATGTGTGTGTGTGTGTAAGTTATTAATTAATGAACGTAGGTTATTAATATATATATATATATATATATATATATATATATATATATATATATCAGAACCGCTCTTAAGCATTACTCATTAACTAGCACTCCTTTTTAACTAGCATACCTATATAAGGCATTTTGGCTCCAATTGAAAAACACGCTTTCTCTTTCCAAAACTTAAAATTCACGGGCTTTTCTTTCTCTTTCCAAAACAGAAGAAATTTCTCTCTCTCTCCGAAACCCAATCACGGATTTCGACTTCGACTCGGACCAAATCTCGACTTGATTCAACATCTACTCTTTCATTTCGACTTCAATTCGGTAAGAGTTTAACTATTTTGCTCCATTACAATTGTATTTCTAGGTTTTGTTTTGGTCTGTTTTGGTTAATGCTTCTCCGCGGCTCTCTGATTTGGGCATTGTTCATGGGTTAGGACTGTCATATAGAAATCGAAAGATTTTTTTGTGTGATAACAAATTAATGGCCTTCAATTCGATTTGGGTTTTTTTCATTGGGTTTATTCTGAAAAGGGATGAAAAAGAAAACAGAAGGAAGAGAAAGAGGGTATTTGAATTTGTTTTCCTTTTCCGTGAATAGTTCCACAAAACACTATTCTTTTATTTTATGGTTGGAGCTCAGTGTGAGAGAAAGAAATGCAAATATAAAAGAATATCAACACTGACCGAAGGTAATAATCAAATCAACTGATCATTTAAGTTTTTTTTTAAAAAAATTTAATTATATTATTTAAAGAGCTACATATGTTATGAGATCTGAATAAGAATATAGAGTTGTGTTTGGGCTCATATGTAGTACATTTCTTTTGCTATTTTTCATTTCATTTTCTCTGTACCCTCTCAATGATCCAAAATGAGTTTTATTTTCTTTTAGTGCTATAATGGCCAAATAAATTATAGTTTTGTTATCTTACAGTCTACCTGGCTGACAATGATTCAACTTCTAATTCACTGTTGGAAAACCAAGCCCCTAATCCTGATGGGAATTCCGCTTCAGAGAATGAGAGTGATATATCAATTGATGCTCTAGCAAGACAGATTCAAGAATCACTTTCTCTTGCAAAAAAGGCATAAATTATGTGGAGGATGATGATAACATGTTCAGGTTTAATTATTCAAAGGAGTTTCTCCATTGGGCTCTTCGGCCTCCAGGTTATTATAAGAGTTGGCATATTGGGGTCCGAGTGAAAAGTTCAAAAAAGCATTTCTGGTAACCTGTGATTATTACTCTGGTTTCAAAGATGTATCCATTACTCGGGCATAGGATCATCAATCTGTGATTGGATTCTAGTTTTATTACTCTGTGACACCGTGGAAGACAAATTTTGTGACCCATGAACTTATCTTTGTTTTATTAGTTTCATGGGCATTTGTCCATTGTTGAGTCTTTGTAACTAAATTTTTTGGTTTCATTTGCATGTGGTGTACTTGTTTCAGCACTTGATTGATACCTCAAGAGAATTTTAAATTCATTCATCTGATTTGTGGTTTTCTTTGAGTTATGCTTCTCTATAATGGCACCAATGAGAAGATTTGAGTTGTTAAATTGTGATTGATTCTCACCATGATGTGTTGTCTACATTGGCCAATTATTTACTAATCAACTATGCTTCTAAATGATATTTAGAGGACTGCTTGGACATCTTGAAGAAGAAAGGCATCCAACTTTTTGTTTTTATAGGATTTTATCGATTATTTCTTCATAGCATCAGTCGCATAAAAATTTCATATGTCATACTTTCTTCCCATGTCATTTCTTATATCAACAAAATTACAAAGGATGACCTGTATCAGAGTCATATAAAAATTAAGGGAAGACAAAAATTTTGTCTCCTGAACATGCAACAATGAAAAAGCAAGTCATTTTCTCAAGTAAACAGAAAATAAAACAAGAATTGATGATAATTTCTTTTGTTCCCCAAAAATGAATATGGGTTTCAAAAATTACATTGTTCATAGATCCCCTTCACTATTTGTAGCAAACTCATTAAACATCACCAATAAATGACTACTACAAACTCATTAAACATCAAACTACATTGACAAGTTTAAAAAAACAGAAATCAAGCCAATTCCATTAAAATCCAACTGCATTAAATTCCCATGTTCAGTTCAACCTCTAAAGGTAATACAACCACCTGTCAATTACAACAACAAAATTTTCATCCACCAACCATTATGTACAAAAGAGCCTTATAACAGCATTATCCACTACCAACCATTTACAACAAAAAAAACTTAGAAGGCATAACTTATCAGCATATACACTACTATTCAACACAACAATGATTTACCTCAAAAGGCATATCTAATCAATCAACAAGTAGCACTAACCAAAGTCTACCGAAGTACTAGTAATATAACATAAAAAAGAAACAACACCACAAATAAAGATTAGGATCTGCATTGTTGTTCCTTGCTCCCAGGTGGTGTTGTATTCTTTCGAGAATGAAGTTTTTGTCTTTTGGCCCTTGCTGCAACCTCAACAACAACAAATCAACACTACTGAAAAAATTGAAACACAAAGAGACAGGGATATGTGTTGAGAAACAAATATACAGACTATAATAGCAAACGCACCAACTAATACATCAACTCTAAAATTCTGAAGCATCCTTAATATAGTCACTCCTATGATTACTGCAATTCTGAAGGCCCCTCTGTAAAAAAATCCCAAATTAATACAAAAAAATAGATATACAAGTGTTATTATAGAAATATTAGTTGCACCTGTGGGTGAATCACTATCATCATCTACACTTGGATCCTGAGTACCATCAACATTTGATACTCCAGTTCTACATTTAAACAAATGGCAAAGTCAAATTTTAACAAATAGCGAAGTTAAATTTAAACAAATAGCAAAGTCAAACAAAGTAAACTTGCTTACTGATTATTAAGCGCCGGGCAGTTTCTTTTGTCGTGTGTCACACCAACTTTGTCACATCCATGACAACGTCTACCCTTTGGATTTTTTGTTTTCCCCAAAGCCCTTTCTTTGCCACCCTTCAGCCTTTTGCCACACCCTTTTGCTCGCACTTGGTTCGGCTCAATGTAACTATGTTCATAAGTACTGGTCATGTTAACCGACTTGGATACACTCATTCCACCAGATTCCACTTCATTGTTTTTTTTCGAACAATTATTCCCAATAATTTGCTTGATCTTTTCATCAACATTATCTAAACATTCTTCAAATACTGAAGTGGCTTTTTCATTTGTGAGAGCCCTATCAATCAAATCTAAAGAACGTTGAATCAATTGACTCCGCTTGAGTAAGTAAGGCTTGTCATCTTTTATCTCCACACCATTATCATCAATTACACCACTAGATTTTGCTGTTTTTGTCCACCTCTTCAAAATGTATTTTGTAGGCAATTTTTCAAGATCATGATACTTATTCAAGTAAGCTATCACATGCCGACATAGAATTCCGGAACTCTCAAACTTTTTGCAAGTGCATGTCGCATAATCTAAGGATTTGTCATACTGAATTTCTCTTACTTTAAACTTGCTGACATTCCTTCTGTAAATCTTGTATACATGGTAGTTGATATCCTCCTTCATAAGGTCAAACCTATAATTCAAACTCTCACACAACTCATCTTCAAATTTGTAATATATAGAGTGTGTATAAATGTCAACCATTTGAAATAAGAAGTCATGGCCAATTTTCAATTTCGGCCTCTCAATTAAATCTTTATTATCTAAAGCCAACTCAGCATGCCGTTGATGTTGAAGGCCCTGGCCAAATTTAATCATAAAATCCACCAAAGAATTTCTCTTAGAAACAAATTTTTTTAAAAATGAATGACAACTCTCCGCTCGTTGGCTACTTGACATGCCGGCTGAGAAAACATGATTGACATGTGCGGGAACCCATCTAGAACGGATGTCATACATTGATTGTAGCCATTTATTAGTATTCAACCCACTTTTCTCCATCAGCTCCACCCAAGTGGAGTCAAACTTTTCCACAGTCTCCGAATGCCAAATGCAATCTGCAAACTCTTTATAATAAGCACTGAATTTTACTGAGTCAATCTTCTCTGAAAATTTGGTCAAAATGTGCCAACTACAATATCTATGAAATGTATTAGGAAGTATCTGTGAAATGGCATTTGTCATAGCCGGATCCTGATCAGTGATAATCATCTCAGGTGCATCACCTGGCATTGCTTCCAAAAAACACTTGAAAAGCCAAACAAAAGTATTAATGGTCTCATCACTTAAGAAGGCACAACCAAATACAATAGTTTGACCATGGTTATTAACCCCCATTAGTGGTGCAAATATCATTCCGTAACGATTAGTATTGTATGTGGTATCAAAAATGACAACATCACCATAAAATTTATAAGCTCGTCTAGCAGTTGCATCGGCCCAAAAACAACGAGTGATCCTTTTTTCATCGTCTGTGTCAATTAAAAAAGTGAATGAAGGATTCTTTTGTTGTTCTAACTTAAAGTACTCATTCAACATATCGCCATCATGTCCCTTCAACTCATTGCGTTTGTCTCTTTCAAAGTTATACAAGTCTCGTTGCGTGCAACCAATATTTTCAATCCCACCCGCCTGCACTGCAAGAAATTTGTATTGTTGGCATTGTGGTATATTAACCATGCCAAGTTGTTGACTCAAACATTTTTGGGCAGTTGACACATTACGGTGAGATCGTAATAGATGCCTCTTATGTGGGGTTGACAATGGGTGACAATGGCCCTCCTCAATTTTAGATACTACGTATAAGTCATTTCTTTTTACCACTACAATTCTTGCACAACAACCTTCTTTTGTAGATCCACGTTTTCTTTTTACATCCACATCGGCTAATAGTTTGCCCTTTCCTTGCTTGTAACACACATACTCCTTTCTAATTATCTCATCGCTTCCCACCTTTTTTTTCTCATTATACTTCCGCACACTAAAACCAGAATGCATTGCATATGTATTGTAAAAAGTATGAACATCATCTAATGTTTGAAATTCTTGACCTAGCTTAGGCATAAACTCATCAGCTACTTGAGGATAGTAGACAAAAGTTTTAGCATTGTTCACATCCAACCCCTCTTCACTCAAGTCATCCCCTTCCATTTCTTCACCGTAATTGTATATGTAGTCTACATTATTCTCTATTTCATGGTCCATGTCAGCCCTTTTTAATAAACCTAAAAATATAATTTTTTGTCTGTCAATATAAAATGATGCAAGAATAAACCAAATTAAGCATTTCTGACAAAAAAATACTACCAAAGATAGATGAAATGACTTTTAAGCAATCGACACATTCACAAAATGTACTGTTAAAATTATGGGCTTATAATAGAATTATATAGTTCTTCTCTTCATCCTCACATATATTGTCCAATTGATATTCTTTCAGAGACAAAATATATATGAACTCTCAATCAGCCAGATAAAAGAGAATATATGATTGTTGGACAAAGTAAAGGAATGGTGAAAAGGGCTGGGGCTACAGAGCAGAACAAAGAAGTGTACATAAAGCAAGCAGATGAACCTTCATTACTCAATCATACATATATACACTTAAATTTCTAGTTAGAGATTTTACTTGACAAAAGGTGATTATTTTTCTTGTCAAACAGTCTTGAGAGTAACACTTAAATTTACAAAAAAAAACAATCATTCTTCATATATATTTTACTGAAAAAGGTACTCCCAATAACGAATTGTCCCAATACAAAAGTTAAGTTATCAATAATCATATGATCTGTTCAAAAAATTTGGAAACATGAAGTTTGCCTGCAAGAGTTGCGTGCTGCTAATGTTATGTAGTGTAATGTAATTATTGCATCCACTAAATTTAGTTGTTGGATTGATGGGTGGTTAAAGAGTCATTATCTTGAAATAAAAAAAATATTCAAACAAAGGGGATTTCATCAAAGTTCTTTCTTATTTCAGAACAAACCCAATGAAAAAAACCCAAATCGAAGTCAGACCAAACAGACCATACTGCACTAAATAATCAGTCAAGGGAAAAATAGAAGGCCATTAATTTGTTATCACACAAAAAAATCTTTCGATTTCTATATGACAGTCCTAACCCATGAACAATGCCCAAATCAGAGAGCCGCGGAGAAGCATTAACCAAAACAGACCAAAACAAAACCTAGAAATACAATTGTAATGGAGCAAAATAGTTAAACTCTTACCGAATTGAAGTCGAAATGAAAGAGTAGATGTTGAATCAAGTCGAGATTTGGTCCGAGTCGAAGTCGAAATCCGTGATTGGGTTTCGGAGAGAGAGAAATTTCTTCTGTTTTGGAAAGAGAAAGAAAAGCCCGTGAATTTCAAGTTTTGGAAAGAGAAAGCGTGTTTTTCAATTGGAGCCAAAATGCCTTATATAGGTATGCTAGTTAAAAAGGAGTGCTAGTTAATGAGTAATGCTTAAGAGCGGTTCTGATATATATATATGTAAATTATTAATTAATGAATGTAAGTTATTAATATATATGTATATAAATTAATAACTTATATATATGTAAGTTATTCGGATATACATACATATATATGTATAAGTTATTAATTAATATAAGTTATTAATATATATATATAAGTTATTCGGATACGGATTCTGAATACGGATACGAATCCGAATATCGAATTTCGGATATTCGCTATCCGCCGGATATATTTACGGACGGATGTTAAACGAATACGAATACGCCTATATCCGTATTCGTATCCGTTTATTTGCGGATACTTTTAAACCGAATACGGATATATCCTTTTTTTCGGATACGAATAATATCTACTTTTTTTCGAATACGGATGCGGACGAATACGAATTTTTCGGTTACCATTTACAGCCCTAGGCTGCACCTTTCATGTCACACTCAACTTATATAATAGTATGACATTATGTATTAAATAATGCAACTATATATCACATAATTTTAGGTGATATAATGCTCACATACACATGCATATATACTGTGAATCCTGCGTGACATGTAGACCTGGCAAAAAAAGCCCGGGCCCGCCCAGAAAAAAGCGGGCTATGAGCTTTATAATTTCAGCCCATGTAAAGCTGGGCCATTTTGGCCCGGCCCGCGACGGCTCGCAGGTGGCCCGACCCGTGGCCCGTTCATGAGTTTTTTTTTTTTTTAAAAATAAATAAATAATGATACTTGTGAGAGTTGAACACAAGACCTCCAACTTATTAAATAAGAGTTAAACCAACTGAGCTACAACAACTACTTCTTTTTATAATTTTTTATAAATAATCAAAAAGAAGTTAGCAAAACAATAATGTTTGAAATATTTCTTTTATACACATCATATGCCATGTGTGATGACAACTCATCCTTAGTTAACCATGGTCTAGTTTTAAGGGCATTTTTTAGAATTCCAAAGTTTTTTTGTAAAATAAAAAGAGCTCATGGGTTATATTGAAAAAAAGTGTTGAGTTCAAGGGGTTTTTTGGGTCATTAAGTATACACACACACACACACACACACACACACACACATATATATATATATATATATATATATATATATATATTAGATCATCGGATGGACGTTCACGATTTATTGTAAGAATAATCTTAATTTGACAACGAATCAATTTGATATATGTATGTTAACAAAGTTAAAAAATTAGGCAAATTGAGCATGTGATGTGGAGCTTTCTGTTGGAATTCAATGAATTTCCAAGCAAACTTGCATGTTTTAAATTCCTCGTACAACTTTATTTTAAATTTGGAACCCATAAGAGATTAAAAATAATAATTTTGATGAGATTCATGAATATGGCAAAATATCTTTTTGTGGTGCACCGGTTGAATTTTACACCATAGAGATTCATGAATTGTTCTAATTTCCTCATCTTAAAGTCAACTTGCGTAATCCATATTCATACAAAATTACAAATGTTAAATCCTACTCCCTCCGCTCCTAAAAAAAGAGTCCATTTGCCTTTTTTTTGTTCTAAAAAAAGAGTTCGATTTGTTTTGATTGTAACATTAACAAACATCTTTAACTCATGAAAATAAGAGAACTTGAATTTTGCAAAATTATGAGATAAAAAGATTGTGTAAGATAAATTGTACAAAAATAAAATAAAATAAATAAGGCAAAAATCCGAGGGCCGGTTCGGCCCGGCCCGGCCCGGGTTGGGCCACGGGCTGTAGTTTTTCAGCCCATAAAAAGCCTGACTGTTTTGGCCCGGCCTAAAAATGGCCCGGCCGCGCTCGGCCAAGCCCGGCCCGCCCGTTTGACAGATGTAGTGACATGCAAGACCCGCAAATATGCATATGTATATATGTGAAATTTATGCGACTCAAATTATGTGATAATAGCATTGCTCTATGTATTATGAACTATAGAGTATATTATTATTTCGTACTACATACATTAAAAATAATATTATTATAATTTTGTACTACATACATTACAAAATAATAGCCTTTTTTTAATGTATAACAATATTACATGGAAATAATATTAATAATCTACCTATTTATTTATATCGAAATTATAACAATATTAATAGTCTATCTATTTGTTTATATTAAAATTTTAAAAAAAAATCTAATTTTGAAATATTCTAATTTATTTATATTAAAGAGGAGAGAGAATGATGAATATATATTATGGGTTATGTTATGCATGTATGGAAATAATAAAATGTAAATTGTATATTAAAGAGGAGAGAGAGAGGGATTGGCGGAGGAGTTTGTATATTGAGTCATGCTACTATCACATAAAATAATTACATAACGCTCACATACTTATGCGTGACAGTATGTGATTTGTTGTTGACATGACCCACTTAACTCAACAGCAAATCATATATTGCCACCTCATTATTATGTGAGAGTTATGTTACTTGTTTTATGTGATAGTAGCATTATTCTTGTATATTAAAGAGGAGAGAGAGAGTGGCAGAGGAGAGAGAGTCAGCCGCTACTACAAGTAGCGGCATGTTCAAATTTGAGGGCTTTTTGATAAATTACTATGCTGATAAAGTGTGATGTAACAGCCACTTATACTTGTAGCGGCTGGAATTTTTTTTTTCAATCTCAGCCCTTAATTATCTTGATCTACGGTTGAAAAATGAGTTGCTGGAAATAGTATTATGGCAACCGGTTGTCATTGATGCAATCCCTATATACATATATATATATATACGATAAAGATCTTAGACTCACCCAAACTCACCCTCCTTTAGCGACGGATTGGGCGACGGTTCGTCCGTCGTTATCTATACACCGTTGTTTATATGTTATCCGTCGCTAAAAGCTAAGACGACAGTTGAATATATAGCGACGGACCAAACTGTCGCTCGGTCTGTCACTAAAGGATGGTGAGTTGAGTAAATTTTTAGTTGGGTGAGTTTAAGATCCGGATCGTATATATATATTAGTGGCGAAGCCACATAGAACTTGTGGGATCAATCGACCCCACAGGAAAAAAATTATTTTATAATATAAGGTAAATTTTAAAATTTTTATATAATTGACCCCACTAAAATTTTATAAATTTTCTATTATACAGGGTCAAATTAAAAATTTATAACTTTGTCAATCAAATTTTAACCACATATGACTCATATCCTCTCAATATATGTATATCTCTCTATAATATTTTAAACTAAATAATAATCTAATTTATATTATTTTTAAAAATAAATAATGAATTACTTACTTATAAACAGTTGTGATTAAAAAAATCTATTATGAGTCAATATAATGTATACATACCATATATTATTACTTATTATATTTTTATTGTAATATAATGTATATATATATATATATGTGACCCGAAAGTATAAAGTATTAAAAAAAATTTGGCTCAGGGGTACTGCCTCTGAACCCTCGTCAAATTTTTTGTAGCTTAATAATAATTTCAATCCCACTGCCCAAGGCCGGTTCCTAAGAATTTAGAGGCCCTGTGCGAGAAAACAAATAGGGGCCCTCTCGCATATAAAAATATTAATTTTTTTATCGGCACCAATATATAAAGCACAATTTATATCAAAATTCATCATTAATTAAAATAATAAATGTCAACGTCGAATAACAAAAGTATCAATTAGAAAGAAAATATAGTTAAAACTTCAGTAAATTATCAATTAAAAAGAAAAGGTAGCTAAAACTTAAATGGACAATAAACTTCACACGATTGCTAACATCATTCACAAAAGCTCCATATCCGTGAATGGTTCCATACTTCACTATCACTTGAAATTGGGGGCCCTCTGAATTTGGGGCCTGTACGGTCGCTCCTTCTGTACTTTCTCAGGGCCGGCCCTGACACTGTCAAAAGTTTCTGGCTTCTCCACTGTTAATATATATATATACTCGGTTCGACTCTCCAGTAAACCAAATAAAACGAACTGACCATGGCTAACTTTTCCTGTTAATCAATAGGTAACTCGTTTCAAGTGTGGAGGAGTCTCTCTAGGACTGGGCGTGCACCATACTTTGTCTGATGGCATTTCCTCCCTCCATTTCATCAACACATGGTCCGACATTGCTCGCGGTTTTTCCATCGCAATGCCACCATTCATTGATCGGACTCTTCTCCGAGCTCGCGACCCAGCCATTCCTATGTTTGACCACGTTGAATACCACCCCCCTCCTTCCCTGAACACCCCAGTCCATGCTGCAAAATCCCAATCAGACACCAAGGCTGCTTCTACCACTGTTCTAAAGCTCTCGCTAGATCAGCTTAACCAGCTCAAATCCAACGCCAGGAAAGATTCAAACACAAAGGACCACAGCACCTACGAAGTCCTTGCAGCACACCTGTGGCGTTGCGCAAGCAAGGCTCGTGGCCTTTCCGATGATCAACTGACCAAACTGTTCATAGCTACGGATGGTCGGTCCAGATTGCGCCCTCCACTTCCCCGGGCTACCTAGGCAATGTAGTCTTCACAGCTACGCCAATTTCTAATGTAGGTGACCTTAAATCAGAGCCAATAACAAACTCTGCGAAAAGGATTCACAATGCTTTGATAAAGATGGACAATGAATACTTGAAATCAGCACTTGACTACCTGGAGTTGCAACCTGATCTATCAGCTCTTGTCCGAGGGCCACAGTATTTCGCAAGCCCTAACCTCAACATCAACAGCTGGACTCGGCTTCCCATATATGATTCAGATTTCGGCTGGGGTCGACCCATTTTTATGGGACCTGCAAGTATATTGTATGAGGGGACAATCTACATATTACCTAGCCCCACAAACGATAGGAGCGTGTCGTTGTCGGTGTGCTTGGACGCCGATCACATGGAGCTCTTCCAAAAGTTCTTATATGATTTCTAAGAAAAATGCTTAAATGTAGAAAACAGCCTTACTAGTTTCTGTATGATCAAATTATGAATCTACGTTCTCCTGAATTCATAATTTGTATTCAATCTGTCCACTTTTGGACTGTAAAGAATGGCTTTGCAAGGCAGGTGCCCCTGTTTTGAATAATGATATGTACTCAAAAATTCTGACGAGGAATAATGGCAACCCCATGTTCATTTGGCATAATATATGTTACTGCAAGTTTTACTTGATCACAAGAAAGAATGAAGAACAGAAAAACACAAAATCACACTTGGTGAACGTAGAATTTTTATTGATAATATAGGGATATAGAGTAAACAATTTGTCAGAAAACCCAATGAAAAAACAGATATTCACGCGAACAGTTTCTTCTCTCTCAAAAATTCCGATGCTGAGAAAAGTGCTCTCTCCATATCTTTATACATTTCTTTTACCATGTTTGACAAACTTGACTTGACTCGACTTCCAATGCTTCACTTGACTTGCATAAATCCAAGCAAAGTACAAATCGAACAAACCGAGTGCCTAAATATTCAGGGAAAATGAAGAGGTGGAATTTAAATTGTGGATTGCAGGAAATGAAATGTTATAAAGAGTAGAAATTTTGAATTGGGAAGCCATGCATTGCTGAAAATATAAGAGTTTTGAAAGGAAAAGAATGTACAATATAATCTTCTACCCTTTAGAAGATCAGTAAACACAAAGGATAATTTATTGTTACAGCAGTGAACTTCACAACATGATACAACAGAGAAACTGGACAACAAGTAGCATTACAAATTTTATTAGCAAAAGACAAAACATAACATTGCAAGTCACTTCATCAAAGCTCTACGAACAAAGCTTTAGATACGATATTCCCCTACTTCAACTGATTATCTTCCCTTCTTCTTTCCTTGCTTGATCAAATTCGGAAAACATCAGTTTGGAATCGCTCATCGTACAACCTCCAATGACCATACCTGTCAGTGTGAAAGACTGACCTGGGGATGTAAAAATTGGGTTTCTTTATATCTTTCAAATTCTTCAATTGAGAGGATGCATTAGCAATATCCCGACTAGTCACGTTTGCACACCCGGACAAATCCAAAGACTCTAGGTTCAAGCACCCTTCAGAAATTAAAGAAAGGCCTCTAGCAGACAATTTTGAGAAACGAATTTCAAGGTGCAGAATCTGAGGCATAAGTTTACCAATTACAGCAGCTTCTGAATCGCCATCTTGAGGGCAGGCATTAAGATATTCATTAGGGACAATTCCAACATGTTGGGAAGGATCCAGCCAATTCATCAAATTCCTCTTCAAGATTCTGAGGTTAGGGCAATTGCTTCCAAGCAATGCCAAAGATTTGTAAGATACTTCATAGCAATAGCTGATGTCAAGTTCCTTGAGTTTGGGGCACCCCGAAGCTATCTTAGTCATGGATTCATCTGTAACATTGGGGCAGCTCTTAATTGAAAGAACTTGAAGGTTTGGGCACCTGTAGATGAAGTTAAGCCAGATCAATTATAGTTAGTCCACCAGCTAATCCCATGAGAACTCAGATCAGACTCATTTGTTACAAGGAAAAGAGAGAAAAAGGGATCCGATTAAGAACAGCCATTCAAATATTTCGCAAACATACAACAATATAAGATGAAACTTACAAACTTCAAGATGCAAATAATTGATAAAATAATCAATGAAAACAATTCTAAACCAGAAATTATAGCTTGTGTGATAATAGTACAACCCCCTAAACTAAGCTATACAACATTCAAGTATTCAACTGCTAGCTGGGACAAGGAGTCAGTTTGGCCCCTCTCTTTCCTTTTTTCTTTTTTCTTTTTTTTTTTTTTTTTTTTTGGGGGGGGGGGGGGGGGGTGGTTGGGCTCATTTACATTCCTCATCCTCTCTTCTTCTTCTTTTTTTGTTGTTGGGGGGAGGCGGGCGGGGGGGGGGGGGGGGGGGGGGTGGTCATTAACAACCAACACTTGAAACAATGTACAATTTAACCTTGGAAATAAAAACAAGGTAAGTCAGTTATAATTTTTAATCTATCAAAGTTCAACTATATAAAAAAACAAGGTAACTCAGTTATAATTTTTAATTTATCAAAGTTCAACCATATAAAAAACGAAGTCCAAAATCCAACTCAAAAACATATTTAATGCATTCCATCCAATCAAAAAATCGATGGCAAAGTAAGGAAAAGGCTATCCATAACCATAAAATTATTAACTGAAAGAAATGCAGGAACGCATTAGAGCAAAAATTACGGCCAATAATCCACAGCACAGCGCTATTATACAGGCCAACCGCCAAAGTCCAAACCCAGTAACACCTATTACAATTCATCTAATCACCCAACAGAACAAAACTGTACCAATTAATCAATCAAAGCCTAGCCCTAGAATTCAAAATTTAATACCTTTCAGCCACCAAACGGAGAGATCTATCGGAGCAGTGTCTGACACGAATTTCAGTGAGAGAGCCATCGCTCCAATTGACGGCAGATCGGAGCATGGTGTCGATTTTCGTCTCGAAACTCGGGTCCCACCAGCGTGGTGACTCGGTGGCCGAGTCGAATTGGGGTTGGAGGTCGAATACGGTGTTGAGACATGGGTCTCCGGCAGCCTGTAGCCAGGATTTGCAGACCAACATAGCTCGTCGCCATCGTTCTTCCAAGGTAAGCCTCGAGAAGATGTTGATCAGGCACTCGGGAGTCAACTCGGCCCAATAAGATCTGAGTCCGGAGTCGGACTCTGTTCCTTGTCCTACCCCTCCTCCTTTATCATCTATATCCATTTGGTGTTTGTTGCCTTACCTATGCGATTTGTCCATGACATTATTCCTTTTTATATTCAGCTGGTGACGCGTGTCTAAAGCAACCGGACTATAATTTTTTCCCCCTTAATAGCACTTAAATTGTAAAACAACTATTAAGGAGGGGAAAATTATAAATGGGTCAAAGAAAGTTGCTTAATATATTAAGTGGTTTTAAAATTATACACATGTATTAAAGAAAGAAATTTTTTACATGTGTCTTAAGGACACATGCTAAGCACACAGTTCAAGATATTATTCCTTTGAATTGTGTGCATATTCTCTTGAACTTAGTGCAAATATAAAAATCAAGTGAATATGCACACAATTCAAGAGAATATTCTCTTGAATTGTATGCTTAACATGTTAAGAGGATCCTTTAAGAAATAATTGTAAAACATTAATATAATATTAATTGTCTATATTGTATTCGTATTGAAAAAAGATAATGTTATTTATTGGATAGAGAATAGTGAGAGAACCAAAATTATATTTAATATTTAGGATAATTGAAAACTAGGTAATTAATGCTTACTTGAAATTCTCAAACAACTTATATTAAAATATTTATCTAAAATGACTTATATTAAAGAATGACTGATTGACACTCCTGTCCCTCTAAGTTGCCACCCACTTTCAAAGCCGTCCCTAAAGTACCATTTTCGTCAGTTAGGTCCTTAAAGTGGCATTTTATTGGCGTTTCTATTCTTTCAACTCATTTTAACCTAAACTCGACCCAATTTGACCCAACCCAAATTTTTAATATTTTAAAATATAATAGTATTTTTTAAATAAGTTTAAAATAATAATTATATTTAACATTTTAAAAAAATAATTAATATTTTAAAATATAATAGTATTTAAATTTTTTTTAATAATTATTTAAATTTTTTTAATAAGTATTTTTGAATATTGAATATTATTTTTCCTTCAAAAACAATAATTATTAAAAATATTTATTTTAGAATATTAAAAATAATAATTATTTTATAATATTAAAAGTAAATATTAAAAAATTAAAATAAATATAAATATAAATATAATAATTATTCAAAAAAAATTTAAAAAATTTAAAAAAATTATTATTTTTAATATTCTAAAATAATTATTATTTTTAATATTTTAAAAGTAAATATTTTTTTAAAAAATAATATTTACAAAATTATTTTTTACTTTTAAAATATTAAAAATAAAAAATATTTATTTTAGAATATTAAATATAATTATTATTTTTATTTTTTAAAAAAACTAATATTTTATTTTTAAATATTAAAAATAACTATTTTTAAAATAATTATTTTATTTTAAAATATTAAAATAATTATTATTTTAATAATAATAATTTATTTTAAATATTATTTTTTTGAAATATTAAATATAATTATTATTTTAAAATATTAAAAATTTGGGTTGGGTCAAACTGGGTTGTGTTGGATTAAACTTGGTCAAAATGGGTCGGGTTTAGGTTAAAATGGGTTGAAGGAACAGAAACGTTAATAAAATGCCACTTTAAGGACCTAACTGACGAAAATGGTACTTTAAGGACGACTTTAAAAGTTGGTGGCAACTTGAAGAGACAGAAGTGTCAATCAGCCATTAAAGAATGGAGGGAGTATAAAAGTGAAAAAGGTCAGCAAATGAAGTAAGAGTGTTTGGTTCACCTCTTCAATATCAATTGCCAGTTTTTTTCTCTTGCTAAATCTCCTCTCAAATAGTTGTATTGTTATTGACCTTTTTTTATGGAAATCTTTTGTAAATGTTTTATACTTGTAATTTATCAATAACCATCATTTAAAGATAGATAAATGTACATATGTTGCCGCATAATAAAGGCTTACTAGTAAAATAATTTATTCCCCTGTGGGCTCATCAGACATGTTCATGGCCATTGGACTAAACTCTTTACAATCATATCCAGCTTAATTGGAGGACAAAAGCTGAGATTTAGAGTATTGGACCTTCAGGCTTCAATTAATTGGTCTAAGAGTGAAACGGACCATCAATCGGTTTGCATTTGTTTAACCAGCCGCAGAGCCGTAGGAAGAGATCAACACATATCAACATACCATTACACTTTTTCAACAGATCTGATTAAAATCAGCTTCTCTTTAAGCAAGACCCCTAAAATGACACTTTGGCGCTGAACAACTACACAAGCCAACCAAATAAGGAAGTTGCCTTTCATCTCATAACACCTTGTTAACGATTCTCTTTGTCCAACTGGCTTCGGACTTGCCTAAGGAAAACAAATCGGTGATCCGGCGTTGCTGTCGGGAGGTGCTCTTCGCGTGAGATAGTAAGTATCAGGTCTTTGTGAACTAGGAGAGGGATGAATAGTGACTTACCTCTTTACTTGGTGGTACATGAAAAGTTTATATATGGAGGTTCTTTGGCGTCTAAGGCTGTCCGATCTTGTTATGTATCGGACCATTTGGTGAGATAGTTGTCACCAAGTTAATGGTCGACCATTTGGATTGTGGTCTTTAGTTATAGTCAATGATATGTATCCAAAATATTTGAATCTTCGTCGTTAGATTTATAGCCCAAGTTTGAGTGCGGTATATCTTCTTAATGGACTCTTAACATATATGGAATATTAAAATTTAAGGACTTTCTTAATTTTGAAGCATCAAACTATTGCTTAAATAGCTTAACTATTGAACCGACCCTGCTTTCACCGTATCTCCTTATCAAGATTCTTTCACAAGCCTCAAAAGAAAACCGAACTACCTACATTGATGGAGCCGAATCTCTATATACTCAAACCAATGACTCATATCATAACAAATCATACTCTGATTTAATATGATATACCAAATGTAATATTGAATCAATGATTGGATTCATTATGTAATTGTAATAGATCATTGATATATCCAATGATGCACTTAATCTAACAATACAAATCATAATTCAAATCAATCCATTTTTAAAAATTATTTGTAAAATTATATTAATTTATAAAATGTTATTATTTATAAATTATATTAACTTATGAATCACTTAATCTTTCCATTATTAACTTGTGTTATTATTTTATGCACCAAACAGTAGGCCTGAGTGACCTAACCCCCCACCACCCACGCCCCCACACCACTACAAAAAAAAAAATTGTAAACAAAGAATCAGCCATATAATGAAATAAAAGAAAACAAATCCCAATTTCTAATTTGACTAATGTTACTAGTTACCTGCACAATCAATATATACTCGCTTTTTAATGTTTCAAAGAAAATCTAAATTTTCCCAATTATTATATAAAGTTTGACTTTTCAAAGTGAATATAAAATATTTTTAATTTAAAATTGATGTGACTATTAACTTTTGAAAACAATAATTAATAATAATTTTTTTAATAATTTACTATCTTTAGAATTATGTTGATCTTCTACTATTTCAGAATGGAGGGTGTATTTTTCCTACAATGGAACTCAAAAATACACTACTTTCTCGTTGGAAGCGACTATTAAAGTAATTTTTTATTTTAAAAAAAAAACAGAAGAAAAAAAGAAAAGAATTACAAAATTCAATTGTTTTAGAAAATATTAAATTACGGCAATATACTTTCGTGATTATTTGAATGCAAAATAAAATTCATTGCGATGCTCCTTACTTTTAGATAAAATTGCATTGCTTAGCAATACCATTTCACTAAAATTGGAAATAAATTCACCGCATTCTCCTACTACAAATAAGTCTATAACTTTGCATCAGCGTTGGGAGTTTAATTTACAAAAATTCAGCCATACAATGAAATGCTTGAGGATAACCTGTGACGACCCCAAATCAAGGTCTCTCTAACATTTCGGATCCGGTCCGCCACGATATATTTATCGCAGAACTATACATCTTTTATTCAAAACATAATAAATAATAACACTTACTACAATATAGAATATAATTTCTATTCATATCCAAGATCTTGTATGATGACCCTAAACCTTAATATAAGTTTTCAATTTTCGGTTATATACCATCCCTTGTCTATACATCACAGTTGATGTTACAAAAATGCGGAATAACTAAAATTTTTGTATCTCCTTGAATAAAATCTTTCATTGAGTTTATACTCTTGAACCAATTACAAAACCTTGAATCAATTATAGAATATGATTCACTGTGTTTGAATTACTGTGTAAACGTATACACCACAGTTCGAAATCCCTATGTGTTACATAACACAACTTTACAATATAAGCATGTATAAAACATTGTAATCTATTATCGCATACATATTCTAGAACTTAAACATGGTTCAAAAGCATATATTTAATAAACAGTAATCTCCGAACTCTGTCACGTAGCACGTAACCTTTATCGTGAGTCCTTAACCTGCAAAAATGATTATTTACAAGAGTGAGTTCGACAGCTCAGCAATTCTAACAGTTTTCATGCATCACATAGCACATAATTTCATACTCAGTTCATGCATTTATAATCAATCGATATATACTACGCATGTTACTTCTCACATAACAAGTATATCATCAAAGATCAACTTTCAATCTCATACATATCTCATATACAGTTCATATATAAGATATCATCATGGCATAATATAATTGATCTAACAGTTATTGAATTCATATATCAAATAAGAACTGAAAGACTTGCCTGGTGCGTAGTTTAACAACTACAACTTAACTGCTTAAGATATTTACGCTTCGTGTATTCCTACACAATCATTCAATTATGGATTCATACATATCAGTTATACGTATCCATACATTCTCAATATAATAACAATTGATTACATTGTTGTCTAACTTGGTTCTTAAAACCTTCGTTTTACTGTCTCATCGCATTCTTAGAATAACCATGTACGTATAGGTATACCTTAATTATACATACTTACTATCATCCTTCATATATATGTATCACACACTTAACTAAATGTATTCGACATATATTTAGAACTTATGCGATCCTTATTATTCATACGTTTCTCAAACCTTAACGGAATTATAGTTTTCGAGTTTTATATAACCATTGTACAAATCAACACTTAATGCATCATTAAGATTCTATTTTATAACTCAAAAATAATAATGTAAACATGTTACTATGTTCATCACGTATATATGTGAGGTGCCATACTAGTTAATATGCATGCTCACAATTACCTTTATCATATACGTACAACTAGCATCGATAATTATTTTAAAACATGTCTAATTCATGCTTAACTTTCATAGTGTCTAGTAAAGTGTGTGCACATATATGACATTTAAAAGCACTAGCATGTATGCTCAAATATATTAGAACACTAATACACTATGATCATACAACTTAGTTTTCCAAAACGCTTAAGTTTATCTTTTTGAAAATAAACTTTCAACCATGAATGTTAGTGTGTACTTAATACTTTAGGCATGTGTTTCATGCCTATCTAGACCATGCAACCATGCTTACAAAGTCAGAACATAAACATCAATAGTAGGTGTCAAGGCTCATTTTAAAATCTTATAACTTTATTTAGAAATCGCACACTAACGAAGTCAAGAATGTTCATGCTATGTCAAGGTACTTATTCATACATGTTAAACCTGATTTCATGCATGTCTAAGTCATTTACACATACTAAAATGATCAGAAATTACAAGACAAAAGTCTTGGTCAAGTTCACTTAAAAAGTTCTTAAGTTCTTCTTTGAAATCATTTGAATCTTTCAATCATGTGTGCTAGTGTGTTCAACACTTTAAACATGCATTTCATGTCAATATAAACCATACTAACATGTTCATAAAATCAAAATGCTCATATGATGTGTTCGTGACAAGGTTCACTTTTGAAACTACAAGTTTCCTTTTAAAATATATGGTTTCCTTTCATAAAACATGCTAGCATGACCATGTAATACCAAGAAATTTATATTATGGATTCATATCAGTTTTCATGCTTGACTAAAGGTTACAATCAAGCTAGCCTGGACAGAAAACGAAACAGAAGCAAAAATTCTGCAGCAGGCTCTGCGCAGCTGGCCAGTTCAAAACTGGCACAGCTGCGCCGGGCACAGACCAGACGCAGATGCAGGCTGCTTCGACAGCTTCCTAGCCCAATTCACAAAATTTTCAGCGAAAATCGTTTCTAGTATAACATTTAGCAATTCTAAACTATTATAACATCATATAATCACTTAATAACATATCCCAATCAATTAATTACTCAATCCATGAATTAATTCAATAATCAAGAATTTTAAAAATTATGCAGAAAATGAGAATGGTAAGTTATACCTCTGTGATGGAAACCAAACTAGCTGTTACAAATTATATAATGCTACTATGCTACTCACTCTCAATTCTCTTTCTATCAATTCCAAGAAAATCTCAGCAATGCAAGGAAGAAGGAGAGCCTTATTTATAGACCAAGCTTGACACAGACAATGATTTTCTCTATCAATTCAAACCAACGAGTTGAGCAAGAATTTGATGGTTAACAAGAAGTTGGTGAGGAGTTGGTGGAATCCATCATGAATCCCACTCCCCTTCTACTCATTGGTCCTATGTTGCTGAAATTGAGAGGAGTAGTAGAGTGTAGGTAGCTTCTTGTTTGTTCACGTGAAAGGAGTTGGACACTCAATGTGAAGCAAAGTAATAAGAACTCAGCCACTTGCTAGTATATATCATAGATGTCCAACACTTAGTTAATAAATACACTAGGTTATATAATATATATACACATAGTATATACACTTAGGATATTCCTAGTTTATACATTTAATTGGTCACAATGTCATTTCAATTAAGTACCCAATAATACAATGTAT
This sequence comes from Panax stipuleanatus, assembly GCA_020205555.1. Lineage (NCBI taxonomy): Eukaryota > Viridiplantae > Streptophyta > Magnoliopsida > Apiales > Araliaceae > Panax > Panax stipuleanatus. Next base: position 111,425 of record JAINUT010001977.1, read on the forward strand.
TAAATAAGGATACACATAGATTAACATATAATTCATGTACATTTTTCTTAATACCAACTATAATTTAATTGAGTATTATCATTACTCATTATCACAACGCTTATAATTTTAATTAATAATAACTTATTAAAAACATTATCAATTAATAACTGTTTATTGATATTAATATAAGGTGATAGGATATACATTAAAATCTTCCTACACACATCATGTTACATAAGCAATAATATGTAACTCACATAATGCAATTATTTTTACTATATAATTTTTATAATATATAGCCACATTAATGCGTCACCTTGCATTATATACTATATTGGTAACTACCATATATTAAAGATTTAATTATTGCATGCTTGTACAAAACAATTAATTAAGTAAATATAATCTCATTATATCTATTACTCCTTTGCACATTAATATATTATTCTCAACAACAATAGTTTCATACGTTTATCGATTAATTACTCAAAATATAAATTAATCAATCACGTTTAAACCTCTACACTATATTCAAGTAATTGAATATTTAATTACTAATTATCTTATTAATTCTTTTGAGATAAAGTTTAGGGTTAGTCTACTAATTTAAATAAATCATTAGTGACTCCCTTTAAATTAATCCTAGCAAATATACGCACAGATACTAACTCACATCACATGTATATTTGCACATAACAATATCAATAAATCCCGTTTAATCATTCCTTCATAACATGATATAATAAATTTATTATATAATATTATCTCCAATAGAGGCATTAATCATTAAAAATAACTTACTCATTTTTTTCAAGATATTATTTAAATATAATATTTTAGTATTGATAATATAGTTAGATGTACAACTTCTATATAGAAAATAGACCATAAGTTATTTTCCATCAATATTTTACATATAGCAAATATGTTTCAATATATACCTTCATTCATATTACCTCAGTCAAAGACATACAATGTATTATTATTATTTAAAATAACACTTCCCTCTATTTATTAAAATAAATTAATACAAGAAATTATTTTAATAATCTTTATTAAAAAAATATAATAATTATTTCTCTTTCCACCAATCCACATAATTCAAAATATATATATATATATATATAACACATATATATTCCTTTAATCTACACTTCTTGCCGTGTATTCGATTAATTAATAATTCTTTAACCAATACATATTTAATGATATATTAATTTCCTTCTTTCTCTAACAACGTACATATATACAAGTCTAAACCTAGCACACCCTGTATCTTTACTAGTAGTCTATATAGTACACTGAATGATTTTCCACAAACAACTAACAAATTAATTTTCGTATCGTCTACACTGTTTTCACAGTGAGTTAGATCGGTTACTAATTCGTATATACTTCCGCTCACTGAAGGAATTATTTAGCCCAGCTCTTATATATCAACCATTAAAGGGTACGGTTGCACTGTCGTAAACTTAATAATTGCATGTACATATACTCCAGAAAAATGGTGACTATCAAAAATATTTAATGTCATCATCTTACCATGATAAATAATTTTATAAATCATTTAATAACGATAGATAAATATTATCCATCTCCTCTACTAATTCATTTCTATAAATATATAATAATGATATATATTTATTAAACACTATGAATCACGTATTACATAGTTTATATCACCCTATGTAATTCAAACCTCACCTCACATATATATTCATATTCGAATCTATCTCATGCTCTAAGAATTTTATTCATTAAATTCTTATTAATAATAATTCTTAAAAATTCGAATCCTTACATAACCACCGAAAAAAATCATTTCCCTAGGCAGATATCGACCCCATGATCAATTTTTCACAAATCAGAGCTGAAGCTCTGATCTAATAAATTATCTTGGAGCAGATCAAATCATGAAGATCAAGATTTGGCTCAATAAGAGCCCAGCTAGGGAAATAGACTTTTTACGAGTCTGACTGCAACTATGTCTAGGATCACTCATCCTTTTTCTTGCTTTTTTGCCATTCAACACGTTAGTAGTCGTGCCCCAACTCAAAAAATTAACAAATGCGAACATTTGCATTTCTCAAGAAAAAGAAGACGTTCGTGTAAGATTCGCTCAACCAAGCATAGGTGCAACTTTTAGAAAGCGGAAATTTTCTTTCGTACAAAACTTCCACACTAGAGAAATTTAGGCAAAAGTTCCTTGTGTTTTCAAGAAAATTTTTATTTGAGACACTGCTATTAGAACATAAATTCCACAAATAGATCGCTATAGCAACACTTCATGTTCTTAATCTACATCAGACGTGCTATTTTAGTTAAGAGATAGCACTTGATCTTTAAAGCACCAACTAGAACCAACAAGAGGCACAGGACTAGTAAAAAAAGCAGTTAGCAATTGATCCTAAAACCCCTCCAACTCCTCTGTCCCTAAATCTCCTGTCCCCTTGTGTTCCACCACTTAAATGTTGACACATATCCTCTCACTTAACACCAATTAATTCTAAAATTAAAAAAAAAAAAAGTGTCAACATTTAAGTGGTAGGACACAAGGGGACAGGAGATTTGGATACAGAGAATTTGCTCTCCTCCAACCTGTTGGGTGTGGGTCCTCACCCATGAGAATTAGAATCCAAGTTGAAAAAGGATTTAATAAGAAGATGTGATCCCTAATTTGATTAGGAGAATAAATTGTTTCTAATCCATAATAGGAATGGATTAGAAAGAGTACTATAAATAAGGCTATGGGGGAGTCTTATTTGATATATGAGAGAAGCTTGGTAGCAAGAAGGTACCAAAAGAATAAAGAGAGAGAATTACAGTTTGTGGGTATCCGGCACCATCTCTATTCAATAGAAGCTTGAAGACTTTATTGTTTGTAGTGTTTTTGGGTGGTGAAGTTAATTAGGTTTCTTAACCTAATTAAAGGTAAATTTGTATTCTCTTGATTTATTGTGTAACCTCAAGTTTTAGGACATAAAACTTGGGAGGATTATTGTAAACCCATTATTAGTGATATAGTGGAGATTCGGAGTTTGACCCGTGGTTTTTACCTCTTAGTTTTAGAGGGTTTTTCCACGTTAAATATTGTGTCTTGCTTGTGGATGGTTATTTGTTATTTTTGTTCTCATAATTGGTTTTGTTGATTTCCTATTTAATTGCACAAAGACGGAAAAGTAATTCCTGGGATTGAGATTATTTTAGGCGTACTTTTTCCAACAGTGGTATCAAGAGCTTGGTTATTTTTGTGATTTTCTTGTGCGAATTAAATGGAGGATTGGACAGCAGGTTGCATGATTAATCTCAAGGCTGCAAATTATGCAATTTGGAAGCCAAGAATGGAGGATTTGCTTTACTGCAAGGATTTGTACGAGCCACTTGAGAACGATGGAGTTAAGCCCACAAACAAGAGTGACGCGCAGTGGAACAAGATGAATAGGAAGACTATTGGTCTAATTAGATCGTGGATTGATCAAAGTGTGTTTCATCATGTTGCCACGGAAACTGAAGCCTATGCTCTCTGGAAGAAATTGGAGTCCATGTATGAAAGGAAGACGGCACATGTGAGAGGTGTTGAAGATGAGGGAGTTAAGCGGAAAAAAGTGTGGTACAAAGCCATGCGAGATGGGAGAAAAACCTTGCATGAGAACCACGAGAGGAAAGCTCTTCGCTTTAAATGGGTACCAAAAGTGAAGAAGGAAAGTGACAGCTCGCAATCAGGTTACAAAGCGGTTGTGAATGAATTTGGCAAGCAAAAATCTGTCAAGTTTGAGTTAGATCCTCCCATCGAGAAGAACCATGCCGATGAGACAAAGCCGGTTATGAAGATAGTTGAAAATTTCAAGAAGCTTGAGTTGAGCCAAGACTTCGTTGGAATTAACTCCGAGTAAGGAGTTGTGGTTGGTGATCCCTTCTCTCATGGGTTCGGAGGGGGAGATTGTTGGGTGTGGGTCCTCACCCATGAGAATTAGAATCCAAGTTGAAAAAGGATTTAATAAGGAGATGTGATCCCTAATTTGATTAGGAGAATAAATTGTTTCTAATCCATAATAGGAATGGATTAGAAAGAGTACTATAAATAAGGCTATGGGGGAGTCTTATTTGATATATGAGAGAAGCTTGGTAGCAAGAAGGTACCAAAAGAATAAAGGGAGAGAATTACAGTTTGTGGGTATCCGGCACCATCTCTATTCAATAGAAGCTTGAAGACTTTATTGTTTGGAGTGTTTTTGGGTGGTGAAGTTAATTAGGTTTCTTAACCTAATTAAAGGTAAATTTGTATTCTCTTGATTTATTGTGTAACCTCAAGTTTTAGGACATAAAACTTGGGAGGATTATTGTAAACCCATTATTAGTGATATAGTGGAGATTCGGAGTTTGACCCGTGGTTTTTACCTCTTAGTTTTAGAGGGTTTTTCCACGTTAAATATTGTGTCTTGCTTGTGGATGGTTATTTGTTATTTTTGTTCTCATAATTGGTTTTGTTGATTTCCTATTTAATTGCACAAAGACGGAAAAGTAATTCCTGGGATTGAGATTATTTTAGGCGTACTTTTCCCAACACAACCCACACAGTCAGCTTCTGCTTGTCAGAGCAACTACAATTCTTCCACAGATTTTCATGCAATCCCACTTATTTCTCAGGCAAGGAATTGCCACCATGAGTGACTCAGAAAGTATATTCACAATAGGGGCTATGTAATTTTATTAATGTAGCTGCAGACCTCTAAATCCAAACCCTACACCCAACACTAATCCTAGAAGCACTGCACAAGTAGTTTCCAGCCTTTCTATCTTTTCTTTTTCCTAATCTTCCCTCCTCACGTTTTGGTTCGGTCACTAGCAATACCACATGAACATAACAACTACCCACAATAATTGCATGCCCTAGATCTTCAATAGAAAAGACTTTAGCAGATAGGATAAACAAAAACTTAACTATGTAAATAATTAAGATGACTTATATTTCAAGTCAATAACCAAAAGCCCTCAAGTCAATTGCAGAGTAATAACGCTAACCAGAAAACATTAATATCCAGACCAACTTATTTTACCATTTTGAGGAACTATATAAAACCAATGAAGTTAACATTTTTTCGAGAGCCAGTCCCATTAGAATCATTCTTTAGATGCATCTCCAGTTTCTTTTCCACAACACAAAGGCTTAACCAACTAAAAATTACAGAGACATCAAAACTAGTTTGGAAGTCCCAAGACTTTCTATGCTGGCCATCTCCAACATGCCGAAGCTCCATCAATCCTAGACTAAATATAGTCTAGACTCTCGTGCTCTCTCCAACAACTAGACTAAATATATTCTAGGAGATTTTTCAGTAGATCCAAAAGACTATATCAAGGAATCTAATTTTGATTTTAGTGGACTATAATTTTTAATTATTTTAATGGGGGTGTGGATGAATAATTGGTAGACTATAATTCATTAAATATAATATAATCTTTTAATATTATAGTCCATGTGATAGTCCATCTGTTAGAAGGATTGAAATACTATCTCATGGATTGATGTCACGTGGACTATCTACGGTATAGTCCACATTGCTGAAGATGCTCATCTCCATCAATTTGTTGACAAATACTACCTCCGACCCACAATAAGTGATTTTTTAGGCTCAACATATTTTCTCAAAATAAATGATGTGTTAGAATTTCAATACAATTTTTATAATATTTTTTTATATGTGCCCTTATGCAACAAATGATATTTATTGCATATTTATTGGGGAGTTAAAAGGTTGAAGAAAAAAAATGATTGACCAAAAGGCAATAAAAAAAGTCTCAAACAAAAAAAAAATTATATTAAAGGTATTTTATCATTTTAATTTGTGTATTGGTATATATAATTTAAGCTAAAAAAGCACTTGTATTATGGGACGAAGGTATATTATATTATACTTTTCCGCATCAAGCAGAAAAATAAAATATCGAATAGGATTTCAAATTCAACAGAATTAAGATACATAAAGGACATAAAATCAGAAAATGATTGAATACATGGTCAATTGGATCAAATATAAATCGAGATTTGATCAGAGTAAAAACACACAGAGAAACTGAAAAGGGGAGAGAGAAGAGTAGCAGTACTAGGCAAGAGTATAGTGATCGCCACGGGACATCTCACGATCGACAGTGAGAATAGCGTAAAGAGCGTAGATAATACCGGGAAGATAACCTAAAATAGTCAACACCAAGCAAATGAAGAATTCCACCTGCAATTAAGTTGCAACAAGTATAAACATAAATAGTAATATAGTATAGAGAGATAGAGAAAGGGATTTAGGCATACGCTACAGCAGCCGTGACGTAAACAAACGCCGAGGGGAGGAAGCAAGATGGCGATTATAATTTCGCAGAAGAGCGCACATCCCGATGTCATTGTAGTATGCGAAAGAGACACAGAGACTGATGCTTTTAGAAAGAGAAAAAGGAAGAGGAGAGAGAGAGAGAGAGAGAGAGAATAGGTGGAAGTGGAACAGTTGGAGTCTTAATGGCATATGAAATTAGATATTTATCCCTCCGATCGTCGAGCACGGAGCTGGCTGTAATCTGTATGTATCTTTGATTTTGGATTGGATTGGATTGGATTGGGTGCTGAGGTGGAATAACTAGTGAGAGAATTAACCTTTTTTCGTTTTCTTTTTTGTTAACCAAAAATAGATTTTTAATTTTTGACATGTTTTGACTTTTGATCCAAATATTTTTTGTTATACCCTTTATCCAGAAAAAGTTGGCATCAATATTATTTCTTCTGTTTTGCAAGAAAATTACTCTTTTTGCTCTAAAAAAGAATTACGTTTGAAAACTATTTAAACAATATTTTTGTTCTATGTATACATTTAAAAATAGCAAGTTATAAATTTAGTTGTGTGAATATATAAACAAAAAATTTGTTTCATAAAAAGAGTTATATTTATTGATAATAATATGACCTTTTTTTTGTCATCATAATTTTTTTTATAATATCACTGTTTTTCTTATAATATTATAATGTCATTGTTATTAAACTAGCAGCACATGTAGCTGGTTGGGCCAGGGCCTGATTGTTGAAGAGCGTTCAGATGAATTGTTTGACTTTTTTTCTACATGCCAAGTAAGTGTGGGCATGGTGTCGTTTGAAGTTTAAATCGCATATAAAATTATTTAAATACAATTTGATAAATTTAAAATCGCACATAAAATCACTTGTGATTGGTGCGTTGCGATTTTAAACCGTGAAATGCGATTTCATTTGACGCAGTTTCCATTCCAAAATCACTTGAAACAACAAAATTTTATACAATTTAAATGGCAAAATTAATGATTTAGCTATTATAATTGTCAAATTTTACTTATTTCACGATTGAATTTTTAATTTTTCGGATTACCTCATTGAACTAATTAGTATTTTAAAATTGGGTCAGTCTGTTAACTCTAGGCTAACGGCTGTTAAATTCTTTCCTCTATTATCCGACGTGAGCGTGAAAAATTCTCAATTTTTTAATTACAAAAAATGAAAGGAAAAAAAAAGGGTAAAAGAAATCTAAAACAAAACGGGTACAGAGCAGAGTGTTAGGGAAAGCAAAATTCAGATTGACTGCTGATACCTGAAGAATTCCCCTCAACTCACTAAGTCGGTCACTCTTCTCTTCTCTTCTCTTCTCTCCACCAGTGCTGTCAATATAGAACAAGACAAACACTCTAATATCTTGTTGTACCAAATTCACGCACAAACACCCCCCCTCTATTTATTTCACTTCAGTTTTCCTCCTCCATGCTCATTGGGGTATTCTCCCATTTCTCGCAAAAGAGGAAAAACAGAGGGAGGAGAGAGAAAACAGAGGGAGGGAGTTGGTGGGTGGAGGAGGTAGAGAAGAAGAAGAAGAGTGTACACAGAGACGAAGGGGTCCTACTGCTAAACATTAGGGTGGCACAAACATAAACACAAATACCAGAGTAGAGGCGAAATTCCAAACGAAGTTGAGAATCACAATCGGCAGCGAGTACGCCCAATCGCTCTGCCACTCCTGGATCTGCTGTGCCGCCAACTCGTGGACTCACATCGACGGCACACGCAACATCTGCCGGTTGTTGGCTCAGCGCAGAAACCCCGCAGCGCCACGGAGGCTTTTTGATTGTCTCTGCCGGCTGTAATTTCTTTTTATGATCTGAACTGATCCGCCGACTGCAATTTCTTTTTATGATCTGAACCAATGGTTTGATGCATTAATAGACTAATAAGATAAGGTGAGGTGAATAATTTTAAAAAAAATGAATTGATTTGAATTGGTGAGCTGAGGTGGGTGGTGGAGTAATGCACGTGGTCATGTAAATTTTTTTCTTATTTTTTTCACGTCCACATCGGATAATAGATAAAAGAATTTAACAGCCGTTAGCCTAGAGTTTACAGACTGACACAATTTTAAAATACTAATTAGTTCAATGGGGTAATCCGAAAAATTAAAAGTCTAATCATGAAATGAGTAAAACTTGCCAACTACAGTGCTTAAATCATTAGTTTTGCCCAATTTAAATTAATAATTTAGCATCATATATTATTAAATACCATTTTGATAACACACAACCTTACCTATAATGTTTTGTCTGAACAAAAGCTAAATATAACCAAACTCAAATTGTAAATTCAGTTTTATATAATGTAGAGTGTGACTAATTAATGTTGAACATAAAAAGATAAAGTTATTTAATTATTTAATGAGTCTCATTCTTATTATCATATCTCACGTATATATCTGTTCGTATTTATTTAATATCGGTAAAAACAATTATGATATATAACATTATTTATTATATATATATATATATATATATATATATAATAATACATAAGTTTAACATTTTAAGTTTAGAATAATAATATTAGAAAAATAAAAAATATATATGTATATGAGCTGGTATGTATCTATATAAATATAGTAGTGGATAACAATAAATAAAGTTTGTTGGTGTATTTGTTCTTGTAAATTATTATTGTTATTATAATGATGATGATTGTAAGACCCCGAATTTTATGAAATAAAAGTATTCAATTTTTATATAATTCAGTAATTGGTTAAATTGATAAAAATGTTATAGTTATGGTGATTTGTGAAAATTTTACAAAGTAAGCAAGTGGTCATAAAATATTTGTTGTGTCGAAGAATATTCGTATGACGGCGCAGTCTTTAATGGACCCCACAACGGAATAATTATCGGATATAGAAAGCGACAGATATAACCTTTTTATAAAAGTAACGGCAAAATTTTTACCGTTAAACTGTTGAAATACCTGGCGATAAAAGTACAGTAATACGCGTTGTTGCAAAGTAGCACACGGTATTGCACAATATCTTTGATTATTGATGCTTACGTAAAAAGTCACTCAGTATTCAATAATTGTCACAGTAGTTGCTGCATAGTATCTCATATTATTGATTCAATTATTGTCACAGTATCATTTGTACAATACTTTAAAATATTAAATTAATAATTGATACAACACAGTTATTCATATTATTATTATTAGCATTATTGACAATGTCTAAAAAGTTCTGTCAAGGAAAGGGGTTAGGTTATTTAATTGCGCGCCAGTAAAGAGAAATCTTTATCGAAAAGCCCCCTATTTTTGAGAACAATCTGGTTGTCAATATTGTGAATTATAATATTAATGATGAATTGTTGATAAAAATATTTTTATTGTGTTGGGAATATTAATGTTAGTAAAAATCGACATTTATTTCGATAATAGTTGATTTTCGGATGTTAAATTGACCAAACGGAGAATTAATCGGATAAATAAGCAATTAATGAGTGGTTAACATGTGGGACCCACTTATGGGTGGATGATGAATGTGAGTGGTTGCAATTAATGCTAATTGTTGAATTGGTGGAAAAATTGGTTGAGTTGGTTGCCGAGCTTGATGATAGCTTCCTTCGAATTGCCCATAAATAGGAATGGTTCCTTAGCAGATGAGGTACACCATTTCAATAGCAGAAATTATTCCTCTACAATATTGTAAATATTTCTTTTGAGTATAATGATACTTTAAGTGTAGTTTATAGTCCAAGATTTTCTCAGAATAATATCTGGTATACCAGTCAAATCTAGTTCATACTAATGTAAATGATATTATTTTTTTTAGTAACGAATGTTACCTTCTTTCAATACTCATAAGGGTTGTTCTTTTATTCCTTATTAATCCGTGGGAATAATCTGTCTACGCGGACTACCGCATGCCTGGTGATTTTCCCTTCGTATTCATTCTTTATTAATCTGTGAAAATAACCTGTCTACGCGAACTACTGCATGCCTGATGATTTACCTTTTGTATTCATTCTTTATTAAATTGTGAAAATGATCTGTTTACGCGGACTACCGCATGACAGGTGAAAATCTATTTGCAGTTTTGTATATTATTTCATTTCAGATTCCTAACTCTAAACTTATTATGGTAAGTATTGCTTCTATAATTCCTGAAATGTTTAGAAATTGCTTAAGATTTTCGCTTCATCTAATATTATTTCAATGAAATATTGGTCTGAACTTCTTATTGAAATTTTAATCTTTTCATGTCAGGTACTATTCATTCGGGTACTATTCACAGGTTACTATTCACGAGTTACTATTTATAGATTACTATTCACAGAAATTTTTTTCCCCCTTTTCTGTCCAAATTATCTTTGATTGGATCCATGTTTTCATCTTCATATCGATAATTTGGATATTCTTGAACTCTAGATAAATTAAATTATAAATATCTAATATTTATCCTTTATTTCACTTGATTGATTCTTTATATCAATTTTTTATCATCCTCGGACTTAAATTGTGTGAAAGTTATCTTTGGCCCGTAGTGCAAAGATGAACAGTTGACTTATGAATATCTTTAGCCCGTTGTGCAAAGATAAACATTTGAATTATGAATATCTTTGGCTCGTAGTGCAAAGATGAATAGTTGATTGATGAATATCTTTGGCACGTAGTGCAAAGATGGACAGGTATTTGGTATGATCATGACTACTGGTGATACAAACGAATATCTTTGGCCTGTAGTGCATGGATAATTCGTTCATTAGAAATATTATTGATTGGTGTTACAAGAATAAAATAATGATGATGGACTTTTAAATCATAGAAGATAGTAGACATTATTCTCTACTTTACTCTTCTAATGGATTGTTATTTTCGCTGCAGTTATTGATTTAAAACTTGTTGTCTATTGTATTCTATCATATTTTTCCCTGTTGAGGACTAAGGATAATTTGTTCTACATTATCTTAGTCATAATATTCTTTACTGTGCTAGTTGAGCTCACCCTTTTCTTTCATTGTTCTCCTCAGAAAATGAGAATGTCGTGGGGACTAGTCAAAAAATGGAGTGATGGTCCGATATAGAGCTGTAGTAGTCCTCATTATTTTGTGAAATATTGTGTTAGGAATATACATGAGAATGTTATTCCTATTTATATAAGATTTGATTATGATACAAATGAATGAATATACAAGTATGCTTGCATTGATAAAAGCTGTAAAGTCCTTTGATAGATAATAGGAATATATGTACAAGGACTTAGAATGAATTGATCAAATATGTTAGGTTGATCCTACATAAACAAAACAACTTTGTAAAGTCCTTCAAAAGAAATGATGTACAAGGACTGGAAATAGAAAGATCAAACTTGTTAGGTTGATTTTATACAATATAATAGATAGGCATGTCTGATCGTCGAGCACTGCACCAGCCATCGCAGTCTGCTAGGAGAGACAAGAAAGACTCGAGAACTATCAAGGCGGAATCGTAGTTTGCAAGGATAGTAGATCTCAGAGTTCGTAGTCTACCTGAAGAGACGAGGAAGGATCGTAGTGTGTCGAGAAAAACTTTCTCAGAGCCGTAGTTTGCTGAGGAAGTCATGTTTAGAATCGTAGAGACAGCCTGTCTAAGAGCCGACCGAGAGCCTGCCAAAGCTAAGTCAAGAATCGTAGGCCACACTTGAAGTAGTGGAGCCTACTGATAATATAAGAGGTAGAGATCGTAGTCGAGCCAGATCAGACAAGGACAGCAAGCATGAAGGCAGAAATCGTAATCTGTCAAGATTTGATTTCGGAGTCGTAGTGTCTGCAGAACCAATGCAAGATCGTAGTCTGCAGAACTAAGGCCTCAACGAAATGCTCATAACGCCAAGGCAGAATCGTAGTGTCAACACGATTCTCAATAAATGAGCACTCCCAGAATATTCAAAGTATGAAGCCTCTGGTCTGAGCTGCAAAGATACATTTCACCTGAAGAAAATCAGAGAGCACTCAACGAATGGTATGCAAGCAAACAGAAGATCTAAGCACCAACTCAATCAACATCCTGATTGAGTTGTGAAGCCATTCAAGATGCAGTCTTCCACAAGCAAATCAGAAGAAGACTTCAGATATAGTGACCGACTAAAGAAAGTCAGCAAGTGCAGTAGTTGTCAAGAGAACATAAGACAACGATCTTGGGATTAACCAGGATCGTAATGTTTGCCAAACAAAGCAAGAACTGATGCAGTTTATACAGAGATACTGGCCAGCTTATGAAGAACAAGACAAAAGTGATTAAGCATGGGTCAGACCATTGATGATAGGTGAACGGGAGATCACCAAGAGAAAAAGAGCTGGGTATGCCACAAATCTGATGTGTTTTGCTATTCAGAAGAGGCCAGAGCAATAAGTCAAGCTATCAGTTCCTGAGATCAGTCAAGGCAAGCAGAAGTGTTGAAACACTGCACAAGTGAAAGAAGAAGCATTCTATATTGCAGATTCAAAGAACACTCTTCATAATCGTAGTGTTGTCTCTAACCAGTCTATGAGCAACATTCAACAAGACACACTACGATCAAGGTCTAAGAACATCTGCATCAGAATCGTAGAGTTCGGTCATCTGAAGATTGAAGCATTGGCAACGGTTTAATCTGAAGATTAATATTCGAACGTTGCTGATTGAGAGAATCAATGCAGAAGAACAACTCCTGTAGATTCGAATCAAGGAATCAGAAAGGAGAAATAAAGATGACTACCAGCCTGACACGGAAGGGTGACATTTCTGAGGCGGTAAGTGAAGTAGCAAACTGTTGTGTCAGTAAAGTCATAAAAGAGCTGTCACGTCACATCAGCAGTCTGCACTAAATAACTCGAGATCTGCAAAGCAATTCAAATAGATTCCAACGGCTATTTTCCAACGGGAAGATCATGGAAGGGTATTTAACAGATGAAGCTTCAAAGATCAAGGGTTGTCAAGTTGAAGAATCGTTGAGTTGTTGGAATGCTATATTGTTGACTCTACGAGTTCCACCAGAGTTGAACAGAACAAGTCTCAGTGGCAGTGAGACTACGAAAGTGGAAGTGAAGCCAATTTGAATAAGGACTGGAACAGACTAAAGCTTCACTCATCAATGATGAGGATGTTATTAAAGATGGTAGCTAAGCTAAGAGCCGAGAAGGCCAAGAAGATAGCATTCAGGAAAGTGGCAGAGCACAAAGAAGATCCAAAGAGCCACTCTACGAATCACCATGAACCAAAAGCTAAAACAAAACAGATGCAGAATCATGTCTGTATATCATTCAAGAAGGGTTCAGGGAATGCTAAGGACCATAAGAAGTTGACCAACAATGTCAAGCCTTAGCAAACCCGAATGGTGATGGTGCACAGCTGACATCAGATGAAAATGAGCATAATAGAAAGAAGCTCAGCTGCACCAAAGAAGAAGTGGTCCAGACTCTACGCAGAATGCAAAGAGGACCACGCCAAGCTGCTAAGCACAAGAGATGATAAAGCTTCAAGTCATCTTAGCAGCAAAGCACCAACAACAACTACAACAACAAGTAGCCAGGGCCTGAGGGGTCCTTGTCCGGAGGGACTAAACTGAAGTTCCAAGGCTGCTGGCCTTGAAGAGTTCGTAGAGAACTAGAATTCCAAGGCTGCTGGCCTTAAAGAGTTCTTAGTGAACTAGAGGAGTTCCAAGCTTGCTGGATTTGAAGAGTTCTTAGTGAACTGAAGTTCCAAGGCTGCTGGCCTTGAAAGAATCTTAGTGATTCAGGGTGCTGCCCTTTCCTTAGTGGAATTCCTGCTAGTGAAGCAGAAGAGTGGATTAGGAGCTTTAGTCTCTGAACCACTTAAAATCCCTTGTGTCTTTTACATTCAGTCATTTACTTTCTGTCATTTACATTATGTACCTAACTGCTATAACTGCTATGTATGTATTAACTACTTACAACTAAACTAACTACATGAACAATGTATGAATGTTTATGAATATCAATGAAGGGGATCTTTTACTTATTCCGCTGTGCTTGAAAAGATTATTATGTTTGTCATATGCTAATTCATTAGCAATACAAAATAAAATGGAAAAGTATTTGAAATCAAAAAGGATCTATTCAACCCCCCTTCTAGATCTATTGTGTGCCTACTGGGAACTAACATATTGTGATAATAATTATAATGAGGACTTATTTGAGTGTTTATATTTTTGTATTATATACGATTTGTATTAAAACTCACAGTTTGTGTATTTTGCATGACTATATACTATAATAAAGTTTTGTATTTGAATTCTGTACCATGTATTGGCGAATCAGAATGGGTTGTGTGGACCCTTTTTGGGGGGCGTCACAATGATGGTAAGCTTAATGATATTCCCATTAAAATTTATAAATCACTCTGGATAACTTGGTTTCTTTTATCTTGATGGCGTATAGTTGCGGTTTCGATTTTATGCATGCGATTTTGGCCAGTAATCAAAACCAAACCGTAAATTCGGTTTTTCAACCCATCCTAAAACCTTCACATACGCCCGAATCGTTGGTGCAGTTTCAATTGATGTGGTTTGTGCGATTTTTGGTGCGATTTCGAAGACAATTTGGTTACTTGTTCATCCCTAATATCAAGTGATGAAGGGATCTCTTAGATTTGCTTGCTTAAGGTGAGTCTTCCAAATTCCATTAACTTTTAATTCCAAAATTAATTTCGAATTGTTTCAATTATATATATATATATATATATATATATATGGTAATGGAGCGGCACAGTTGTGCAGACTCTCAAATGTACACAGTCTACGATCGTAGAGTTAATTTACTCTACAATCGTAGAGTAGTCACTCTACGATATGAGTATTTACTCTACATTTCTACGGTAGTAGAGTGACTACTCTACGATCGTAAACTATGTACATTTAGAACTTGCACAACTGTGCACCTCCATTTTTTTCATAAATACACATACAAAAACTTTCTCCAACAAACCTAGAAAAAACGAACCAAAGACAAATCAACTATAGCTACAGTTCGTCTGTCGCTAAATCACAGAAAGATCGATTTTTTGAGCTATAGCGACGGTACGAATCGTCATCATAGCTATAGCGTCAACTTTCTATGTTATATCGACGGATTGAACCGTTGTTATAGCCGGTTCGCTGGCGAATCGGTCCATTGGAGAAGCGGATTGTATATATATATATATCAGAACGGATCCTAAACAGACCCCCTTATTTGATATACCTATTTAAACCCTCCTACTTTTTTCAATTTCGTTTCTCCCTTCACATGTTTTGTCCCAAAACAAAACCGAGCATCATCTATTTCTCTCCAAAATCGAACATCATCTATATCTACTTTGTAGATTTGCTCTGTATATATCTCTCTTCTCGTATGTTTTCAGCCAAAACAAAACCGAGCATCATAACGTAACTCGAAAAATTGCAGCAAGCAACATGAAGAGAAATAGATGGTACTCTGTGTTGCTTGCTGCAATTTTTCGAGCTACGTTATGATGCTCGTTTTTGTTTTGGCTAAAAACATATGTGGAGAGAGATATATGCAAAGCATATCCACAAAGCAGATATAGATGATGTTTGATTTTGAAGAGAAATAATTTTGGATAGAAATAGATGATGCTCGGTTTTGTTTTGGGACAAAACATGTGAGGAGAAAGAAACAAAATTGAAAAAAAGAGGGTTGAAATAAGTATGTCAAATAAATTATATGTCAAATAAGGAGGTCTACTTAGGATCCGTTATATATATATATATATATATATATATATATATATATATATATGATAGAGCTCTGGAACGAACCGTTCGTTTACGAACATATGTAGGGCCAAGTGTTGAAGGTTGTTAATTGGATGAGAATATTTAACATTAATTACGAATATATGATGATAAATAATTGAGCCAATTAACAACCTTCAACACTTGACCCTACATATATTCGTAAACGAACTGTTTATTCCAGAGCCTTATCCTATATATATATATATATAGCGTCGTTAACGATCAATCTTTAGCGACGATTGTCCGTCGCTAAAGACTCCATTCCTGAATGGATATACATATATATATATATATATATATATATATATATATATATATATATATATAGAGAGAGAGAGAGAGAGAGAGAGAGAGAGAGGTTCCGCACTGAGGACATGTTAATTTGAACTCTGGTTATATTAACTTTTACAGAAGACTTGGCAAAATTAGCTTTGAACTGGCCTTTATTTGGATTTGATACAATGACTGCCTTACACAGAGTTCGATTGTTAATATATAAAGCTGGGGAACAATGTTGTGCTAGAAATTTAAGAATTTTGAGAATATTTCATTTCATATAACAGGGCTGACTACTGGAGACTGTTTTAAAACATACCATATACCTAAGAGTTACTTTACAAAAATGAGGAGCAACATAGAACAAACAAAGGGTAAAAGCAGCAGAGCACTTTTTTAAGCCCTGCTCTATGGTTTTGATAGTCTATTCCGCCTTTTATGAGACCTTGATCTTGTGGTATAAATGAATATTCATACCCTCAAAGCAACCGGATCTTGCCATGAGATCTTTCTCTTCCCAGCATGATTAGAACCATTTCCAATATTTCTACACACAGATAACATAAGCTGGTCTTCGTTGATCAAACCTTTATTTGGCTCCTCGAACCTCAATGGCTCACAATTATTCTGGAATTCTTCTTCTTCCCTCTGTTAATATTCAGTACAGTAAATCAGCGATGACCAGTAAAACAAACTTATAACAGTCGTATAATGTAATTCAACATGCACCCTAAATACTTACCGAGATCTGGTTCAAGTCGAAACTTGGAGCTTGGTTTTGGAAAGAGGGTTGTTTCCCTTTACATGCGGTTTCCTTCTGATTTAAATCAAAATTTGAAGCAGTGTTACGCATAGCTGCACTAATTCCGTTGTATATTCTTTCCCGATTCAAATTAATGACGGGCATAGAATTTTGATGGCCCACTTCCTTTCCCTTGTACAATTTTCTACTCGGATATAAATTTGAGTCCGTTGTAGAGTTGGCACGAGCTGTATTCTTTCCAGTATGTTTCTTTCCTTTATAGTTCGGATCAAAACTTGGAACTGTATTTTGGATTAAAACTTCCTTTCCCATATGTACCCTTCCTTTCTTGTTTGGTTTGAAAACTCTCAGAGTAGCCTTCTTTTTGTTGGAAATCTGAAATTTCATAATGCTTGCATAATGTGGTTGCAAGTGCTCTTTTCCTCGATCTTGTGGGAGTTTCACAGACTTGATTTTCAATAGGTATTTATATCTTTGCTGCAGAAACCTGTTAAGAAGAAAAAACAAAAGATAGAAAAACTTGCCAATAGTTGGATGTGTATTAAAATTAAACAATGGAGTAATATTCAAAAGTATCGAAAATAAGAAAATATGTTCAAACAAAAATTCCAAACGGATGATTTCTTCCAAAGATTGGATGAAAAAACAAATGCATAAACCAAACCAGTGATGTGAAAAGTTCACAACATACAAATGAGACTACTTCGTTTCTACTAGAATAAAATTGGACAGAAAAATTTATAACACAAATTATGTAATAAAAGGATGCAGGATTTCAAGTTATTGCTGTACATGTGGAATATATTTTCTATGGGAATGGTTAGAATGAAGTTAACTTTGATCAATTGACCAATACAGTATCGACACAGGTCAGGAGGTGATCTCTTTAACATTGGTCAATTGACCAACTTACCATTAACTTCATAATAACCGGATCGATTTTCTGTAAGCACAAAACAATCTCAAAGTAAGTTAATAAATACCGGACTTCTGCAAATAATGTCTCTTTCCTCTGTTTCATGTTCCCCAACTTGTACCTTGAGGCTTCCACATCCTGCAACATGCTTCTATTTGTAAATTATGTGATAGATAACTCCAAAGGATTAAAATTTAGTTAGAATGTGGAAAAAACAAAAAAATTTGACAACTTGATGATGTACATGTCTCAAGAAACTACTGAAAAACCACTAACATCTGATAAAAGTCATCAGAAACAAATTTATAAGGGGGGAAGAGAAAGAGGCCAAAAAATCCCAAGAAGCTACCCCTTAACCTTTTTTTCTCTCTTTTTTACTTTTAGAAACCACAAAATAGAAGGGTAAATATGATTTATTTATTTATTTTATCAGATTACCAGCAAAAGGGCTACTTTTTTAGACCACATATTAGACAATTTGAAGGGGGGGGGGGAGGGAAACAAAAAGGTTTAGCAAGATTTACCAGCAAAGGGCATAGAAGAGTAGAACAGAAGAAAAAATGAATCCCATAACAAGGGATCTATATATTGGTATTTTCTAATAAAACTGATGTTGATTAAAATACATGCTGATAACTATTTAATTTTATAAAAAAAACATAGCCAAAAGATTCGTTCATTGAAGACTAATCTAAACACAAGTAATATACAATTAGATTGAACCGATCAAAATACTGAATACAACATATCAAACCAAGAAAATACAACACAAAACAGGTGGCCAAAAAAGATGCTTTCAGAAAGAAAAACAGATGAGAATACCCACGACATCAAAACTCTAAACCCATCGAATAGAAGAAAAGAAATCAGATTTACCCAAAAAGAGATCAAACCGAAAATACCCAAAAGAGATACTAGCAACAAGAAGCATAAGCAAAACCCAGGAACATATTCTGAAGAAAACAATGATCAGATCTTAAAATAAAAAGGGGGAAATAACCTTGTGCAACTCTTGGTAATCTTGCATCAGAGTCTGATGCTTGAACATAGTATTAGAATCGCCATATACACCATAAGGTGAGGAATCGAAAGCAACCCCTTTCATCTTCTTAGACATAAGATCCAACGAAATACAAACGGCCTAATAGTAAAAAATAGATGATCGATAAATATGAAAGGGTCCAAAGAGAGAAAAGGAGAGTTTTTGTGAGAAAGGTAGAGAGGTAGGCAAGGAATAATAAAGGACGAAAGAGGAGAGGAGAGGAAGGTTCTCGTTTTCCTGTTTTCTCTGTGAAAGTATGACCAAGACAAAGCCCAAAAAGCCCACATAAACCGGGCAAAAAACTTTCATGCGTTGAGCTAGTAAAGTGATGAAGATGGGGATTTTTTGGGGGTTGCAGAAGGGTAAAAGTGGGAACATGTTTTTGATTTGTGTAGTTGGAGGACATTTGAAGACATCTCCTCTTTCTTTCTTTCTTTCTTTCTTTCCTTCCAATGTATTTCCTTTGGTTTTTTTTTTTTTTTTTTTCTTGTACATAAATTTTGGTCCAGCTGGGCCATTATAGGGAGAGACAGAGGGTTGGGTGGTGTGGACTCTTCTTTGTTTTTGATGATGAGGAAGGTGCGTAGAGTTTATATATTTCTTTCTCGCTTCTTTTCTGTGTGGGGGTTGTTTTTCCTATGAGGTTTGGAATATATATATATAGATGTAGGATAAGGATATAGGTGTAGATAGAGAAAGATAGCAGTTTTTAGAGAGAGAGAGATTAGAGAGATTAATGGGATAGGGATGCTGTTCTGTGATGCGTTGCTGGTGTTGGTAGTGGAGTACCTTGTTTCTAGGCCTGAGTTTGTGACGGAGTATTCTGTATTCTTATACATATACATAATAAAAGGCCGCGCGTGAAAATACAAAAATACCCTTCTTGTTCCTATTTAAGAATGAACGGCAGCCACCCAATATATTCATTATACCTATTAAGATTAGATTAGCTTAGCTTCTGGAATTGCGCGACACCATCATCCCCCACGCACCTGGCGTAGCAACTCGCAACAAAATATTGACACTCTTTTTGACTGGTAAAAAACCATTCCAAACATTTAAGCCAAAATCCAAATTAATTTTATATTCCCGCTTAGAAATAGGGCGATAAACTCTATTAAAATCAAACATGGAATTGGTCTCTCTCTCTATATATATATATCTTAGATATATATCCAAAGACCCAGTTATCATGAAATTATAATTTAGTCCATTGACCAATACAGTATTAACACGCCGAGAAAGGGTTACCTACCGACCTGCATATCGACACTGTATTGATCAATTAACCAAAATTAATTTCATAATAACTAATTTCATCCACCATGATAGAAACTACTTTCACAGAGTCTCAAATAAAAATACCCAACAAGCATTAGCTCTACTGGAAAAGGATTCAATCCAGCCAAGGGTTCCCCTATGGCTACCTTGTTACGGTAGATAGAGAGTGAATGAATATGAGCTCCACCCAGTAAATACTAAATACAGAGAGAGAGAGAGAGCTATTAATTGTTATAGTGGGTGGTATTTAGAACTTAGAAGAAGCTGAGAATCTTCCCGGCTTCTCCTCACAATTTTGTCGGTCACAATTGTCCCTGTTAGACCTTCAATTTTTCCACAAAGAAATAGGGAGGTCGGGGCCTGTTTGATATCGGTCAGTTGAATCAACTTGTTTGTTTAGGTTAGATAAGGGCCTGAATGAGTCTGCATAGTTCTGAATGAATTAGTCAAATATTCCTAACTTATTCGGTCAGTTAGCCCTCTGAATGAGCTTTTTTACGTAAACAACCTTTTAAACTAAAAGAAATTACTAATTGTCGGATAAATATGAAAACTGCATGCTGTCAATTTTTGTTTTATTTAATTGTTATTTTATTTTGTTTAATTGTTGTTTTGATAACTTATTATTCTTTATTACTATTATGCATTTTTATTTACATAAAATGATAAAAAAAAAAAAATTGTAGAATGACTCATTTTTAAATTTGTTTGAATTATTCAATACTTTTTTTAATAATTTATTTTAACTATTTATTTTTATATGTTGTACAATGAAAGTTGTATTTAATTTTTTTAGTATGTTCAGACAAAATTATATACTTGTTCATCATAGTTTAGAGGGGTAAAATAGTAAAAGACTGTTATTCAAATGTTTCAGACGTATTAATTATCAAACAACTTTTTTCATTCAGATTCAGTTCAGTTCATTCAGATTCAGATTTATTCCGTTTTTATCAAACAGCCCCTTGGTTTGACTTGGCTGAATGACACTTCTATCTCTCCAAGTTGTCACTCACTTTCAAAGTCGTCCCTAATATTTAATTTTCGTCAATTAGGTCCTTAAAGTGGCATTTTATTGGCATTTTCGTTCCTTCAGTCCAATTTGACCTCAACCCGACCCATTTTGACTAATTTTAACTCAACCCGACCCAGTTTGACTCAACCCAAAATTTTAATATTTTAAAATATAATATTATTTTAAATAAGTTTAAAATAATAATTATATTTAATATTTTAAAATAATAATATTTAATATTTTAAAATAAAATAATTATTTTAAACATAGGTATTTTTAATATTTAAAAATAAAATATTAGTTGTTTAAAAAAAATTAAAATAATAATTATATTTAATATTCTAAAATAAATATTTAAAAAAATTAAAAAAATTATTATTTTTAATATTCTAAAATAATTATTATTTTTAATCTTCTAAAATAAATATTATTTTTAATATTTTAAAAGTAAATATTATTTTTAATATTTTAAAAGTAAATATTATTTTTAAAAATAATATTTGCTTTTAAAATATTATAAATAATAATTATTTAAAAAAATATTTATTTTATAATATTAAATATAATTATTATTTTAATTGCTTTTTTAAAAAACTAATATTTTATTTTTAAATATTAAAAATAACTATTTTTAAAATAATTATTTTATTTTTAAATATTAAAAATAATTATTATTTTAAAAATAATATTTTATTTTAAAATATTAAATATTATTTTTTTAAATGTTAAATATAATTATTATTTTAAATTTATTTTAAAAATAATATTATATTTTAAAATATTAAAATTTTGAGTTAGTTCAAACCGGGTCGGGTTGAGTTAAAATTGTTCAAAAAGGGTCGAGTTTAAATCAAATTGGGTTGAAAAAATAAAAACGCAAATAAAATATCAATTTAAAAATTTAATTGACGAAAATTAAACTTTAAAAACGATTTCAAAAATAAATAACAATTTAAAGGGACAAAAATATGACTTTTATATGCATACAACTTAGAGATATATATATATATATATATATATATATATAGAGGCGGGAAAAAAAAGAGTGGTGGGGACTGTGGGCGTGGGGTCTACTTATTTGGGTTGCATTTTTCAATGTCTTTGCCCCATTGCCATTAGCCTTCGTCCCTCCTCCCTCCTCCCTCCTCCCTTATTAATACTTCTGCTCCTAAAAAATTATCGTTTAAAATTTTGACATATAAATTAAGAAAATTATTTAATTAATAAAATTTATTTAAAATTTCATCACTACAATTAAAAACTATTAATGCAAAGAAAAAAATTTATTGAAACAATGAGAGAAGATAGAGGTAATATAGAAAAGTAAATAATTTATTCTTCTAGGAAGTTGTAAACGATAAATATTTTGGAATAAATTTTTTCTTCTAAAACGACAATCTTTTAAGAACGGAGAAATTACTATTGCTAGCACAGACGTGGGACTTGATGGGGGGAAAGAAAGAAAGAAAGGATGTTTAACCTTTTTGTGTAAATGTATATATTTTCAAAAAACCATAAATTTTAAATTTATTATATAAAAAAAATATTCATTAATTACTAAGATGTTATTTGATAAAATTGAATAAAAAATTCTGAATGTACAAGAGAATTTAAATGAGTTGAATGAAGTAGAAGATGTGAATATAGAACGAAATAATGTGTTTGATAATGGTCTGTCTAAAACATCTGAATATGTATATTTTTCTATTTTAACCTTCTGAACTATTATGAACAAATTTATTATGTAATTATAAATAAACAATGCTATTTTAAAAAATATATAAACTTGTTAACAATCTTTAATGGAGTAAATTATTAGTAATAAAATTTTAGGAATAAACACTAAATTTTTTTAATAACATTCTATCAGTCCATAAAACCAAAACAAGAAACTACAGAAATATTCATTAAATTAATTATTGACCAATTTATTAAAAAAAATTAAATAATTTGTAAACAACAAAATTTGTTTACAATAGTAAAAAAGATAGATATTAAATGTAATTTTTAATTGTCTATGAAGGTATGTAGATAAAAATATCATTCAACACTATTTCTTACTGATTCAGCCATAATTTTCTGAATGAATCGTTCAGATACATTCAAAAGCATTTTGAATTTAAAAATTATAAAACAAACAGTCTGAATGACTTAATCAATTAAATTCAAACTCGTTCAGAAGTAAAGAAACATATCCTAGGTACAGTATTACTTTAAGATGTTGATTGATTCAGTTCATCTCTAATTTAAGTGGTAAATAATCACTTTATCCAATCAAAAGTCAAGTGAACGCCAAATCACAAATTATTTGCGCTTCTCTTTCAAGTTTCAACTACAAATTAAAAATATCAATCGCTACTGAGTAGTATTTTAGGCGTCCTAATTTCAAACCCCCTCCCCCAAATTAGCCACACATAAAAACACAAATATCAACCCCTTTCTCTATATATGAATATCTCTCAAATAATGCATTGGACGAATTCGGTCACAGCTCAAATTTCCAACTTTCATGGATCAAATGACCAGGGGCGGACCTACAGCAGGGCAGGGGGCACTTGATCCTACTGAACTTTCGGCGGGGGGGGGGGGGGGGGGGGGGGCGCGGGGTGGTCTGGAGGCATATTTAAAAAAAAATTGGAGGGTTTTAAGTGAAATTTCACATTTAGACTTGTAACTTTTCATCTATTCAACAACAGCAGAGAGAACAAAGCAAAAGCCAACACTCAACAACTCCAACTCGGCACTGAGCAACTAGGATCCGGATATGCAAATTCCAAGTGGTACAGTGGACCAAATTCATATTAGGATTTTTCTTGTTTGTACTATTATAAAATTAGGGTTTTTTACTTCTTAAATCAACACTACAACAATGAAGATAACTCAATCAAATAAAAATTCTTCAAGTATGTTTTCTAATCTATGTTTACTTTCTTTAAATTTTGTAATTTATTTTGTAATATTACTTGTTACTTGTTAATGGTTTAATTGAGATTGTTTATTGTTAGTGCTAACTACATTTGACCATTCATATTGTATATTGATTTGATGTTGAATTAGTTTTTAAATATTTATTGATTGTCAGGCATGGACATACGTAATTGGGTTGCAACAGCTAAACGCACAAAATTGGCCGCAGAGACTAGTGACAATTGTTTAGTTTTGTGATTCATTTTATTAAATTTTTATTTATAAAGATTTTTTTTTCGAATTTGACCCCACTAAACTATGAGGCTGTATCCGCCCATGCAAATGACTGCAGAAAGCTTTCATATCCAGCACCATCCTTAAGTCTATGTTTTCTTCAAGTAGTCTTTATGTTTTCTATTTTATACAATTTCTATACTGTCTTTTATTTATTTCTTGGTTTATATCTTTCCCAATTTACAATGTAATCTGTTCATAATTCTTTTCTCAATTAAAAAACTATTAGAGTGATGAACTGAGAATTAACCAATTGCCATTATTTTATTTCACTTGGACAATAACCCACTTTTGTGTTTGAATGGCCTGAGCTTACATCTATAATGATGAATATAAAAAGAAAAAAAATAGATCACTTATTTAAAAAAGGTAGACTTGTTTTACAATGCGCACTCTTTTTTTCCCAATTGTTTCTGTTTGGCCCAAGTACGTCGTACTAATCCTCTAAACTTTTGGTTGTGATTCGTGAAAATACCATACCAATTTTTGAGATTGCATTATTCCTTTTGCCCAAATAATGTCAAGCATAGGTATTATATCTGTCGATATAGGTCATAACTTTTTGAGTCAACCCAAATTAATTATTAGAACTATTTGAGTTGATTAACTATTTTCTGTTGCTTGAATTGGATAAAGTTTGAGTTGTACATCAAGGCGTCAAACAAAAACATGAGTTGTACTATCTATGCTCATTCCATATATAAAGAATTTTAGTGTATAAAAATTTCAAATAATATCTGTTCAATCAAATTGCAATCTTTGGCTTGTTCCATATCTCTTTCCTCCTCGGGCGGGCACAACATAAAAGACTGAGCAAACAAAAGCCTAATAACCGCAAACTGAACCCTGATGACTAGCATATTTTACCGAAATTACCTGCACAAAGCTTTCACTTTTGATAACTGTGGCTGGCGCACATCAAACGAGCGTGCAGGTTAGATTCCAGCCAATTGATCTGCTGCTAGCAGCAAACTAGAGCTCTTTTTTGGTCATTGGTGCTTAATGGAAAGTCTTGGATTTTGATTGTTTCAGGCCATCAAGGAAAGAATGATCGAGCCAGATCTTGCCCAGCGCTTAGGAATGCCACCTGCGCAATGAGACATGGGCATCATCCATTGGAGAGATTCAGTTTTGTATACTAACCAGGCCAAAAATCCATCATTTTGATGTTGGTGGACGACCTTGTGAAGATGCTTCATTTCAGATTATTCTATCTTTCAGCTGATCAGTTTTTATTTCGCTTCATAGCATCTTGTACAATCAAACACAACCGTCTCCAAGAAAACTTTTTTACTACCCCATTTCGTGCTTCTTAAAGACCAACAGAATTTTAATAGATACTTGAAAACTTTCTAGTGCTTTTGCAGAACTTTACAAATTCCTTCCAAATTAAGTTACAATATTTTTGCTCATAATGAATTGCAGAAGAGGAAAAAGGGGGAGAGGGAGAGTGCCTATGTCAACAAACTAAATGAGAGCAACTATTATAAAGTCACAACCACAAGGGCTAATGCAAAACCCAATATCAAAGTGATGAGATCACATGGGGACAGTATAGTATGAAAGTTATAAAATGGAAAGCAAAGTCGTTCACAAGTTTAAGGTCACTTGGATGATAATAGACAAAACATAAACACTATCATTTGAGGAGTGTCTTGATAATGGACTTCACGTTGAGCTTCTTCAAGTCGGTATAGGATTGTCCACATCCAACAAACATGACAGGTGATCCAGATATGTAAACCATTGATAGTGCAGCTCCAACCTACACTCCAATTATCACTCCCAGTTACACACACAACTTGGGTAATGTAAACTAGTTATAAACACAACAAAACATTCTAATAGTCACATATTTTCCATTATATCGGGGGGCTTGTTTACCTTGTCATCAATGGTATCAAACTTTGTGAGCAGGATTCCATCAATCAATCTGGGATTTGGAGATGGTGAGAGATCTGCTAATTTCTGCATCAGAACAAAGACCAGCATCTCAATAAAATGTTCATAAAAAATAACACTGTCCACAAAATTGTAAAGTGCTGTCATGGCATTTGCAGGGAGGATAGTGGCCAGGGGTTCAAATCTATCGCTTACAATTACAACGGTACTCGAATTTTACAATATACAAATACTTATGGTTTAACATCAAAAGGTTCTGTACCTGGTTGAACTTCGATAGCTGATCCACAGCATCATTCCCAACTAGTGCCTCACCAACAAAAAGGACCAGATCTGGACTGTTTACATAAATAAGCTTCGACAGTGCACGCATCAATGGCTCATTATCCTGCAGATGATTGTGAGCAGTGAGCAGTGAGAACCAACAGCCAAATATATAGCTAACGCTTAGTGTATAATACTATTTGCAACAAGCTTGCTTAAGCTTTCCCATCACGCTACATTTAACATTTTTAGCAGTAAACACCAACCCTATAAATATCCACAAATATTGCATTTAAAACAATCAAATACATATGTCAAAATGCAAAAGCTTTGACATATATCAATTGAGTTACCTGCATTCGACCAGCTGTATCAACAAGAACGACATCAGAACCATTTCGGGCTGCTTCCTGGATTGCTTCCTTTGCCACAATTGCAGGATCTTTCTCGTAACCCTTCTCAAATATGGGGATCTGATGACAGAAGTTTTTACAGGTCAAATCACTGTCAGCTTACATCACTGAACCTTGCTAGAAGGACACTATCCAGTCACATTGCTGACTGATTTTAAGAGAGTAAGATATAAAGAGAGGGCTTTGTCTCAAAAACAAAATACCTGGAGTCTACGGGCATGAGTACGTAGCTGCTCAACAGCTCCAGAACGGAATGTATCACATGCAGCCATCATTACATTTATTTTGTGCTGCTGAAGCCAGTAAGCAACCTGCAAAATGACATTAATAGAATAGCTCATCAGATGAATAAATAGGGCTTTAGGCAGGACTCCAATAATATGTATTAAGCATCACCTTAGCAAGGTTGGTAGATTTTCCAACTCCATTAACTCCAACAAAGACAACAACATATGGTTTGCTTTGTTCCTTGGCAGCATGAACATCCCTCAAAATGTCAATGGAACGCCTGGGAGTTAAAATGCGAACAAGAGCCTCTTCCATCGCTGCCTGCACTGTTGATGATATCCTTGTAAATGATCCAAGTTTTTTACCCTCCAGACTTGCTGATACTGATTCACAAAGTTTTTCAGCTATTTCTTCTGCCTATTGGATCCACAACATGAAAACTAATGTTAGGGTTAGGAAGAAGAAATACAAACAAACTGGAGCTCCTCGAGGAAGTACAATAAATAGTTAAAAAATATAAACCAACTTCAAAATTAAAAGGCGTGATCAGAGGGCGAAGGGCCTGAGAGAAACGTACCACATTCTTGGTCATGAGCCTATCTTTAAGAGCTTTCAAAGCTGGTTCCAGGTCTGTCTTCTCCAAATTTGCCTTCCCGGCAATACTGAGCAGGGTAAACAACAAGAAATATGTGATGCAGAAACTTTAATGACTAAGAAACGGAAGTGGAACTCTATTCTGGTTTAATTAGTAGCTTAATCAATGACAATCACCATCTAATTTCAAATCAACAAATTTCAAGAATAGAAGGCGAAGGCAAAATATGTCACATCTAAATCCAAAAGAAACCCGAAAGAACCAAAATCCTATTGCATCCATAAATATGCAAAAGGTCACTGGACAACAGTTGATTCCACAATCCTCAAGTAATGGCGTCTTAATAATACGCAATCTGATTATCATCAAGTCAAAATTATTTTCACTTTTGCTGTTTCAAGAAAGAACAAATACATAGAAAAAGGAACAAAAAAATATAATAACATTATCATTTTCATACAGGATCAGTGGATCCCGCTAAAAGACTAATATAATTACCAAGCAATAAACACAATTTTTCATGCCCTAAAGTTAAAAGTATTTGATTGTCAAAGCTCTTTGTCTACCTTGTCATTGTCAATTAGGTAGATTAATAAAGAGACTTCCAAAGCAGGGGTGAAAACGAGTATCAAGCTATATTGCATTTAAGACTAAAGTTTCACCCCTCACCCAATAAGAAACTGTCAAATTCAAAAATCTTGACAAATGCTGTTGTAACCAAAATTTTGACTAGTTACTGCACTATAGTTCAACCCTATCTCAACCACTCATTAGAGTCATGCCTATTATGGCAACCATGGCAAATACAGAATTAAAAACTCTTCCAGAATACTCTACATGTTGCAGAATTGATAAATAAATGTGCTTCAGAAGAGAAGCTCTGAAGCACGGGACGAGTGAAGATGGAAATCCTCAAAGGTTCAGGCTGCTTTTTACACAGAATTTAACTATATATCTACACAACCAAAAAAAATCATAGATGAACAGAGTAGAAAGTTGGTACATGTAACCTTTTCATAACTAACACTTATTTAGCCACTATTTTGATATTAACATGCCAAAATATGAAGTTTATGGAACATGGAACACGAAACATGGAAGCACCAAATGTTGTTAGACTACCCAATAATTTGAACTACGTGTACTGTATTAAAAAAGTTATAGGCCCTGTAGCATTCAACTCAGTTTGGCCCACAATAAAATGCCAAATCACAAGAGCAAACAAAGCTTAAATTACTACCGTGCCTGTGAGAGGTAACGCAAGAAATATGATTTGTTATTAATAGTACAATTTTCCCATTCTTAATTCTATACATGATTACCAAGTCCTGTGCACAATTTATAAACAATCAAATGTTCCAAAATCATTTTCTGTTACATGAACGTTGTGAAAGATAATTTGCGAAGTGCATAGGATGGGGATCTTAATTCTAGTTGATGATTTAATTTATAGACACTCACACACCCAGAGAAAGAAAGAAAGACTAATCAAAGTAAACAGAAATTGAAGAATGAGAAAAATGTGTCTACCTTTGGAGCATGGAAGAAAACCAACCCTTCTTCGTATCTACCTTCCTATCCGTCTCCATGTCCTCATCCTCTTCAGAATCACTATCACTACTAATTACCTCCTCTTTGTCCATCATACTCTCACCTTCATTAGCTGCCACAACCACAATATTCTCATCCCCATTCTCACTCACTGGATCTGTAAAATCCAACTTCGACTTGGATGGTGCCTCATCCCAAACTCTATTCTTCTTTGTAATCTTTTTCTTTGATTCCACCTTGGGAACCTTGTTAACAACAGTATCAGTTTTCTTTGCATTTTTACCTCCTAATTTTTTTAGCTTATTTACATCAAAGGCCACAGTATTAGAACCATCATTCTCTTTACCGTTAACAGTACCCCTTGCAGTCACTTCCACATTTCCAGCACGATTACCATTAGCAAGGCCATCTTCAGACTTGCGACCTTTCGATTTTTCACCATCCCCACCCTCATTTCCCGAGTCACCACTACTCTTTTTTTTATTTCCTCCTTCAAGACACGTATGTTGCACCTTTCCTTGCTTCTTTACCAGACCTACCTGATTTGAATTTTTCATTTCTTCAGCATGAGCTTCTGCCTCCTTCCTAAGCTGCCTAAATTTATCATCAAAATCATTATACACTGTCCTTTTAGGATCATAAATCTCCGAGAACTCTTTCTTGACCATGGCAAGTAAATCATCTACATACAAAAGATGGAGAATCCGTTGATACACAGCAACAAATACGAGGCCGAGTTCATTATGGAAGGTCCACTTCAAAGTGTATGCAGCGCCAGGTGCATCGTAATTGTATGATGAGGCACCAGATCTTTCCTCCAAAAGGCAGGACCTGATCAAGGTATCAATGGGTGATCCTCTGAGAGCATTCCCGAGCTCTTTACATGTCCAGAGTATCAGTCCTCCTCTAGTAAAAATCAGTAACTGTTCTAACATCTTTAGAGTCTAGATATGTATCCTGTAATGAAACAGCATAGTTCAATTGCATATCCAAGCTGGGGGAAAATATAATGCAATTTTCTTTTACCAAAATTAGTGTTCCTGATAGAGAAAATGATCCTAAGAAACAAAAAGTTTGTGGAAGATAAGAATACAAAAGCTGAACTAAACTTAACTCGTCAAACGTGACGTGAACTGGGATTAACCTACATAATTATATTTATATCCCGAAGACTGAAAACAACTAATTGTGTATAACTAGAAATTAATACCAACGCAATCGAGAACTATAATTCCGTCTAATCAGAATTTATCAAAAATGAAACAACTCAGTACTGCAAACTAGATGTAAAGCCCTGTAATTAAATTTCCTCAATCAAGCATAACTTATATTCTCGTGCAAATTAGAAAAAAAATAATTCAAACGTCTTAAAACTGTAATATAAATGAGAAACCCTAGAATTCAATTAACACATCCACCACAATCAAGTAAAAGCTTAGTGAAACAGAATTTTTTTTGAAATCTGAGCTCAATTGAAAGGAATTGTTACGATCAAAACATAAATTCTTTTAGATCTGAAACCCAAAAAAATATTGAAACAAATTCATGAAATTGAAACGCATGCGATCGGAAAAAGATTCAATATGTACCTGTTTGATTTTTGACGATCATCAGCCGTAAGAAAACGAGTTGGAACTGGAAAAAAAAAATTGAGAAGAAAAAGAAAAAGAGAAAGAAAAAAAAAGGAATGAAGAGAGGAAAAATGCGAATTTAGTAGTAGTGTTTATATATGGGTGACGGGTCAGAATATCGGAATTGTTAATAATACTTTTGTTCTGTTTTTGACATATTTGTAATTTAAAGGTTCCAAAATTGTGTTAAATCAAAAATATTTTTTCCCATTTTTGTTTGCCCAGCTGTATGCAACTAAAATAAAATTAAGGGAATGGAATATAAAGAATATTATTTTGTATGTGAATTTGGGTTATATAATATTATTTCTTTTTTAGAAAGAATAAGTATACTTTTAATAAAAAAAATTAAACATAAAAAAGATATACTGATAAATCAAAGAAGGAGTAATTTATAAGAAAGTAAATAACAACAATATGAGTAGTAATCTATCTATTAAATATACTAAAATGCAGTACATAACACCGTAGCTTGACATCTGTCATTTTCAAATTTTAACACCTGTCCTCCTTAATAAATCCTTAAGACCCTTGACAAAATTGCCCCCAACCAACATAACAAATGAGGTTGAAAACAATCCCTACTTCATTCCCCTAAATCTGGAATTAACAATCAATTCAAATATGCCATCGCATTCGACACTCCCGTCCCTACCCACTATCGGCGCATCGATCTCGACGGCAAATTCCCTAAAGACGGTGAAGAAGAAGCAGACCCAAAGAATGAAGTCGTCTCCAGTATCGACGAATCAAGCACCGAATCAACATCCTGATTCTGACTAATACTACCACCCACCCCTTTGAAATTATTCAGATTATTAACAATTTTACTGATTTGGAATCAGAAAGCATTCAAAAACCAATCCAAAGAATTGGGTGATTTGGCCTTTGACGGGATCTCATATACTGTGACCCAATCTCCTTCCTGACCCTATATCTTTGGAATTAGATGGATCTGTAAGCCTTATGTTTTTTATGTTTAATATTTACATTTATGTGTTTTTTGCGTGGTAAAACAAATTAGTTACTTATGGCCAAATATCGCACTTCAGAATTGAGTGAGCAAAATACTAAATTCGATCCATACCAAGGATTTGATTGAGTCATGTTTTGTGAAATTGTTTGGATTAATTGGTGCATTATTGCTATTTTAGTTCAATTATTGCTTCTACAATGAGCTTTTCTAAGATTGATTATTTTTTTGTGCCTCTATCTGATGCCATATTCATCGTTTATTTATGTTCTAATATTAGTTTTACTGTATCACCATATGTGAGATCAATGGATAAAACCATATGTGAGATCAATGGATAAAACCATATGTGATGATAATCTTGAAAATTTTGGCAATTTTGTTTATGGGAGCTTTTGTTTTGTTCTCTTCTTATTGACTATTGTCCCAGTGATGGTGAGCACAAATATATTTTGATTGATGTTGTAAAGACGTTCAGGGAGCAAGTACTTAGGTGGTTCACTTTCCATAAGATTTCGCGGGTGGATCCTGTGAATTTTACTTCTTATAATGTATTTTCTCCCCACATGTAGCAACAAGGTATATGAAATTTTTTGTGACTTAATAGAACTAATGTTTTTATTGATTGCAGATTATCTTGACTCATGAACATGCCAATGCGGTTCTTGGTCTGGATGATGTACGTGTTGTACAACCATTCAGTCCTATAAATGATATTGATCCTACACCAATTTACCTCACTCAGTTTGCGATGGGTAGGTACCCATTTTATTTTTTTTGATTATTGTACTATTTTACTTTTAGAGTGAAAAACACATTGTATTATCTAGCTAATTACATTTTCAAACCTTCAAAGTTTAATAATGCAAAGGTAAAACACTTAATTCCTATTGCACCAGGCTTTAGTGTTGATTCATGCTTCTAAAGTGTTTATGCTATTGGAAACATTGTTCAATAGCCAATTACTTATTTCTTTTTTTCCAGTTGCTAATCATTGTTGTTTTCTTTTAGCATTGATGCAGAGATAGTTATTATTTTTTAAAAAATATATTGTTGCGGCTAAAACACTTATTTGATTATTGTCATGTACATGTTTAATCATATTTATATCATTACAAAATCTGTGTTGTGACCATGTACAATTACAAAGGTAGGATCATTGTTTGTTTGAGCCGCTTTATTTCCATGGATGACTTGTATATCTGAAATTCAAGCCTCAACTTTTTGTTACTCCTTCAAATTTTGAACCATCAACTAAAAGTTTTTTTAATACATGTTCTGTGTAGAGTTTATGTATATTCATTTGTTTTTCTGTGTATATATATTCATGTCTAGAATACATTAAGTTATGGCAGCATACAAACATTAGCACACCTTTCAGTTTTTAGTACATACTTATCTGCATCTTTAATTTGAAATTTTATTTTTATTTTTACATATGATTCCCAAAAAAGTTTGTAAGTAAATACTGGAACAATCTACCGAATCAGTAAAATTCCTCAAAGCTCCAAAATGTGTTTACCAATCTGTAAAGTTAGAGGAGGACATGGATTCACATAGTTCAATGCAAGAAGACAAAGGCAACGAAAACTTCTTCTCTTCTCCTGTCAGTTAATTTGTTCTCCTCTAATATGAATAACAATTGATACAATTTGATTTATGTCATGTCACTTATGTGTGATTTTCTAAGAAAAAGAGAAACAGACAAAGCAATTGAATCAACCATTAAATTTGTGTCCAAATCCAATTATACTATAGAGGGATCTAAACAAGTTTTTAAAAAATTATGTTAATGTGATAGTCTCTCTTGCCCTATAGAATGCACAAACTGGACAAGAAGATCATGATAATTAAATACTAAAACTTGAACTTTGTGTGGTGGTTATGTCATTGATATATTGCAAAGTGCAAACTTTTATTTTTAAACTGGATATTGTAACATATGACAAATGATTGAAGCAAATGTATCATCAGTAACATCACAATAAGCATACATACCAAATTGTTTATACCAACACTAAAAAATTGAATACATTATGTAGATGTTTGAGAACAGGTTATAATTTACGACTATCTACAGTCATTCTCTATTTCTCTGTGCTTACATTTACAAATGTTTTCTATCTGGTCTAGCACAGATGATTTAGTTTTAATTAGAACCTCTTTCTTTCATTTCTTTTACTTTGTTGGGTCCAGATAATGCATGGAAAAGGAGACCACAAGAGTTCATTTGAGGGATGAAAAGTCAAAAGCAGCACTAAACAAAAAATTATATGCTACTGTTGAGGAAAGTGAAAAGGTCATAATCTGCATCATACGCAACTTCTTTTTCTTTTCCTTTTATTGTTTTTTTGTCACTTCATCTTGGGATTGAAAACTAAATGTCTTACTATAAAAACTTTAAAACCAATTTAGATGTCATAATTGGATTCTCAATGAGCAGGGCCTTTTTCCTGCTTTCCCTTATAAACTCATAAAATCTAACCAGTAAACTTCTTCCAAGGCCGTCCACAAATTCATGAAAAAGTGTAATGTGACTTGTATATGACAATCTAAATGAATTTCTACGACCCGAATATCTATGATTTTTGAAAGTATCTAAAACTTAATAGTTTGTCAGTGTCACGTTAGGACTAGTTAAGAAGACATAAACTTAATGAGTTTGTCAAGTATCCTTGGTTCAAAATTGTGATGCGGCTAACTTATTTGTTACAGGGATTCCTGGTATGCCATCCAAACGTATATTTTTGCCCTCTAAAATTAAAAGATCATACACATTAATATTACATTATGTATTGGTTTATATGTGCAGCATTTGCCTATAATTTTGTTAATGCATATAAAAAGGGGAATTGGAAAAGTAAGGATTGAGGCTTTGGATAATTTATGGGAAGTCAGATTGGTGGCTGGTAAGTTGAATCATGGTTGGAGACGATGTGTAAGAGATAACTCTTTGCAGCTGGATAATATTTGTGTATTCGAGATGATCAATAAAAATGATTATGTGCTCAAGCTCTCCATATCCAAAATACATAAATATATGATGCAATAATTAGTGCCTGCTACTTTTCATTTTATAATATATATATATATATATATATATATATATATATATATATATATATTAATAGATGTTCAATTATATCATGATTATTACTAGACCTAAGTGCAGTTTGTAGATGATTTTAGCAACATAATGTTTATCAGATTCTGAACTATAAAAATTGTTTTATCAGATGACATTTTACTGTTATTTTTTTGGGTTAATTTTGACCTATTTTACGTTATTTCTGTCATTAAAAGTCTATATTTTTTATAAATGTGATTATATATATATTAAGACAGGTAATATGTTCACAAGAATTACAAATTTAGTAACTTGACGTTTAATTTGAGACAAAATAAAAGAAAAGGTGAACTTAATTTAAGTAGTACTTTTCATTTAGTTATTTGACATGAAGATACAACATGATTATTATTTTTCGTGCTTTTCAGTTTCCGAATGTAACATGTAATTTCCTTTCTCGACTGAGGACCGAAATTGAGACATTCTTCTGCTATTTCCCCTTTCGTTTGTATGTTAGAATTTTTGTGCAAGTAAGCGTATATGAGACATGGACTCTATAAAATGCATCAAGTATCTGTGTCAGATATTTGAGACTGGGTGAGTTTTGTGTAATGTGTAACAGACTTCAAATATAACACTAGAAATCATATCAATAAAAAAAACTCAATGACATTAAGCATTACACATTCTAAATATTTGTTACTGCTTTAGAATGAAAGACGTACTAATTTTTAACCATATTGTTTACATTATAAATATTTTTATCAAAATAATATATATATACACACACAACTATTATATAATGTACTGATGTTTAGTGATGATATTAATTATATACTTGGATATGTATTTGCGCACAAAATTTCTACCCAACTATATATAACGTATGCTACTAAAATTTGATCGCATAACAATTTACTATCTTTTTATTATATTTTAATTTAATTTATTAATTGCACGTACACATTTATTATTAATAAAATGAATAATTCCGCCGCAACGCGCGGATTTGTATCTAGTTAAATTTATAAATACCTAAATATAACAACTTGGGTCAAATCTCAATTCTAACCAGAGTCTTAGATGGTGTTTAATAAAAGTAAATGTTAAGATCTGAACAATTTAGACATCTAAATAATGTAGAGCCTATGTTTAGAATTGTGTCTGAATGAAAAAATATATTTTGATAATTATTTTTTCCAAAATATTTGAATAACAATATTTTACCATTTTAACCCTCTGAATAATTTAAATAAAATATGTTTGATAATCAGAAAGGTCTAAATAGCATTTTAAATGAGAATATTAACAAAAAAAATCTAATTTAAATTGAGATTAATTTTACTTATAAATTATGTAATATTAACTATTATTACTTTACCTTTTAATTACTTATTAGTATGTTTGCTACTACTAAAATATGTATTTTTTTAAAACAATACTAAAGTAACTCCATCATAAATACTTAAATAAAATAAAATAAATAAATACCATAATATTTTTTTTTTATCAATTTCTTGATTTTTCACACTTTTAGCAAAACCCATAATATTTTTTCAAATTTTCAACAAAACCCATAATTCTTTTTTCATTTCCACGACCATTTCGAATTGAATCAGTCCACATCAGTTCCTTATCTTTAACAAATTCTTGCTTAATACTCCCTCCATCCCATAATAACTGTCGTTTTAGCTTCATGCACATGGATTAAGAAAATTATTTAATGCTATCATTTATTAATTAAAATTTGTGTAAAATTCCATCACTACCCCTTTATGGGAAGTTAAAAATGATTAATACAAGGGAGAGAATTTCTTGGGACAATGAGAGAAGGTATAGGAAAGTAATAAATAATTTATTCTCTTAGAAAGTTGTAAACGACAAATAAATTGGAATTTTTTATTCTTCTAAAACTGATAGTTATTATGGGATGGAGGGAGTAATAATTTCAGCAAAGCCCACAATTCTGTTATCCTTTCCTCAGTCATTTCCAGTTGTAGCTGTCCTCATCAATGTATATAAACTCATTCAGACGAGAATGGGAGAATGGGATAAAATAGGGTTTTTTGTAATATTTGAGAGGTTATTTTTGTCCAAAAAAATATAAACTCATTCAAATGTGCCTCTGACTGAATCAGATGCACATCTATTAAGAGGCATTCAGATGTAATCAAACACAGCCTTAAACTATTAGTCCAATAATATATTCTGGGATCATATTAGAAGATGATAGGTTCATTTAAAAGGTCATGACCGATTGTACTATTGTTAGTAATTTAATTTATTATATATAGATAAATTATTTTCATGTTTTTCGATGTGAGATTGAGATGCTACAATAAACACGTCAATATTATAAATCGTGAAGTTTATAAAAATATAAAAACAATACTAATAAAAAAGTATATATTTAAAATGTATGAGATAAATTAATAAGAAAATATAAATATTGTCTACGTACATAAATAATTGATAATTTGACTGAAAATCTATCTATTATGCATGGAAAATAAATTTGACCTGCAGAAGGAATTTTTTGAGTACGATCGGTTCACCAATTTGATTTTAACTAAAGCATTCCTTCTTCATAAAATAATATGATTGTGATTGTTAATGCCAAGTTTTGCCGGCGCGTCCAATCACAGAATCCACGTGCTAAAACCTGCACAATAACGAGTCACACACAAAGCTTGACGGCTTGGGCCGCCGGGTAATAGCTCCGGTGTGAGAATGAGTACAGGCTGGTCACAAGGTTTAACAATGGAGGCTTTAGTGCTTAGTGCTTAAAAGCGTATTACCTGTTAATGTAGGTCAAGCCTTGTATTTATAACCATTTTTACCGCCTTAGAGTCCACAACCGTATCGGATTAGGACTTCTAAATATGACAGTTGCCATTGTTTGGGTCCAACACAATCTCCTGTAAAAGTGCAAGTTGGATACAATCCAAACACTTGCCTTTGGAGTTGGTATTTAAATATGGTTAGGATATGAATCCTTAACCATTTAGACTCCTCGTCGTTCCGGACTCCACCCGAGGAATAACCTTCGGTACGAGCCCCATAAACTGGTCTGGACTCCGGCCCGAAGGGCTCGGATGCCCAATCCTGAACATCACTGACCTGACATGGGCTCCGCCCCGAAGGACTCGAATGCCCAACTCCGAACACCATCAATCCCGTCTGGGCTCCAGCCCAAAGGGCTCGGATTCCCGATATTGAGCACCGTCAATCGGGTCAGGGCTCCGGCCCAAAGGACTCGAATGCCTGATCCCGAACATTATCAATCAGACCCGACATTAGCTTCGGCCCATTGGGCTCGATAATCCCTTCTCGGTCCAGGCCTTAGTCCACATAGGGGTTGACGGATTATATCCGAACAGTAATGTAATGGCAATTTATTTGGTTCATATTTAAAACTTAAAAGTAACCAATACAACACACACACACACACACACACACACACACATATATATATATATATATATATATATATATATATATTACGGTCTAAATCTTGTTTGATTTATAAAATGAAATTGTAATATAATGTCAAATATAATAAAATGAATATTTTACCATAATTATAAATAAAAATAATTAAGTTTGTGAATTTTGAAAAAGACAAACTTAGAATAAATGATAATAAATAAGTAATGATTTGATATAGGAAATTGATAGTTTCACAAATAAAAATGTTAGATCTGTGAGTTCCTCTTCACATAAATAGTAAGTGGAGTCCATTCTTATGTGAAAAATATTGTAAAATTAACATTTTCACTTGTGAAAATATAAATTTTCTTTGATATATTATGAAGGTGTGTGCAGATGTTATCGTTGTAATATGAGAATACATCCGTATATAAATGTAATAAAAAAAGGTGACAAAATGATTTAATAAACACAATTTTCATTTATTGTTATACTTACCAAGTCCAAAAAATATCAAATTGTTATTAAA
The DNA here is from genome assembly GCA_020205555.1 of Panax stipuleanatus. Lineage (NCBI taxonomy): Eukaryota > Viridiplantae > Streptophyta > Magnoliopsida > Apiales > Araliaceae > Panax > Panax stipuleanatus. Next base: position 150,565 of record JAINUT010001977.1, read on the forward strand.
CCGATGACTTAACGCGTTTCAAAGTGGGAGCTGTAAGTTGTAATGTTAGCTTAACTTCCAGACAGATCAAGGCCCAAGGGCCAGATTCATTTTGTTGGACTATTTCTATTTCGGGTATGTTAGTCTCTCGTATGCTGCGCTAATCGCTATATACGCTTCGAAGACCATAATGTCATATTTGGATGCACTGCAAGAATTAAGGTGGAATGGAATGGTTAATTCCCATTGAATGAAAAAATTTACTCCCCAAGTGCCATGACATTTTAGAGTTGTACACAAAAATTAAAGAAATAATTGTATAACATTAAAGATAATATTAATTATTTATAATTCCATTTACCAAATATTTATCTCATACTTTCTTTCATCTGTAACATTTTTCAACAATGAGGTAATTTTGAAAAGATTGTGGTTAATTCTCATAAATTATATAAAACGTCAAATAATTTGGAAAAAATAAAATATCTAAAATGTCATATATTATGGAACGGGGGAGTATATTTGGTTATTCCATCGAAATAGAATGAACTATTATTACTGTTTCTAAATTTGTGAGTTTTATTTCTTGGGTGAGGGTATAGAATGACTCATTTAGCAAAGAATAGAATCAATTATTCCACTCACCATTCCATTCTATTCCCTTCTCTATTCCATTCAGTTACTAATTTCATTCCTATAATCCAAACGTAGTACAAGTATGTTAACGCCAAGTTTTGCCGGCGCGTCCAATCACCGAATCCACGTGCTAAAACCTGCACAATAACGAGTCACACGCGAAGCTTGATGGCTTATACCGTTGGGTGATAGCTCTGGTGTGAGAATGAGTACAGGCTGGTTACCAGGTTTAACAATGGAGGCTTTAGTGTTTAATGCTCAAAAGGGTATTGCCTGTCAATGTAGGTCAAACCTTGTATTTATAGCCATTCTCACTGCCTTAGAGTCCACAACCGTATCGTATTAGGACTTCTAAACATGGCAGTTACCATTGTTTGGGTCCAACACAATCTCTTTTAAAAGGGCAAGTTGGATACAATCCAAACACTTGCCTCAAGAGTTGGTATTTATGCATGATTAAGGTTTAAGTCCTTAATCATTTAGACTCCTTATTGCTCCGAATTCCATACGAAGAACAACCATCTGTATGGGCCTCAACAAACTGGTCTGGATTTCGGCCCAAAGAGCTCGGTCACCTGACCCCGAACACCACCAACCCAGTCTGGACACCGGCCCCAAGGGCTCGGTAGTCTGATCCCAAACACCAACACACTGGTCAGGGCTCCGGCCCAAAGGACTCGGATGCCCAATCCCACATATCACCAATCGAGTCAAGGCTTCGGCCCAAAGGACTCGGATGCCCGATCCCGAACACTACTCGTTCCTCCGCTAGCTCCAGTCCATTGGGCTCAATGAACCCTTCTCGGCCCGGGCCTTCAGTCCTCGTAGGGGTCGGTGGATTATATCTGAACATTGCCCCTCAGTCTCTTGTTATAACAAGCTTATAATCAGAGACTCGAAGAGACGTTTGGGGAATCCAACCGACCTATTAAATTCAGCATACGTTACCCAAAAAATGGGTCCCACACGCCATCATTAGCCGCCCTTGGGTTTCGTGCAGCAACAGTATAAATACCCCATCTTAGACACAACCGTCACCTTTTACAAACCTTCTCTATTTCAAACTTTCCTTCAGAGCTTTTTGCAAGTGCATTTTTCAGTGAGATACTACCGTTTTTGATTTCAGTCTTTTTCGGCCTCAATCGCCTCACATTTTTACTGTTTTCTGATTCAATGGCAGATTCTAGCATACCCCCAGCCTCCTCCACCACCGAGCAAACTCCAACTATTGATACAACTCCCAGCATCGCCACTATCGCCGCCACCGATCTGGTGCAGGTCGATTTGCCGGCCGCTCCAGCTGGTATCACTACTGATGGTGTCGAGGCCCAGATCCGAAGGTGTTATGCATCCAAGGCGGATTTCTCCAACGTCAACACGAAGTCTACCCTCGTTCCTTCCTAGATCTCTAACATCTGAACCTTATTCCACATCCCGAAGGAATACAAGATTCGGGTTCTGGAGTCAGGTGAAAGAATGTACTGACGCCCCGAAGGCAGATGGGTTACTGTCCCCATCTGGGCTTTGAAGTACGGGGTCCGATTCCCCCTCCACGAATTCATTGTATCCTTCCTCTGCTTCGTGGGGATCGGGTTCGCGCAACTAGTGCCGAACTCGTATATCCACCTAGTCACGTTCATCGCCCTCTGCCAGGAAATAGGGGTCACTCCTGGGCTAGATTTCTTCTTTGTTCTGTTCTCCGTCGGCAGGTCAAAAGAGCCTGGGCTTCGACAGTTAAATAGAGTAGCAAGCCGGGCCACCTTCAACAAGACTCCTTCCAATAATAAGGGCTGACACGAACAATGGATCTTCATCAGGGGGACCGATATCAATCTTCTCCCGAACTGGGTCTCCCCCGATGATCCTATTGCGAAGGTGTCCAAGTTCCCGAAGGATCGTCAAGATGCCTTCAAGATATTTTACCAGAAGGTGAGGAAGACCGACTGGGGCTTGGACGTCTTGTCCAATGAAGCTTAGCCATACAAGCATGGATTTAAGTACTTTACCCCGATCCCATTCATCTTTTATGTTTTCATCTGACTTGCCTTTCTGACCTATTTACTTGTTTTGCAGTAACCATTTTCAAGCTCGAAGGAGCTGACGAATCCTTGACACCCCTTCCTGTTCGGTCCGAGCCGATCTGCCTTCCCATCAATGGTGAGGTGGCCGAAGAGGAGGCCATTCCTATCTCCGAACTCTCAACTTGCTCCACCTCCGCCGAACCCTCCAACAAGAACATCATGAAGATGAATCGGTCGGAGAAGGTGGTTCATTTGAAGAAGGGTAAGAAGAAGGCTCCTGCCAAGGGCCCCTCCAAGCCATCTGCTCCGAAGCCGATGGTTATGAAGTCGACGCCTCCACCACCTCCCGCTGTGACAGTCCTTGAGGATCCTAAGGAAACCGAAGAGGAAACTCTCGAACCTCGTCCCAAGAGATTGAAGCTAAAGCTGGTTGATGAGCCCGACCTTCAGATGATCACAGCCGATCCAGCAGCCGAGCCGACCCTCTCTAGTTATCCCTTCGCTGAGGCCAGTCCCTCCGAAGGGATGCCTCATTCCTTCTGGCCTAAGAGTCCTTCGGAGGCGTTCCTCTTTGACCAGCTGAACACTTCAGATTACCTGGAGATGACGGTCGGTTCAAAGGGTTACTCTTCCGAGGACTATCTTGTGGAATATGTCAAGGCCCAGTGTCAGGTAAACCCGAAAGTATAAAATATTTCCTTTAAGTATCATGTAGGCACTGTAACTAACATATGTCGCCATCTTATTGCAGGCCAATGCCATCCTAGCCCGAGCCATTCCTCCTCTTGCTAAGTCCACCAAAAAGGAGGTTCAACTTCGGAGCAATGTGGAAATGCTTGAGGCTGAAGTTCGGGGTCTGTCGGCTGAGATAAAGAAGGAGAGAGATCTTCATGCCAACACCCGTAAGAAGGTGACTCACGCTGAACGGCAGGCCAACGAACTCAAAAAACTTCACTACAATCTTCAGAAGGAGTTCAGTTAGTCTTGACGATTATAATAAGCAACTCCTTGAGGAGAGGACTCTTTTGAAGGAGAAGAATATGGTTCAGCAGAATGCCATTTTGATCCTCCATAGCAAGGTATCCGAAATACATGCCCAACAAATGGTGTTGATGAAGGAGAACACCACTCTCGGGCAAGAATGCGTCGAAGCCAAGCAGCAGGCTGTCAAGGAATATGAAGAATCACTCGAACTCCGTGATGCTACCATGGCCCAATTCGATGAAGGCTATGAAGCTTACAGGGATAAGGATAGGGCGAAGATGACAGCTGCTGGGTTGGATACTGCTGTCCTCGATTCTTCTGATAAAGAGTCCGATGCCGAGGATGGAGCCCCTGATCCTTAGTTGCTTTAGCATTTTTCACTTGTAATTTTTGTAATCAATTTTCCTTTTGTAACTTTCCCTATCAGTTTTGTGTGTAACTTGTCCGATCAGTTAAGTTGTTTGTAACTTTTCTGATCGGTTCTGTTCACCGCTTATCTGATCGACTTTGTAGGAACATATAAATAGAAATGAAGTACAAAATTTTCCGAAGAGAAATTCTTGTTATTTTATTGATAAATGAAGCAACTTACATAAGTAAAGGAAATAGTAACATAACTTTTACTGATAATATTTTCTAAGTCTTCTAGCATGCCATGTATTCTTTATCTCTGTACCATCCAGTGCTCGAAGCCGATAAGTACCAGGCTTCGGCACTTCTGTCACTTCATAAGGTCCCTCCCAGTTCGGCATTAACTTGCCCGTGTTCTGGGGGGTAGACGCCTCTGCTTCCCGAAGTACCAAATCCCCGATCTCAAACCTTCTTTCTTTTAGTTTTGGTTGTAGTGTCTGGCAGTTCGCTTTTGGTAGATAGCTAACCTTACCAGTGCTGAATCCCTGACCTCTTCCAGAAGATCTAAGTTTAGTCGTAGGCCATCATCATTATATAACTCTTTGTACTGACTGACCCGAAGTGTAGGAGACCCGATCTCGACGGGTATAAGTGCATCAGTCCCATAGGTCAATCTGAAAGGGGAATCCCCCGTTGTCGTCCTCGGGGTGGTTCGGTATGCCCATAAGACGCTGAGTAGCTCTTCGAGCCAACGTCTTTTCAGTTCATCCAATCTTCTCTTAATTCCATTGAGTAGAGTCCTATTGGTGACTTCTACCTGCCCATTTGACTGAGGGTGGGCAATCGAAGTCTTTCTATGTTGGATGCCCAGCTCCTTTAGGAAATCTTCGAATTTCGATCCCACAAACTGTCTGCCATTGTCTGAAACAAGGACCATCGGGATGCCGAACGGTATACAACATATTCCTTGAAGAACTTAAGACATTCTTGTTCGGTAATCTTCTGTAACGGTTTGGCTTCTACCCACTTGGTCATGTAGTCGATGGCTACGATCACAAAAGTGGCTTGTCCCTTGGCCTTCGACAATGGTCCCTAAAATATCAATCCTCTACATGGCAAATGGGATCGGGGATAGGACCGAATACAACTCTTCGGGAGACTGATGAGGGATGAAACTATTTAACTGACACTTAGGACATTTTTTGATGTAGTCCTTTGCTTCTGGAAAGATGGTCGGCCAATAGTACCCCTGCCTCAGAATTTTGTAAGCCAGTGACTTGGCTCCCATGTGATCTCCACAGATTCCTTCATGCACTTCCCTTAGAGTATACTCAGCTTCCGAAGGCTTCAAAAATTTGAGCAGTGGAGAACTGAACACCCTTCGGTACAGATCCCCGTCAATGAGAATGAAGTTGGAACTCCTGTGTTTGATTTTTCTAGCGTATATGCGATCCGAAGGCAGAACCCCATCGGCAAAATAGAAGATATAAGGTGTGAGCCAACAGTCCAGCCGATCCAAGGCTAATACGTCCGCCCTCTGAACACTAGGTCTGTCCAATACTTTCAAGTATACCGAGCCGGTAAAAGAACTCACTTCTATTGTAGCCAGTCAGGCCAAGGAGTCTGCTACTATGTTGTCTGATCGATCTATCCCTTGGCAACTGTGTGAATCAAAGTATGTGAGTTTGTTCTTTACCTCGGCCAGGTATTTTGCCATCCTGACCCCCCGAGCTTCATACTCCCCCGATATCTGTTTAACAACCAGCTGGGAGTCACTATAAACCACTAGCTTTTGAATCTCTAGGCTTCGAGCCAACCGAAGTCCGGCCAAAATGGCTTCATATTCTGCTTCATTATTTGTGGGCTTGAACCGAAACTGAATGGCTTGTTGGACCCGGAATCCTTCTGGACTTGTCAGAATAACCCCTGCTCCGCTGATGTCCGAAGTTGATGACCTGTCTACGTAGAGAGTCCATGCAGTTTGTGGTGGTTGTGCTTCGGTAGCCGAAGTAACATCTGGTTCGGAGAAAGTACACTCTACAATGAAGTCTGCCAAGGCTTGTCCTTTAATTGCCGTTCGGGGGTGGTATTCCAGAACGAACTGAGTTAGCTCCATTGCCCACGCGGCGAGCCGATCGGAGACTTCTGGCCTGTGCATTACCTTTTTTAAGGGTTGATCGGTGTATACTACCACCAGTCGACCCTAAAAATAGTGCTGAAGCTTCCGACTTGCAACGATCAAAGCATAGGCAAACTTTTCCAGGTTCAAATATCTAGCTTCTGTGTCTCGAAGGACGTGACTGACATAATACACCGGGAACTGTTTTCCTCCCTTGTCCCGTACCAATACTGCCTCGACTGCCATCGAGCTTGCAGCCAAATACAAGTATAGTGGTTCCGAAGGGATTGGATTCATCAACAGAGGTGCCGATGACAGATACTGCTTGATCCCTTGGAATGTGTCTTCACACTCAGAGGTCCACTGTAAACTTTTCTCATTTTTTTGGCCCCTTTAGAGTGTCGAAGAACGGCATGCACCTTTCGACTGATTATGACACAAATCTTCGAAGAGCAGCTATCCGACCTGTCAGCCTCTGCACGTCTTTATAAGACTTCGGTGATCTCATGTCTAAGATTGCCTGGATCTTTTCCGGGTTTGCCTCGATGCCCCTTTTACTAATCAGATAACCCAAAAATTTTCTTGAACTCAGTCCGAAGGTGCACTTGGTCGGGTTCAATCGCAGCTTACGGTGTCGAATGATCTCAAAGCAGCTATCTAGGTCCGCCAGATGGTCTCGGACTGACACGTTTTTCACAATCATGTCGTCCACGTAGACCTCCATGCTTCGGCCTAGTTGCTTTGTAAGCACATAGTTCATCATCCACTGATATGTCGCCCCGACATTAAGTAATTCGAAGGTCATTTTCCGATAAGCATAGATGGCCCGATGCGTGATGAAACTGGTCTTCGGTATATCTTCCTTCCTCATCGAGATTTGATAATATCCTGAAAATGCATCCATGAAACTTAGCATGCCATACTCCAAAGTGGCGTCAATCAATTGGTCAATATTGGGTAAAGGGTAGAAGTCTTTCGGGCAGGCTTTGTTTAGATCCGTATAGTCTATGCACAGTCTTCATTTCCCGTTCTGCTTCTGAACCAGTACCACATTCGCCAGCCACTCGGGGTAGTCAATTTCAAAGATGAAATTTGCCTCCAGAAGTTTGGCAATCTCTTCATCGATGATCCTCTGTCTCTATGCGGTAAAAACTCTTCTTTGTTGTATGACTGGCTTCTTGCTAGGGTCCACCTGCAGACTATGTATTGCCACTGATCTGTCAACTCCTAGCATGTCGCTAGGTACCCAGGCAAAAATATCAGCATATGCCCAAAGTAAATCAAGCAGCCCGGTACGGAAGGGTTCTGTCAGTCCCGAACAATCTTTATCAGTTTTCTCTCATTTCCCGGGATCAACTGCACATCCTCTATCTCCTCGACCGGCAAAGCAAGTGGCTCCATGCTGCCTTCAATGAATGGCTCTATCTCAATGGACATTGTCTGTTTTAGCTTGCTTACCCCGACTCCCAAAGAGATCAATGTATTCCGATAACACCTTCGGGAAATATCAAGATCACCTTTTACCTCCCCAATCCCGTTCGGTGTTGAAAACTTAATTTTGAAATGAGGTATGGATGTGACAGCTTGCAAGGCTGCCAGGGTCGGCCGTCCCAAGATCACATTGTATGCCGAATCCACCTGGACTATAAAGAATCTAACCATAACCTCCACTTGCTGAGGTGCTGTGCCGAACTTGACTGGCAGCTTAATCGTTCCTGATACATGCACCGGGTCACCACTGAATCCATACAAGGGTCCTTCCCCTCCTCAATTCCATCTTCTTTCCCTCTAGATCCATTCTCTGGTAGGCATGGATGTACAGTATGTCGACCGAGGACCCGTTGTCGATCATTATTCGTCTCATGTCCACCGGTCCGACCTGGGCTGTTATCACCAGTGCCCCGTCATATGCTTCTATGGGATTTGAGGGATAGTCTTCATCCGAAAAGGAAATGACTGTCCCCGGGAAGGTCCGATCCTTCTTTGCCGAAGACCCAGTAACCGACAATACTGCATCGAGATGCTCGCTTAAATCCAAATCTTAAGGTAACATGTTAAGGTGCACGATCAAAGCTTATATTTTCATTAGTAAGCTCACTAATAAGGTTCGTATGTTCACATTACATTGTGAAACATATGTACGTAAGTTAACATGCTCTTCATGCATTCTTAAACCATACCAATATGTTTGTAAAATCAGAACGTTAGCATGGTATATACATGTCAAAAGTTCATTTTGTAAAATTTACATTTTTGCTACTACAGAGGTTTGCATGTTCGTATTTCATTATGAAGCTTATCTACGCAACTGAACATACCAATCATGTATTTCTAGGTCATACAAACATGTCTCAAAAGTCAGAATATATATATGGTATTTTCATGTCAATATCCAACTTTAAAACTTACATTTTAGTTAGAAAGGTTCAATAGTGGGGTACGTATGTCCATGTCACATTATGAAGCATATACACACAAGTCGACATGCTTTTCATGCATTTCTAAGTCGTACTAACATGCTTGTAAAAATTAGAACGTCAACATAGTTCACATATATCAATTTGTTTACAACACTTTTCGTTTTCTTCAAAATTATAAACCTTTACGAATCATGCATGCAATCATGGTAATACATGTTCATTTTAGGTCTACACATCCCTCTACACAAGTTATTCATGCTAATATACTTGCCAAAGTCATAACATTTAACTACCATTTAGCAGCTTGTAGCAGAAAAATAAAACAAGTCCCAGGACCCTGCGCAGCTGCGCAGGCACCAGGTACAAACCCGGCGCAGCTGCGCCGGTGTCCGGCCAGTCCAGGAATTGTTCTGCTTCGGCAGAAACCAGCCCAAACTCAGAATTTTCTCTACAGAATCCATTCCAGATATATTCTAACACAGTTCTAACATACTAGTAAGCTAACATAGCAACTAATAACATTTCCCAATCAACTTAATTAATCAATTATGATAAAGTCAAGAATCAAGAACTTGTAAATTTACAGATTTTGGAGAACAAGATGGGAAATATACCTCTGCAATGGAAAATGAACTTGCTGCTAAACAAATTCTCCCTCACTGATAACTCTCACAGTAACTTACTCATTATAATGCTATATTCACTAGCCTTACTGCACAGAATTCTCAACAAAAGAAAATGAGAGAAAAAAAGGCTATATTTATAGGCCAATTGATGCACAGACAATGCTCTTACCTTCCAAACCAAACCAAAGGATTTCAAGAATGCACAATGGTTAAGGTAGAATGGTTGAGGGTTGGTAAATCTCATTATAACTCCCACACCATATGCAATTATTAACTAGCTAGAAAATTGAGAGATGAAGGAGATAAGCTATTATTAAACCATTCACGTGTATATGAAGTGGAGAAGAATTTGGACACTCAAATTGGGACAAGGCAACTCAGCAATAGCAAGTGGAAATGTACTTACTAATGTTATATATGTATATTCTATATACACTTAGGTTGTATTATATATACATATTACATTTCACATACTTAGGATATAATGTAGTTTCATGATATGAGAAACATTACCATGTAAATACTTCAACTTGCATACATATATAAATTCATGTACATTTCATCCTACCGGATATAATTTTATCGGGTATTACTCATTATTATAACGGTTATTAATACAGTTATAATATCATATAGAAATCATTATCAATTAACAATTGCTATATGCTAATAGGGTATTCCTTAAGGTCTACCCACACACATCATGTTACATAAGCAATAATATTATGTAACTCTCTTAATGCAACCAATCATACTATATAATATATACATATAATATAGCTATATTAAAGCGTCACACTACATTATATACATATTTCATGTAACTCTCTCACCTTATTATATAGCTTATATATATAATATAGTCACGTCGCACTTTACACTTCGTGCAACATATAGTTAACTATCATACGTTATACTTTTAATATCGTATGCTTGCACATAGAAATTAATAAATTACCTATCTTATCAATTAATTAATAATAATATTAATTAATCCATTTTCATTAATTAATGAAATTATAATTTTCGTAATAATTAATTAATATTTATATAGTTAATTATCATAATAAATAAATATAAATCTTATTATATTTATAAACAAGTTTGCTTATTATTATTATATTATTTGCAATAATAATAATCAACACATCATCATTTAATTCTCATTAGTATTCTATTTCTCATACTAGCAATAACGATTAATATTTGAATAATCGTTCACGTAGGAATTCCTTCATTAATTTACCCTTATCAATATTATTAGGCGAGAAATAACCACATTCTTCAATAATACAATTCCGATTATATCTATAATCAATTTTCTTATTATTATACTATCACTAGTTATAATAATAAATCAACATATTATTATAATAACAATTAATATAGATTAATTGTTTAATTAATAATTCTTCCATCCTCGAATTAATCAATTCATTACCGAATCTATTATCGTGCCACACAAGGCATATCATCTCAACAGTAAAATATCAGGGGTTTAGGCCACGTTTGGCTTTTCCCCAATTTCACATTATTTTAATATTTATTTATTATAAAGTTTGTGTGACACACTTTACCTTAATACCATATTATTTAACCACCTTAATTAATTATACTCTATGAAATTGTAATCACGACATCCTCATTTAAAATAATTATTTTTCTTAAAATAATTAGTTTGTACAATACCAATATAATTCCCTAATTCTTTTCTTCCATAAATTATCTCAACACATTTTCAGTTAACCACCATATAAAGTATTAACTTAATGCATCAATCTCTAACCAATAATTAATTATAACTATATTGGTTCTTTCTTTTATTAATCATTTATCTTTCAAATATTAACCCTTTTATATATTACAATACTATGTAATATAAAAAAATATCAAATATTAATTAGCATATTTCTTTCATTTTCTTTATACAACACATAATCCTTAATTCACCATTTTACTTGAGTGAATTAACTTATTTATTCAAATTACTATCTCACCACTGCCACACAAGGTTTTATAATATAATATTCCATAATATTACTTAATTAACTAATATTTATTCCGGGTTAATTAATTTCTCATTCAAATCATGCTTTGCTAACTTAACCCATTTATGACCCACATTTTAATTACTAATATACATATTTCCAAATTCAGATTACACAACTCTCAGAATTTTCTACAGACTGGTGGCACAACTACGCCACATCAAGTTCATAAGCAGACAAGTTCTGCTATAGCAGAACCAAAATCTCAATTCTTAAATACTTGAACATGCTTTTTAATGTGCTATCTTGCTACATCGGTTAACCAACATCTTTTATTACATCATTCAATGATTCAAAGTTTAAACTATAAGTTCAAACTCTATTCCCCTATAAGGTTCTCATATATATATATATATATATATATATATATATATATAATTCCTTCCACATAATTCAAGATATATATATATATATATAACACATATGTATATTCCGTTAATGTTCACTTCTCGCGGTATATTAAATCAACTAGTAATTCACTAACCAATGTTTATCTAAAGATATATTGGTTCTATTCTCTCTCTCTCTTCAACAACGTACATATACTCCAGAAGATGGTGATTATCAAATATATTTAATGTCACCAATCTTACCATGATAAATAATTATATAAATTATTTAATACCGATAGATAAATCTTATCCACTTCCTTTATCTCCACTGAACTGTCTCCAAAATAAATAACGAATATATTTTAATAATATATTTATTAACCACAAAAATCACATAAATGTTCTTATTCGAACACATCTCATACTTTAAGAATTTTATTTATTAAATCCTTACTTAATAATATCTGAAAATTTGGATTTTTACAGATCACTCCTCGAGCAGGCTGGTTCTGTTTTGGTTGTGTGTCCTAGGTTTGAACTCTATCTTCCTCCCTTAGCTGGGTCTCGATTTTTTCCCGACCAGCTACATACTGAACCAACTGGTCGTTCTGTATGTTCTACTCGATCAGATCACCCAAATCATAGCACTCTTCTGTCGTATGACCCGAATTCTGATGATATTGACAAAATTTATCCTGACTCCGCCTCCCAGGTTTCGGGTGCGTCGAGCAAAGCTCATAAAATGGTTTGTTTCTGATATCGTCCAATATCTTGGCTCGATCGATATTGAGAGGGGTGTAAACCCTGTTGACGTTTCTACTTGGGAAGGGTGGTCGGCTACTGCCCGATCCAACCCCCCTGGTTATTGTCCGAACGTTAATGGGTCTGCTTGTCTCAATTTTTGGACTTATCGTGGGACTTTGAGGGTGGCTTGAAGTTTCCCATAGCTTCCTCGATGGCAATGAACCCTTCGACTCGATGGAAAGCTTCAGTCAGGTCCGAGGGTGGATTGATCACCAGGTCTTTCATTAGTTTCTTTGATCTTCCTATATCCAGACCTGTTGTGAAGAACCCTAAGGCCTGAGGTGAATTTAACTAGGCCATCGACCCCACAGCTTCCCGGAACCTCTTGACGTACAGAACGAGGCTTTCATCCGAACGTTGTCTCACCTGCATGAGGGAAGAAGTGATATTTCCTCTTCTTCTGTTACTCTTGAACTGAGCGTGGAATTTTTCCCGAAGATCACTCCACGAATTTATCGATCCTGACGCCAAAGTCCCCATCCATTCTCTAGCACTATTCTTCAAAGTTGTGGCGAACATGTGACATTTAGCGGCATCCGAATGTCCATAATAAGTCATCAGTCTGTTATATCCGTCAGAATGGTCATAGGGATCTCCCAATCCATCATACGTCTCCATCGGGGGCATTTTCTTCTTCGGGTCGGCTGTGACCTGGTTGATTTCGAGTGAGAATGGTGAACTGGGGCAACCTAAAGGTGGTCCCACCTGGTTCTTTGCCGCCAGTAACTTTTTCAATTCAGCGACTCTTCGGGTCGGACTCCTCTTTACAAGGGGACAACCTATGCCGGTCCCTCTCATATTCAGGAGACGCGATTCTTCTCCTCTGTCCCGATCTCCCCAAGTGCTCAAACCTTCGGTTAGGAGACCGACTCCGATGTCCTGCGCCTCTTCGATGAGGCCTCCTGTTCTCCAGCCAGCTTGGCCATCTGTACTTCAAGCTTTTCTTGCTCCGTAGGGCCATCATGGCATCCTTGTTTTGCTGCATCTTCGTCAGTAGAATGAACTGACGCTGGTCTTGATGGTCCTCAACCCGATCCTTCTCCCATCGTTCATATGCTTGGGACTGATTGTCCTCAACTTGAGTACGATGGGGAATCAGAGTATGCTGACTGAGCACAAACAGTTGCCGTCGGGCTGACTGGCCATGCACCGAATTGCCTTCCTAGTTACTTGGACCCAATCTGTCTTTGACGGATTCCCTGACTTGAGTCGTCGGATGAGTTTTAGCCTTCTCCAGGTTTGAAGCACCACCGTCTTTACTGGCCATGACTTTCTACCGAAAAAGTGCAAAGTGATTGTAAAAGCACTAAAAAGCCCTTCTTCTAGTGCCAATGTTAACACCAAGTTTTGCCGGAGCGTCCAATCACCGAATCCACGCGCTAGAACTTGCACAATAACGAGTCACACGCGAAGCTTGACGGCTTGTGCCGCCGGATGATAGCTCCGGTGTGAGAATGAGTACAGGCTGGTTACCAGGTTTAATAATGGAGGCTTAGTGTTTAATACTCAAAAAGGTATTACTTGTCAATGTAGGTCAAACCTTGTATTTATTGCCATTCTCACCGCCTTAGAGCCCACAACCGTATCGGATTAGGACTCCTAAAATGGCAATTACCATTGTTTGGGTCCAACACAATCTCCTTTAAAAGGGCAAGTTGGATACAATCCAAACACTTGCCTCAAGAGTTGGTATTTATGCATGATTAGGGTTTAAGTCCTTAATCATTTAGACTCCTTATTGCTCCGGATTCTATACGAAGAACAACCATCTATATGGGCCTCAACAAACTGGTCTGGATTCCGGTCCAATGGGCTCGGTCACCCGACCCCGAACACCACCAACCCAGTCTGGACACCGGCCCCAAGGGCTCGGTAGTCCGACCCCGAACACCAACACATTGGTCAGGGCTCCGGCCCAAAGGACTCGGATGCCCGATCCCACATCTCACCAATCGGGTCAGGGCTCCGGCCCAAAGGACTCGGATGCCCGATTCCAAACACTACTCGTTCCTCTGCTGGCTCCGGCCCATTGGGCTCAATGAACCTCTTCTCGGCCCGGGCCTTCAGTCCTCGTAGGAGTCGGTGAATTATATCCGAACAAAGTACATGGCCCAATAAAACTCATCCAACGTATAAAATGCAGCTTTTGCAACTACTTTTAAAAATACTCAAAATTTAATTCCTAAAATTTCATTATTAAAAAGTTTGTAAAACTAAAATTTGTTGTTTTCCATTTTTAAAACTATCCCGGGGTAGTATAGTTCATTACATCACTTTGTATTTAAATGGGAAAAGTATCAAGAACTCGGTGTTTCAATATTGACAGCAAGGGCGGATCCAGCCGGATAATTCAGTGGGGGCAAACTCGAAAAAAAAACTCTTAAGAATAAAAATTTAATAAAATGAATCACAAAACTAAACAATCCTCAAATATTATTTACAATAACATTTTTCGAGGTTTCATTGCTTGAAATTGTTGTATAATAGCCTCATTATTAAGGGAAGGAGATACTGATGTATGAGTTTGGAACTGGATATTTTGGGCAAAAGATTCTGGTACTTGGGTTTGGGGATTGACATTTTGCGGGTGAGTTTCTTGGTGAATATCAACAATGACATGTTCCACACTAGTCCCTTCGACTTGGACATTTTCAGGAATAGATTCAAATTTTGTACGTTTAGTTGTTGTAACCCAATTACGTATGTCTATACCTAACAATCATTAAATATTTAAAAACTAATTCAACATTAAAACAATATACAAAATAATCAATCTCAATTAAACTACGAACAAGTAACAAGTAACATTACCAAATAAATTATAAAATTTAAAGAAAGTAAAAATAGAATAGAACACATACTTGAACTTGAAGAACTTTTATTTGATGGAGTTCTCTTCATTGTTGAAGTATTGCTTTAAGAAGTAAAAAATTCTAATTTTATAAAAGTACACAAACAAAGAATCTATAAAAAATTACAAAAATTTCTAAAGCAATTGTTAAATTTGTGAAATTAAAAAACAAAAATTAAAATTAAAATATACCTGAATTTGAAATCTGAATTTGGAGTATATTTTCTGTTATGTTGCGAGATTGCGATTTGCGATTAATTGCTAACATAGACTTGTATAGCTTTGTTGGCTGTTGTGGTCGGATGTTACAGAAAAATTAAAAGTGAAAAGTGAAAAACTAAAGGCACAATAGCTTTGTTGGCTGCTTGAATATGGCGTGAAGGTGAAGCCTTGAACTGAAAGGACTCTTTCTCCTTGAGGCTTGAGAAAAAAGTGAAAAGCTAAAGCCTAAAAGTTTAAAAGATAAAAATTAAAAGTCAACCTCGTGTAGTTGTTGCTGTAGCCTTTAAAATGCTTCTAATTTTTTTTAAGTTGACATAATGACATATATACCCCTAACCAATGAAAGTTCAGAGGGGGGCAGGTGCCCCCTGCCCCTATACTGCGTCCGCCCCTGATTGACAGCGATTAAAGTTTGACGTGTTTAGTTATTTTTTTATTGTATGTTTGTGTATACCAACTTAAAACGTGCAATTAACCTTCAAATTCTAGTGAAAGATAAAGTTAGTTATAACATGATCTATTGCAAGCCATGATATACAAGTAACTGATGTCAAAAGGAAGTTGATATTTTCATATTATTTTTTGATATTTTTATACGTAGGGTTAAGGGTGTAAACGAGTCGAATCGAAGCGAACAGAGAGCTACTCGAATTCGACTCGAAATGATAAATTCGTACTCGAATTCAAATTGTATTTGAAAATTTCTACTCAGATTCGACTCGACTCGAATATTTATTACTCGAATTCGGTCCGACTCAACTCGAATATTTATTCAAACTACTCGCGAGCTTCAAATTCAAGTTCGAATTCGAGTCTCCACGTAATAACTAGTTTTATAATAAATATAATTATAAATTAAATTTGTTATTTTACTTAGAAATGAGAAAATATATTTACTATTACACTTTACAAATATAAAATCACAATTAAAATTAAAAACAAAATAAAATAATAACTAATTATCTTAATTTGATTTATATTTGTAAGAATTCGAGTAGTTTGAATCTTAAACGAGTCGAGTATAATCTTGCTCAGATTCTATTCATATTTTTATTCAAACTATTTTTAATGCTCAAATTTGAATCATATTTTTAACGAATTCGAGTCTCGCTCGTTTTTTTCAAGTCGAGCCCGAATCAAGCCCGAACTGTGTTGGCTCATTTACAGCCTTACGTAGGGTCCCCATATTAGCTGATGTATCGAATTTTTATTGACTAATATATATGTAGGCCATACGCGTGAAAATATCAAAAAATAATGTGAAAATATCAGTTTACATGTCAAAACTATTCTACACGCATACGACAGGAAGCAAGTTTTAGTCGAGTTATTAAATTCTACAAAGGAAACTGATATTTTCACAATACTTTTTGATATTTTGATAATAAATGTGTCGCTATTTATAAGATCTATAGCGACGCTTTTATTGTAAAAATATCATTTTCTGTAATGAATTATGAATTTCTTATACACAAGCTTCAAGTTCTTTTCTCAATCTCGAAGAATCAAAAGAAAATAAATACACTACAATTAATGAAGCACGCTTTGATATGTTATACTACTATTTTGGTTAATTAAGCTATTTAAGCACTAGTAAAAAAAAATAGACAACGTTTAAAAAGCGTTGTAATAGGTCTTTCAAAAATGTCGTGATTAGCAGTGTCATCTATTAAACACATATAGACAACGTTTAAAAAACATTGTCTTTTGACACATTAGACAATGTTTTTTCAAAAAAGCGTTTTCTATTTGTCAAATAAACAACGCTTTTTAGACACAAATAGACAACGTTTAAAAACGTTATCTTTTAAAACATTAGACAATGTTTTTTCAAAAAAACGTTATCTATTTGTCAAATAGATAACATTTTTAGACACAAATAGACAACGCTTAAAAAATGTTATCTTATGACACATTAGACAATGCTTTTTCGAAAGAAACGTTGTCTATTGGACACATCAGATAACGCTTTTTTGAAAAAGCGTTGTCTATTTGACACATTACGTTGTTTATTGTACACATTAGACAATATTTTTTTTAAAAAAAACGTTTCTATTTGACACATTAGACAACGTTTTTTCTAAAAAGTGTTGTCTATTTGACACAATCCACAACATTTAAAGCCAAAATGTAAGCATTCTATGTTTCAAAATATCATACATTCCAATAATACCATACGTTTACAGTTTCAAATTCACTTGTCAATATAATTACTACTACGTACATTGAATTGCGAATTTGACTACAACCACAAAATATACCAAACTATCCATAAAATTAAGATGTTAGCATCTTCTTGTGCTAGCTCCACTGTAGTCAGCTTCTCTCTCAACATTTCATTATCCTCTGCTATCCTCCTGGTTGAAGCAAGCTGACCTTCAATGGTGCAACAAATCCAATAATTATGCACATAATTTTAGATCTCCCTTTCTTAAGCCTGATTTATCTTTTACAAAATTATGCATTTCCAATTTTGAGGTTACAAACTAGAAGAAAAAAAATTAGTCAGCAGCTACTCAACTATTAAGTGTGTTGTTGAATGACGATAATCAAGTATTACCGACCTTAAAAGGCATTCCTTGATCCAATGCTTGTGGTGTTTTGAAATCCCTTCTTGCTAAACCCAGTATCTTGCATCATGGCCACAAATTCACCATAATCAATGCGTCCATCCTGAAAAAGCAAATTCGCATCCAAGGCAAAATTAATGTTATTTTCCTAGAATAATGTGATGTATATGGGAAAATCTGGCATTTGGCAGGGAAGATGATTACATTATCCTGATCAACTTCGCGCATAATTTCATCTAGATGAACATCTCCCAAACCAAACTGCTCAAAGGCCTGTTGGAGCTTATCTGTAGTAATGTATCCACTCCCATCTTTGTCAAAATATGAGAAAGCCGCAAACATATGATCCTCCTTCTGGGTTTTGTTTAGATTCAGCATTGCGGCGACAAATTCACTGTAGTCAATGGTACCACTGTTGTCAAGATCCGCCTGCAATGCCCAATTACAAAATGTCGGTAATGAACTTTGAGGAGAAGCAGATATGACAAAAACATTCACAAAATCAATGCTTAGGGAGCATGAAGTTTTACAAATTTTGCACACCACTATACCTAAATAGTGCCTTCCACATTAACACATCAATTACAAAAGCGTCAAACTTGAGCAACATTGCAGTCTTTCCCTCTCTTCAAACCCTGCCAAATATCCACTGTTCCATGATTTAGAGCGATGTTATGTATAGGTCATTTAGCTAAAACATCAAATTTCCATTGCAATACTATTAACCTTAATATGAGAAAATATAGCGCAAGTCGGTAAAAGTTCATGATAGAAGTTAAAATTATAATAAAAATCAAACAATTGCAAAATCCCCTTTTTATTCCATATTGAAAACTCGGCAAGCAAGCAACAAAAAGTAAATTTGTCATAGCCAGAACCTGAAGGCCTCTAAACAAATCTAATCCTGAAGACAAAAAAGCCACCAAGAAACACTATACTGATATCATGCAATACCATATGGAAGGTCTTAAGAAAATGCTCATAGCCTGATATCTTTACTAAATATACCCCCAAGTATTTAAAGTGAATTATCATGTTGTCCATCTAGAAGATCTAAAATATCAAGCTTCAGTTGCAATGTAATAAAGTACCAACTCCCTTCCATAGAGAGGCACTCCTGCCAGAAACACAACTGAAGACCAACACACAAAAATATTTCTAATATATCACCAGCACAAAAATAATTGTTTCAGTTTAATAAGGAAATAATTTTTACATATTGCGCATGTTTCTATGTGCGCCCTGTGTAAATATTTCTTGCTTGGTTATTTGCATATTGTTGCTTATATTTATTCAAAAGAGGCTGGTTCAAATTAACCAAAATCAACTTGGGTCAAAAATGAATGTGCTTCTTTTTGTAGGTTATTTATAACTTTGTATTTTTGTTTGAATCCATATTATTGCATTTCAATTTTAAGAGTTTAGAGAAAATATTTTTATTTTTTTAGTAGCATTGTCGACTTTATTAGAAGATAGATTTGAACATGTTAACATACACAGGAGAAGGAGGATTATCTTTGGTTTTATTTTGATCTTATATTTGTTTCTATTTATTTGCCATTCCTCCAACTCTCCAGGTCTACCCACCCCAACTTCAACACCAACCTAACTGGCAACAATTTAGTTAAGTAACAATGACGCATACAAACAAATAAGCATGGCATCGGAACTGATACTCGGTAATTCATACAAGCAGTTCAGTTCCTCTACAGAGAGTGGGAGTTGGGCGGCATCTCCTTGAGCTGCCAGAGGATTGAAACAAACATAATTGTTTCAGTTTAATAAGGAAATAATTGTATTCTATACCAGTAATAAGAAAATTTAGAGAGTATATAAATGATTAAGTAGCAAAGCTGCAAAAATGGGAGAATATAAGAGCTACTATAAAGTTATAGTTTTGCATGTTTCTTAGTATAGTTTATGGTAAGAATGCATTAATGATTGATCATAATTTTTTCTTTAACTGCACATTTAGCAGGTATGATAAATACAGTAAATGGAAAGTTATGCTGCAAACGAAATATATGGAAAGGTAAGCAGAATGCAATAGACAGATTATTTTTAAATCACATAATTTAGGTGAGAGCCATTTCTTCCTGATAAGTTGTAGTAGTTTAGTACCACTTTCATACATTTCCAAAAATAAAATAAAAAACAGCTAAGTCTTCTCCTAGCTTCTTCTTCATCAAATTTATGTTCACATAAACAAACAAACAGTTCTGGTACAAGAGCTCTAGTCGATCTAAAAAACATTGAAGCAGATATAAGCACAACAAGCATACCTCAAGGCTCAGGCCCCAATTCCAAGCCTTAGAAGGATGGGCTTGATTGTGATAAGCGGAACTTGGAATCAATTGCAGATAGCAGATATATTTTATTTTTCTCATGCTTGACAAATTGCAATCCTATTACCGAAAGCAACTGTACTAGTCATAAGAAAGAGCAAACAAACATAATATTGGCGCTAGATAACTAAAAAACCCTGTATTTGTGTTTGCTGTTTTGCCTGCTTTTCAATTTTATTATTTCAGTTTGACAAGCCAAGTTTACAATCAATGCTCAATATCTCTACAACTTATTCTTCTAAACTACACTTACCTTCTATACATCCTGTTAAGAACAACATCACATTCTTTCTCCATTTATCTCATCACCGTGGTCGCCCACCATCACAGCCCGTCCCTCTCTCTATCTTCACCTACTTTCTCTCTCTAGAAACCCAACAACAGAGTCCCTTCCTTCACCTCCAAACTTCAAACAAACCCTAATCAACCCACAATCAAATTTCTAACCTCTTCAAATACCAACAAAATAACCTCTGTGGTAACTAAATTTTGTGAATGTTTTTGTAATAAATTTGAAAAAGTTATTTTCTCTAAAACCTCTATGGTAACAAATCTTGCACTGCATAACGCATGAAGATCTTTTAGCAGGTTACTTGACACAAACTAAAACATATGTTATATATTTTCTCAACAAATTGCAAAACTGAACGAGAAAAAGTATGACTTTACCTGAACACAAAGAACTGCAGCTTTATGATCTTCAAATTTATGAATAGGAGACCCTAAAAGTATGACATGTATATGCTCATCATGAAAAACTTGGTCTTGCACAAATTCCATGAATTCTTGGAATCCATATATTACATAAACTTTCTCTAGTTGAATTCTACCAATTCAGTAAGTCTATGATAAAACAGAGCATCAAAAAGAAAATCATAGTATCATATTTCAAAGCAAGCAAATACAATACAGAAAAATAAATCTGAAACAAATAACAGAAATTTAAAGTCTATGTATATTTCATACCACATGCCAGTCTCCCGCCTGCATTGCCAGTAGAAAGGCTAAGTTCATGACCACCTATAGATTAATAACCAAATGGAAGTGAGAACAAAATGGAGTACGTTACTACTTCCACTATGAGAAGATATGAGTACAATGAAGGAAGTGCTTTACATATCATACTAATATCAATTCTCAGATTTGCATGAAAGAAACTCAACATAATAAACATGATCTTTTACCCTTTCCGAGATCATCCTCAAGTTCATGAACAACCAAGGCTCTTCCAATGACTGCATTAGGTCCAGTAAGTGGTATCTGCACATCCAGTTGAAGTAGAGTTAAGAGGACCCCAAATAAGAAAAGTAGAAAACTTAGAAAAGAGACATATAGGAGTGTGCAAATACAAGGTTTTAACTTTTAAGCAGTACCTGTGTATCCACAATTGTTGCTTCTACTACACCTGCATTGTATTAAACACAAAGGCATTGGTAGAAATAAATCAAATACTTTAATTCCAAGACTGACATGCAGAATTTGGACCAAAATTGCTTCTCAATATTAAAAATAAACATCATAATATATATCTCAGTTTCAAATTATGGCACTTGGAGCACTATCAGGTTCAAATTTGGTCTTCTAAAATTAATTAATAATCTTGTTGTTTGCTTTCGAAGTTGGTGTTTCTGAATTATTTAAATTACAAACAGATGAAATTCTCATATTTCAAAAAGATAATTACAATTATTTAAGATCATCAAATATATACTAAAGCTATGACGAGAGAATAAAAACAGAAGGAAAACTATTAAAATTAAAAGTTGGACCAGATTCTAACTTTCGTAGATAATAGATGTATTATATTTACACACACTGCACGTCAAGGCATTCATGCCAAGGCTTATCATATCTTGCCCGGTCAATACGTGGAAATCTCAAGCTATATGGTGCAGCAAATATCTGAAAAAGAAGAGAAAAGGAGATGAGACCTGGCGAATGAATATTGAAGAATCAATTTATAACAAAACCCATGAAACCTTCCTAAAACTGAATTAAATATTTCAGTCAATTAGTTCAAAGATAGTCATGCTAGGCCATACCTCAGACCTAATTGTTCGTATATCACTGGTTATAGAAAGAATAATTGATCTGAAAATAGAGAGGGAAAGGGTGAGAGGCTATATTAAATGAATAGCACATTGCATTTACTTCTATTAGGGGTAAATGCTAACTTTTCAGGGCTATCAACCCAAACATCTGGTCTCTCTTTTGAGTTATTTGTAACTTGATAAAAACTTGGTACAGAGCATCAAAAAGACATTTATAACTTAAAATTCCCAAATGGTCCTGTTAGAATCATGCATTATTTGTTACATGGATTGAGTTCGAAGTCATGGATATAATGAGTTTTCCCAACTATAGAAATACTTAAAATTCTAGTTATGCTTTAAAACTACTTTTCAAACATGTAAATAAGAATAAATATTCTTTGGTTTGGTCCTCTAATCAAAACACAATGGTAGGAGCAAACAAGAAAAAACCAATCATATATTACAGAATGGAAGTAAAAGTGATGTGTATTACCTTTAACTACAATCTGTTGTATACAACTATACATATATTTTCAAACCTAATTCATGTGAGTAAGCTTTTGTGCTACTATCACCACCCCAAGAAGTATATTCAACCCCCCTTGAATCTCAGTCTATTGTACATCTTGCTTACACCACATGACCTCTGGCCCAATAAAAAATCCATTACATGTATCTATAAACCATAATTATACCTGATACATAGGTGTGGAAGATAAACCGATTGCATATTACTTACGCCACATGCCATCCAGCCACAAAAAAGAACCCACTACATATTGGGAATTTGAAGTACTTTATTCGTATACAGAATAATAATAATGATGTTTAAGAAGTACCTCCCTCACTATGAACAAGTAACTAGGCAGTCTTGCACAATCATAGAAGAACCTTCATTATCCAAAGTCTCCCTAACCGAGCGATAGAACTTCAGCCACGACCAAAAAAGCTTCCCATTCACAAAGGATAGGCACTGAGGTCCCAATAAAGAACAATGTAATCATCCAAATAAATTCTGAGAATTATATAGGTTATATAAGCTTTAGAAAATAGGGAGTACTACAACTATGAGCATATCACCGCAGAAGTTAAAAAAGAAATAAACCAGTAGTTTATAGAGAGCATTGTATGAAAGCAAAACATTAGAATACCTCCATTAACATTAGCTTTTGCTAAACTACCAATTTCACATTGATCTCTCTTACTTGTTGAGGCAGAGATGAGCCAAGAATGAATAGAGTTCCTTTCATTCCCTGTGAATGAAGGCCACTGTGACATTCAAAGAGTGCAATAAAGAAGTAACAGATATAATCACAATTCACAAGACAAAAGATATATAGCCTAGTAACCAGTACAGTTTTTTTTGCCCACATAAAGAGCAGACATAGAACTACAGTTAACAGCAAATGAGATTCAGAAATCAAAATATCAAAATCCAGACCTTGATTACCACTATCAGCATTTTCAAGTTTTGAAACCTGTAACCCCATTCCCTGGATCTCCTTCACATCTGAGGGGAAAAAATAGACATCGGGTAAAGCATAATAATTAATAAGAAAAAGAAACCAAAACAAAACAAACCCCAAAAAAATAATAAAAGAAATTCTAAAACCAAACAGCAGAACTCTTGGATAAAAATAAAAAAGAAACCTGAAACGCTAACGAGATGTATTTGGCATCTACGTTCAAAATATATATCTATGAACTCTCTTTTCCAACCACAAATTAACTTTTTCTTGATAAGTTCACCCCCAAATTAAGAACTTGCAATTAATTAATCAGACACCTAAGTGCAAATGGAGTAAGAATGGATACAATACCTATGTGAAATGAACCAAACAGCTTTCCTGTTATCCTTTGGAGGACATCCGCACCATCAGAAGCCATTGGAACCTATTGTTTTAATAAAAAAAAATCAAACTTGGGAGTATGAAATCCAGAAAAGCTAGAGAAGTAAAAACTCTATTTGGATAAAACAAAAGGGTATGGGCTAAAGTACGGTTACCGTTATAGAATGGCTAAGGTTCTCGCAGTCTCCACACCCCATATACTTTACTGGCTCCTTAGCATCATTTCTTCTCTTCTTTACCTAGATACAGACACCAATCTTTAGTTTCAGCTCAAGATGAGACAAAAGACATTATATATGACTAAAACTAAATAGAAATTCCAAAATATAATCCATAGATGGACCTTAAGAGTAAAAGTGCGACCTCAGAACAAAAGAGCACTTAAAGAATTACAACCCTCCTATACCTACAAAAATCAGTCACATATGTACTCTAATTCATTCATCTGAATGCTGAACTCAATGAAATAACCGGTACCAACATCGACGAGAACATTATCAGCATCATCAAGCGTCCCAGGAACATAAAGCGACGCCGTAAGAGGAACCAAGATTTTCTTCCCTAAAACCAAAAAATAAAATCAGCAATTCACTAATATAGAAATAGAGAGAGAGAGAGACAGAGAGGTATCAAACAACCACTCAAATTAGGTTCATGTTGCAACAAAGGGATGCACACAAGTTTGTTTTTGTTACTTTCCAAGAATTTCAACACATGAAAATAAAATAATAACAAAAATATAGAAAAGTTTACAATGGATTGTGCAAAGAGCCAAACACTTCTAAACACAGATTTCAAGGTTACCTCTTGAAGGCATGACAGATAGTTTAGGTTTGCAATGGCTTATCCGGTAAGGATAATTTCCCACAAGAATTAGATTTATATATTTGATGAACAAAGGACAAACTTAAGAAATTCCATTGATTCTTATTCTTATTACAATTTCAGAGCTGAATTGTTGACTTGTGGTTAATCTATCTGATTAATCCGTCTCCAGATAGCAACTACTGCAAATCTGTGGAAACGGCTTGAATCGTATATAAATACTAAATAGGAGGAGCAATACAAATTTAACATGATACCAAAAGCCTATTTTTCACTAATCTTCGATCAACTCAACTAAAACCAACGGTGTAATAATCCATTAAGAGAACTTAACTTGAACCCTAACGAAACATACCTGCACTCATTTGTATGATATAACAAGACGAAGAGAGACTATTCAGCTGCTGCGCGAAATATGATGCAAATGAAGGAGGCGTCGTCGTTTCCAGATGATCGGATGGTGGACTTTGACGCTTCTGATTGAGTAGGATGTGCAGTAAAGACCAGATCAATAGTTTGATTCTTCAGTGCGTCAAAAACTTCTTCAGATCAATAGCTAGGGCTTCGATTGAGAGGTATGATAAGGTATGAAATACGCTACGGCTTCAATTGAGATGTATGATAAGGTTTTGCATTTCGATTGAGAGAGGGAATGAGGTCTGAGTATTGGATTCTTGTGGCAGTTCGATGAGAGAGGGAATGGCAGTTCGTACGAGAGAAGCGGAGGTCGGAATCGGGGAAGAAGCGGCGTTTTGGGAGTTCAAGCGGAGACAACAAAAGACAACGTTTCATTAAAAAACGTTATCATTTTAAAACAAAAAATTATCCATTTTAAATACAAAAAACTTTTGTATATCAAATCATAATATTTTTTATAAAAACTTTATCTATTAAGTATCATTTATTTATTGTTTTGTACTAGTAAAGGTATTAACCCAAAATAAAATAATTAAATAAGTTTGTTACAGGTGCAAGAAAAAGTATCATCACGAGCGCGCGCGCACACAATATATATATATATATATATCCCCTTTTTTTCTCTTTTCTGGTACTGGACTCCTTACAGACAATGAGGCATAACTAACTATAAATATTACTCCTAATTACAAATCTTGTTATTCCAAAAATTGTGGGGCGTAATTAATTTTGGAGTTTTTCTATACATTACGAAAAATTTATGTCAATAGAAAATGTTGACATATGTGAATTCATGAGATATATACCAATTAAATAGAGACCAAACACTATTATGCTATTTTAACATTTAGAAATTCACGTTATTTACAATTCAATTTTGTCATAAGATTTATCAATATATATATATATATATATATATATATGTCATTTTCCTTAATTTTGCAAGTGGAAAGTGATTGTGAGATAGTTTTGAACGAAATTTCTTGGCGGGTGATGAAGAACCCGCATGCCAGACTCTTGGGACAAGCTGTCTTTACAGTTGTATTTTATGCTAAATAGTCATATTTTTTATAATTCTTAAATTTTTATACAAAAAATATATAAGGAAAAAGAATGTGACTCGTTATAATTAATTTTGATAATAGATACACCTATTCATTAATAATATATTTGTCTTTTCATTGGTTTCAGTACAAACTTTTCATTATATATTTGCATATTAATATTATGTCATTTCAAGGCTTGATTGCGACGAGTCACATAATATTTTCAAATATATATATATATATATGGGAAAAATGTAAGTACACAGCTGTGTAGTGCACAGTAGGCTATAGCGACGGTTTTTCAATGCTATAGCGATGGTTTGTCTGTCGCTATAGACAGAATATCTATGACGACAGACAAATCGTCGCTATAGCCCTACAAAATCATCGCTAAAGCCTACTGTGTAGCTACATATAGCCCATATATATATATATATATATAAATTTGATGTATTACTTTATTTTGTTAAAAGCTGCAAAACCTTTTTTTCTAAATTAAATATTTGATTCGACTTGAGATATGAGATTCCTATGAATTACCCGTCAAAATCAGATGTTTGAATACCCCAGAGCAGTTTTTCCCTAAACATGCCAAAAGCACCAAAGCAATTAATAACTTAACCCAACCTTGACTATAGACAACTAGTCACTTTACCTAAATGAGGATAATAATTAATGATTAGTAGAGTAAGTAGCAGGTCACATCTTAATGACACAATAAAATGATCACCAGCCTTGAGATAACATTTTAGTACTATTTGTTTGTTTGTTTGCTTGCTTGCTTGCTTGAATTTGTTGGCTCAAAGGGCTGATCCGTTGACTAATTAGCTTCATAATCATCAACCAATCCCAACCCTAAACATCTACACTTGTTCTTCTTCATAGTAGTTCTAAATCAATTAGGGTCGGTAGAATCTCATCATACTTATATATTTGTAACTACATGCAGCACTTATAAAATATTTAAAAATTTTAAATGGTTAAATTGAAATCAGCAGATCACATAAGATCTTTTGACCAAAAGTTTAGTGGCGTAATCATTGTCTTTTGTATTAGGACGTCTCTGGATGCCCGGCCCCCATGACATGATCTCTCTTTCTTATAGTCTTGGTTCTGGAAGAATTAGAACCCAATCAAGTATATTTGCAATTAATAATGTAGCAAAACTAGTATTATAAGTATATATATATATGTCCTAGCTAGCTAGTTAGTTAAAACGATATTAGGTCACCCAAAATTTAGAGTGTAATTAGAATTAATAATTAATTTGATGTAGTGTAAATGTGTGATTGGTTGATGATTTCTCGTTAATTCAAGATTTATGATTCAACTAAAATGACATTTTGGTTTGGTAAAGATGTGGCGATTGAATAGCTAGCTAGAACCCACCTTACCATGTCAATATATCAGTCAAACTAGTCTTGTAAAATATGAGGAGGATTGAAATTGATATTTATGGGGACATGTACAGCTAATTAATAGATAGGAGGATGACATTAATTAATAGTGAAGACTTGCCTTTCCTTAATTCTCTAGCCAGCCGCCCAACTGCTCATACTGAAGACAAGCCACATACACCACACTCTCTTATCCACTAGCTTTAATTTAAACGGCCGGAGGAAAAAATCTAAGAAATTAGCTAACGGTTTATATAGACTAATACTACAAAGTACAGCTAGCTTGGTCAAACACAAAGGCGCTGCCGTAGCCGTTGGGATATGGAACATGCATGCATGCATGCTACTTGGTACTATACATACATATGATCATTAAGTACGTAGCTGAAGTCGCTGATCATAATTATTTATATACATATATATATATATACATATATATATATATATATATATATATATCGACTGGAGAAGGAGGAGCAATTAGTATCTCGATCGGAGATCATGGGCAGATCTGATCTACAGTAAGTTATAAAAGACTTGAAAGGAAAGCAATATTAATTAATGGAATGTGAAATTAGCTAGCTAGGTCGTCCAACTCTCATCTGACTGACTTGTACATGCAGGATGTTGGGACTTTGTAGTACTCCGTATATCTATTCTACTGGAGTAGTATATACTCCCTCAGTCCCTTGATATAAGATATTTTAGAGAAATTTTTTTGTCCATTAATATATGACATTTTAAAATTCTAAGTAAGCATTAATTGCTTAATTTTCAATCAGTGACGGAGCCAGAGATTTTAAGCGGGGTCCGGATCGGCGGGCGTCGGTGCAGCGACAGCAGCGACGGCTCTCTTCTCTCCTCTCCTCTCCTCCTCTGTTTCTACCAAACGTCCAGACCCGACTAGGCGACTACTGTTTCTGTTCCTGCTGCTGATGCTATTTACCTATTTTTTTTCAATTTTCATAAACAAAACGACGCCGTTTTGTTAAGTTATATATATATTTTTTAATTTCTTTTTCTTTTTTTTTATTCCCCTTTCTTTTTATTTTCAGCGCACGAAGAGATTCCGCCATTGCCGAATTTCAGGCTGGACCCTCGCACATACCTACTACATACTAATTTTTCTGGCGGTCGGGGGATCCTCGAACCCCCCTAGACCCCCTACTCCGCTCCTGTTTTCAATATTACCTCAAGTATTAAATATATTTTTGGTTCTCTCATTATTTTTTGCCCAATAAATAATACTCCAATCTCTTATTTTAATACGAGAACAATATAAATATTTAATATTATATTTAATGATATACAATTATTTTCTTAATGCTTGTCACTCAGTACATGTACTAGTAGTAGTAGTATATTCAAGTTCTTTCATACTATGGATCCTCAACAGATCATAACTTAAGGTCACACATACACGTACATCTGTTAGCATGTGCTTTTGGATTTGCCTAATTAATACTACGTACATTTGAATGAACTACTAGTATTAGTAAGTAATATTTTTTTGTCAACGGATTCATTAATAATTAATTACACTCTTTAATTCCCTTTATTTTCAAGATTAAAGATCTAATTAATTTCAAGCCCCCAACCTACTGAATTTATGTATTGATCGATGAGCGTTCCCAGCTGTTTATTTCTTTGATTAATTTAGGTATGTACGTACATCGATCTTACATGTAAATTGTAATTTTGCTAACCCATACTAAATAGGCTAGACAAAACTTAGCGTAACAAAAGAAGTATCCATTCATTCTAAAATTAAAGATATAATTTGACTTTAAAACAACGACATATTAAACTTCAAATTGTATGCGAATTTATTTAATTTTAGTTAATACAGTTATTGTAATTAATTATAGATTATATAACAAAAATTATTAATTATAAATTTTATTTCATTCTAAACTTTTACTAATCGTACAAAATTTAAAGTTTAAGATGTTGTTTAACCTCAAAAGTCGAATTATATCTCTAATTTTGAAACTAAAGAAATAATACATTATGGGACTTCCTCAAATCCAGAATTGAATGGCCTGAGGATTTTATATTTTTTAACACGTCCATAAATATAAGTATTGGAAAATGATTTTCTTAACAAATTAACAGATGTGCTAGTATATCGTAGCTAGCGAGCCTATAATATAGTAGTCATGTAAGTGAATATAAGAGAAGAGAAGAGGTGATGCACCAGGTAGCGTCCAGTCCACGTGGAAATTATGTGGTTGGCTGGTGTTATTTAAATGTGGACACCCCACCGCACCGCACCGTTCCGTTTAATCTGATATAGTGATCATAAGCTTTAATTTTCATGTTCATTTTGAGGCTAATAATGCTATTATTACATAAATTTTATCACATAATTTTTATATACATATTACGGGTTTTACATGTCAGACAGAGACCTATAATATATATATATATGTGTGTATATAAGAATTATGTGATAGTTTTTATATGATAATAGTTTTGCTCTTTTGAGGCCTCCTCCTAGTCCTAGCTAGGACACCCCTTTTCCTTTTGTCTCATTGCATACTACTATTACAACATACTGTAGTATATAGTATATATATTACTAGTATAAAACAAGGATCCTCTTAATATATGTTCTAAGTATATATGTTAAGCACACAGTTTAAGAGAATATTTTTTTAAATTATATGTATATTTTTTTAATTTCTATATTTACATCAAATTCAAAAAAATATACATACAATTCAAGAAAAAAATTCTCTTAAACTGTGTGCTTAATATTTATTCTAAGAACACATATTTTCATAAAACAAAGCCAAACCTTGATACTAGTATATGCCAAAGGCGGAGCTGGCTGGCTAGCTAGCTAGCTAGCTAGCTACGGAGTACTATTAATTCCCACCATCCCAGCTAGCTACTAGCATTAATTAATTTCACCTATTGGACCACACTTCCCATAGAAATAGAGAGAGAGAGAGAGGTGGGTTAATTTGAATGCATTTATGATACGGGCGCCTAACCATGCTAGCTAGCTAGCTAGCTAGCTCTCAATTATATATAGTAAATTAGTAATTACTCTATATATGTTGGAATTTGCCTTAAAATTGGACTTGGACCCACACCCGATCTCTCTCGATACAATATATACTCCCTACTTAATTACTAGTATTCCATGCAGATACTATGTGTATTCACTTAAAAATATACTAGTTGAAAAAAATTACAAGTTGATAAGAAATTGGGAGAGAACGGAGTAAATTTTTTTATATCATGTCCCGTCTCTTATAGTGTTTATTGTCCGGCGTAATTTATTTACTTATTTACGTGTAACTTTGAATATGAATAAAAATCAGCTAATTAATATATAATAATACATGACATGATACAAGAGTTGGAATATTAGAAACAATTAATATTAATTAGTAGACTTGAGAGGAACGTCCCTAGCACCATATAGAAATATATTTTTATTGGTGCATCACTAGCTCAGCTTAATTCCCTCTATTAATACATACTCACAACCTTTATATATATAGACTCCATCCATTCATTTTTTGAGAGAGAGCTAGGGCCGGTGCAATGGAAACCCAAGCTGGTTCCTTACTCTTTTTGTTCTCATTACTACTAGTCTTCTCTTCAATGATCCACACGAGTACCCTTGTTGTTGCCTTAACCAAACAACAAGAGCTGGATAGAATAACATCACTTCCGGGCCAACCGCCGGTTACATTCTCTCAGTTCTCCGGCTATGTCACCGTCAACGAGCAACACGGCCGAGCTCTCTTCTATTGGTTGACTGAAGCTACAAAGAATCCCCAGAACAAACCTCTTGTACTTTGGCTCAATGGAGGTCAGTTCTACTAATTACTTTTATTATAAAATTAATCAATTTACCACATTCTAATTTCTATTTCTGTTCACTTTATCCAAATGTGGGGGTCTTTATAAAATATTTATACTCCTTCCGTTTCAAATAACGAGAGCATTATTAAATTTTAATAGTCCATTCGATCAATGTTATCATATGTAGGTTTTTAGAAAGTTTATAATATTTATCATTATATTAATTAAATTTAAGAGAACTCGGGTTAATTTTAAGTTTAAAATTTTTTAAATTATTTTTAAAAATAAATAATAATTTTATATTGAAAACAAAAAAATATTTTGTCACGCTTTAGTCGGGTTGTTATAGTCGTGTCGGTAATAGGTACTCCACTTGATTGTAGACTTGTAGTTGAGATTGTTATAGTCACGATCGTGATAATTTTGACCTATATATTTATATATATTAAATACTCCATCCGTCTCAATTGACTTCATGCGCTTATTAAAAAAATAAATAAAATTATTTATATTTAATAATATGATTTTTTGTACATAATTAGTCATACTCCATAAATATATATAAAGAAGAGAAACATGACAATTAATATTAAGAGTATTATAAATAATAAATTATTATAAAAAAATATATTATTTAAATAAATAAATATTTAACTTGTAATTATTTAAAATTAACTAGTAATAAAGATTTTTATTTTGGATAATATATATATATATATATATAGGAATATGCATAACATGAGAGTCGAACATATTGATTGAAAGTCTTGTCTTAATTAATTACTCTTGATTGGATTGAAGAACTGAGTATGGACTAATTGTGTTGATTTGGAAATGATGGATGATGAGCACAGCGCAACCTAGCCTCCGGTGTCTCAATTCTCTCTGGGTGGGTGAGATGACATTCGCCTCTCCCACCCTTATCTACCACAAACGCACGCGCATATTAGAAAACATCCACTACTCTCCCCTGCCCTAAACTGCGCTCTCTCTCTCGGAGAGATTTGTAGATGCAAGTAGGGTGTGTGTGTAGGACAGGTAGGTTATAGGTAGGTACCTGACTTATTGAACAATTAATATTGGGAATTAGGGGGCGGGCGACCAAATTGAATGTGGATAGTCAAACGGGATAATTATGAGTCGGAATCATCCGTTTTAACGAATTCGGTTAACATGACTAATACAGTAGTGATGATACATGACTAATACAATGATGATACGCAAAGAGAGATCATCTTTCGTCTGTATATTGACATTATATTAATCAAATTACTAAGGTTAATTTCATATTAATTACTCCCGTTTTAAACTATGTCTCATCTGTTGTCCCAACAAAAAAACCATGTTATGTGACAATTTTACCTAACAAATAAAAAGGCCCAATTATAAAAGAAAGAAAAAAGAAAAAAAAGGAAGCTATTATATTTCTACCCCAATTATTCTTCATATCAAGAAGATATTTGATATATATATATCGATGGGTTGGAACATGGAAAACAACATATGATAAATAAATAAATAAAAGTTTATACACATACGTTTCAAGTTTTGAACTATATTACATCATTGATATGGTATTTATTGGGAAGTTAAAAGGTTGAAGAAAGAGAAAGAGAGACCAAAAGGTAATAAAAAAAAATCTCAAACAAAACAAAAAAAGTATATTAAGTGTATTTTTATCATTTTAACTTGTATATTGATATGCGTAACTTAAACTAAAAAAATACTTATTATAGGACGGAGGGAGTATCTCATTTATCTCATGTTTTAAAGTTTTCGTACTATTAATTGCTCAATCAATTAATGTGCAAACACAATGAGCGTTTAATCAAGAAGCGCGACTGAATATTATAATGCCAATAGTGGCGAAGCCACATAGAATATGTGGGGTTAATCGATCCCACACATAAAAAAAAATTATTTTATAATGTAAGATAAATTTTAAATTTTTTAATTATTATATATAAATTGACTCAACTAAAATTTTATAAATTTTCTATTATATGGGGTCAAATTGAAAATTTATAATTTTGTCAATCAAATTTTAACTACATACGACTCATATCCTCTCAATATATGTATATCTCTCTATAATATTTTAAACTAAATAATAATCTAATTTATATTATTTTTAAAAATAAATAATAAATTACTTACTTATAAACAGTTGTGATTAAAAAAATATATTATGAGTCAATATAGTGTATACATACCATATATTATTACTTATTATATTTTCATTATAATATAGTGTGTGTATATATATATGTGACCTGAAAGGATTAAAAAAAAATTGGCTCGAGGGCGCTGCCCACGAACTCCCGCCAAATTATTTATAGCTCAGTAATAATTTCAACTCCACTGTCAAAAATTTTTGGCTTCGCACTGAATGCCATGGATAACAATTTAGGGAAAATCGATCTACAGATCAGAATTTTAAGAGTGTAGTATTAAGAACACAGTGATTCATCTCCTTTATTATTATTATTTTATTATTATTTTTTGTTGTTCCAACCAAGAGAAGAGATGAGATAAAATAATAATAATAATAATAACTATTATTATTATTATTATTTTATCTTGATTCTCTACTGTTGTTCGAAATTCCAACGTACGTAGAGAGTTTTTTTCCTCCCCTTTGACGTATATATTCCGACTAATTATAATACCTGAATTAATTGGAAAAGAAAAAAGACAGTAATTACCTTTTCTTTTACTTGATATGAGGAGTAATTGGGGTAAAAAAAATAGTAGTTTCCTTTTTCTTTTTCCTTTTTTAATTGGATTCTTTAATTTGTTATGTAAAAATTATTTTAAAAAATTGACACATGACACAATTTTCTTGTTGGGATAACAGATGAGATATAATTTGAAACAGATGATCCGAACTCGTTAATTACTGGTATGTCCATCTATATGTAAACATTAGTAGTAGTAGTTAATGACTAAGATAAGATATTTTATAAGTGGTTTATACTCTTCAACTTCTTACAAAATTTATTATTTTATCAACCTTAATTAAGTTTTTATTTAAATTGGGACAGATATAATTTGCGAAAGCAAAAACATCCTAATTTATCAAGCCCCTCATAGCTTAATGGTAAAAAAATTACTCATAAAACTTGGGTGCATAAGATTTTAGGAACAATTCTTGTCAAAGACAAGAATATAAAATTTCAGTCTTATATAACAAAAAAAAATTCCTAAATTATATTGGCATTAGTTGTAAAACGGAACTCAAGAGATAACGATATATAATAAAATATCACTTCTAATAATAAGTAAAAAATTATTTTAATTTTCATGTTTTGGTTGTGTACGTTTCACCCTTAAGCTTATTAAATTAAAGAAATGAGGAAATTCAGTATTCTAACACTGCAATGATAATTAAATTAACGTGGCGAAAACTGGACTATAACAATATACAGGACCAGGCTGTTCATCAGTGGCCTATGGAGCTTCCGAAGAAATTGGACCATTTCGAGTCAACAAAACTGCTTCATCTCTCTATCTCAACAAATACTCATGGAACAAAGTACGTGCGTATGAACTATGTATGTATGTATATATATATATATATATATA
Organism: Panax stipuleanatus; assembly: GCA_020205555.1. Lineage (NCBI taxonomy): Eukaryota > Viridiplantae > Streptophyta > Magnoliopsida > Apiales > Araliaceae > Panax > Panax stipuleanatus. The sequence goes on from JAINUT010001977.1 coordinate 185,848, forward strand.
TATATATATATATATAAATGAAACAATCATTAATTAATTAAACAGACATGGTGATGGACCATCTTGATCTTTTCTAGTAAAACTCATGATCACAATATTTTCCAAACCACGCCTTTCAAAAATGATACTAATTAATTGATTTTTTTTGTTGCAACAATACAATACAATATATATATGATAAATAAATTTAATTTTCTGTCTCTTAATAATTTTATGCATGCTTACAGAAGCAAATATCCTATTTCTTGAATCACCGGCTGGTGTTGGCTTCTCATACACAAATACAAGCTCGGATCTTACGGACTCGGGAGATAAAAGGACAGGTAAATATATGTGCTTGAATCATCAACTATACGTACATATATATATATATATATATATATATATATATGTACATATTTTAACTATCCGTGAATTAAATTTTGGGTACGCGTGTCATTTGTGGCGCAGCTCAGGATGCTCTAGTTTTCCTCATAAGATGGATGTCAAGATTTCCGCAGTACAAATATAGGGACTTCTATATTTCTGGGGAGAGCTATGCAGGTAACTACATCAATTTACGTACTTAGGCTACATTTTGACATTTTGTTCCATTTTAAGCATTTATAACTTAATAATAATAGTTTCTTGACGAATTGACTAATTTTGTGTACACTTTTCTGATATATTATACAGGGCATTATGTTCCTCAGTTGGCCAAAAAAATCTATGATTATAATAAAGCAACTTCTCATCCTGACATCAATCTTAAAGGATTTATTGTAAGTTAATTATATGTATCCGCCTATATATATATATATGTATATATATGACTAATTCACTGCTAGCATTAGTTTTAGGGCTTATGATCTCCTACCATACACAACTTGGTGGATATATATATATATATATATATATATGACATATGGAATGAATGTATAGGTGGGGAATGCTGTAACAGATAACTACTACGACAGCATTGGTACAGTTTCATACTGGTGGAGCCATTCAATGATATCAGACAGCACTTATAAATCAATCATGAGTTCATGCAATTTCAAATCCGAGAAATCTTCAAAGCAGTGCGATGATGCCGTAAATTATGCAATCACCCATGAGTTTGGCCAAATTGATCAGTACAGCATTTACACTCCGTTTTGCAAGGCAGCATCCGCAAATAATAATAATAGTCTACAAAATTTAAGGCTCAAGAACACTCTTCTGCGTCCAAGAATTTCTGGATACGACCCGTGTACTGAGAATTATGCTGAGAAGTACTACAACCGACCAGACGTGCAAACAGCTTTGCATGCAAATTCTACGGGGATTTCTTATAAATGGACTGCATGCAGGTAATTAGGTTAGTTAGGTTGTGTATGTATGTCTTTCCGTTTCTTTTATATAATAATTACTCTACTAATTAATTAATTAATTTCGTTTTATAATATTAATTCTTTATATGTATATATATATATATATATATAATGAATATATTTTGATGATAGTTTAGTTAGTTCAAACATTGGCAGTGATGTACTGATAAGGAACTGGAACGATTCTGAAGTTTCAATGCTACCCACGTACAAGAAGCTAATTGAAGGTGGTCTCAGAATATGGGTTTTCAGGTAAATTAATTACTCAAAAATTAACCAACCTAGCTAGCTCTTAATCGATTGAATATATTACTGGATAGATAGATATTTTTGTTGTTCAAATTAATTAGTATGTGCGTGGAAAGCATACAAAAGTGATATTGAAAATTAAGGATATATATATATATATATATACATTCTTCTTCATAACCATACATTTTTTTACAAAAAGCAAATTAAAAAAGAAAGAGAAATTAAAAATTGAAGTACGTATAGTACGTACCTAGCTAATAGATAGAATGAATGAATGAACTTATTTTTGTCAAAATCATGCATGCAGCGGAGACACAGATTCAGTTGTGCCGGTGACAGCCACTAGATTTTCCCTTAACGGTCTCAATCTCACCGTTAAAACTCGTTGGTATCCATGGTATACAGGCGGCCAGGTATGTTACATGTATGCACAAATTAATTTCACTTCTAAGATTCAATATTTACAAAAACTAAAGAGTTCTATTTGTAATTTTAAGAGTATATTTTACTCAAAAATTTATTATATATATAGGCTGGTTAGTTTAATAGTAACTCTATGATTATAAAGGTATGGTATAAATTTGATAGGATATTTAGTTATTTTATACTATTCTCAAAAAATAAAACTCTTTTTTTTTTTTCTTCATTTTTTGACAAATTGGTCTTTCTAAGAAATTAAAAAAACAAAATATGATGAATGAAAGGAATGAATGTTGTTCCAAGAAAGAAATTAAAGGTTTGATATATATGATTGATTATAATCTAAGTTAGTTTCTCATGTATGTAGGTAGGAGGTTGGACAGAGGTATACGATGGATTAACATTTGCCACAGTCAGAGGAGCTGGTCATGAAGTTCCTTTATTTGAGCCCAAAAGAGCTTTCCTTCTTTTCCAATCATTTTTGGATGCCAAACACTTACCCAAATCATGAGAAATTAAACAAATTCTCAATATATATATATATAGTTTGGACTTTGGAGCACTGACGTGTCCAGACAATTCCAACCATCAAAATCCCCACAAAAATTGTGGGTGAAATGATTAGAATAGATACCATTCGTTTACATCCAAATTCGTAGTATTTGAATTGTTATTATAGTTCTTAAAAGCGTCTGAAAATAAATTTAATTTTGATTGACGCGTAAACTAGTTCAAAGATATATTTACTGTTCGAAAAAAATTATTATTGTAACGTAATAACATTATATCATTGTTTCTTAGAGTGCAATTCATTGTTTCTTGAGCAGAGGAAGCAAATTGATATTTATATATTCCGAATATAGATATTCATTGTACGGTGTGTGATAAATAGTGTTCCTGCATTAACTAGTGTTATTGTGAAATCATCATTTTTATAATTCAAAATTCATCTTATTCAAACCTAAATATGAACTCCTGCTCCAGTTTTTGTTGTCTGTGTCAATTACAGTAATATAATATTTTAAAGTAGAAATATAAATACATTTTTACACATATATTGTCCATATAAAATCAACAATAATAATAGACAGAGTTATACAAGATAAATTTTTTTTTTTTTACAAATTTATTTATTGACAATTAGCTTGATTGTGGTGATTTTACGAGTACCAATAATTTATAATAACAATCACAAATTTGTCTAGAAATAATAATTATCAGATTTCATAATTTTATTTTTTTAATATCAACTCTAGATAACACCACCAAAAATGCAAAATCTAGAAAAAGAGAAGTGGATATTTCTCCTGTCTTAGCAGTTAGCAATATCTGCGGACGGCTAGCCCAAACCAGCAAACAGGGCCCAGCTCAACTATTTATCTATCTATACAAAACACAAATGATTTTGAAAAAAATAAATTCTCGCTCAATCTAATAAATCATCAAGACCGTCCAAAGTTTCGAATAAATCTAACCTTGGAAGTGCCGGAGGAATTAAAGAAATACCTTAATGCTTAATAAAGTGAAGAAGATGATTTTTCTCTTGATTACTCAAACTTCTCTTCTTCTTCTCTATATTCTTTTTCTCTGCTTCTCTTTTCTTTCTTTATTTTTCTTAGTTTAGACTTAAGAAACTAACGTAGTTTTAAACTTAGGTAGTATATAGAAAATATATAACTGACATATAATAATATACGTACTAACTCTAATTAAATTAACAGTTACAAAATTCAAAAGTCATCTTGACTTGTTTGGCTACAAGAAAATTAGAAACTAGCTTTATTAAATCCAAACATAGTTTAGGTAATTTAGGGTTAGGCTAGTGTAAGGGCCCTGTGGCAACAGTCCTTTAAAACAGAAGCAAGGGCCTTGTTTGGTATAAATTATTTTTAAAAAAAAATTCTTTTTATTTTAATAAATCATTTTAACACACACTTTAATGTCACACTTTAATTAATTAAATTATTTAACAACTAATTTAATCAATTAAAATTCAACATTAATTAATCACATAAAATTGTCACATTTTATAATTACTCGCTAATTATAATTCATGTAACACTAACACATAAATCATCTAATTTAATTCTCTCAATTAAATTAGAAATATAATATAAAACTAATAGACATCAATTAAATTAAATATTACACATTTATTTAATTAATATATAACACTTAATTAAATCACTTCCATAAATCACATAATTTATTTATTTCACTCAATAAATAAATCACATAAAATATTTATTTAACTCAATAAATATTTAAAATTAAATATAAAATCTCAATCGTTACAATCTTCCATCCTTAAAAAGATTCTGCCCCAGAATCACACATAAAAAAAAATTATCGTCTATTACATTCTTCCCTCCTTAAAAGGATTCTGTCCCCATAATCAGTACATAAGGGATTACACAAAACTAAGCAAATAAATGCGGATAAGATTTTATCATAATATCTTCGAGTTCCCACGTAGCTTCTTCAGCACTGTAGTTCCTCCAGATTACCTTAACAGACGGTATCACTTTATTCGTAAGTACTTGTTCCTTTCTATCAACTATTTGAACATGCACTTCTTCATATGTTAAGTCTTTATCAAACTGTAAAGGTTCATATTCTATTACATGTTTATAATCGTGCTGGTAAGGTCTTAACACAAAAATATGGAAGACATTATGTATATTCTCGAGCTCCGAAGGTAATGCAATCTTGTAAGCAACCTCGCCCACCTTTCGTAGTACCTCAAAAGGTCCAATAAATCGGGAGCTCAGCTTCCCCTTCGTACCGAATCGAATTTTTCCTTTCCAAGGAGATACCTTTAGAAAAACGAAACTTCTTGGTAAGAATTCTTGGTTCTGTCGATGTAAATCGGCATACTTCTTCTATCTGTCTTGAGCAGCAACTAATCTCATTCTGATCAGCTTCACAATTTTGGCGGTTTGTTGTACCAATTCTGGCCCCAATAATTGACATTCACCGACTTCATCCCAGCACAAAGGAGTTCTACATTTTCAGCCGTATAATGCTTCGTAAGGCGGCATGCCTATACTCGCATGGTGACTATTGTTGTAGGCGAACTCCACCAATGGTAGATGATCCTCCCAGCTTCCCTTGAAATCCATCACACAAGCTCTCAGCATATCTTCAAGCATTTGAATCGTCCTTTCGCTCTGGCGATCGGTCTGAGGATGGTATGCTATACTCATTCGCAATTGCGTTCCCAGACATTCTTGCAAACGCTTCCAGAAATTAGACGTGAAACGCGGATCTCTGTCGGACACAATTGACACTGGAACACCGTGTCTAGAAATAATTTCCTTGACGTATAGCTTCGCTAGCTTATTCAGGTTGTACGTAACCCTGATCTGCAGAAAGTGGGCTGACTTCGTTAGTCGATCCACTATAACCCATATCGCATCAAATCCCTTCTGAGTCGCTGGAAGACCTACCACGAAATCCATCGTGATGTGCTCCCACTTCCACTCTAGAATTTCTAATGGTTGCAGCAGTCCACTTGGTCTCTGGTATTCTGCATTGACTTTCTGGCACGTTAAGCACTTTGCAACACATTCAGCAATGTCCCTCTTCATATTCGGCCACCAGAAATGATGCCTGAGATACTGGTACATCTTCGTACTCCCAGGGTGAATAGAATATCTAGAACTATGAGCTTTGCTCAGAATCTCCTCTTTGACCTCAGGTACTAGAGGTACCCAGATTCTACCTTCAAACCGTAACAAACCTTCATTATCGATCTTGAACTTGACAATTAGCTTGATTGTGGTGATTTTACGAGTACCAATAATTTATAATAACAATCACAAATTTGTCTAGAAATAATAATTATCAGATTTCATAATTTTATTTTTTTAATATCAACTCTAGATAACACCACCAAAAATGCAAAATCTATAAAAAGAGAAGTGGATATTTCTCCTGTCTTAGCAGTTAGCAATATCTGCGGACGGCTAGCCCAAACCAGCAAACAGGGCCCAGCTCAACTATTTATCTATCTATACAAAACACAAATGATTTTGAAAAAAATAAATTCCCGCTCAATCTAATAAATACCGTCCAAAGTTTCGGATAAATCTAACCTTGGAAGTGCCGGAGGCACGGATTTCATGATCTAGTATATATATAGAAAGCTTCTTCAACGGAAAACGGTATAAACTGTCGATCTAGCATGAATCGGCTATGACGAGTCGCCATAAAAACGAGTCGCTCAACTATATATATATATATATATATATATATTTACCTTGATAAACTTGCTAATTATGATCATATTTTTAACATTGAGTAACAATTAAGTGAGCTTTTAAGTTTTAACTGAAATAACAATTGTTATGAATCTACTGATTATCATATTGTGTGTTTATGATTGATGAATTATACAGTAATGGTGATGAAGCCCCCCAGAGTTTAGGGCACTGCTTTTTAATCTCTTAAACAGTTTGGAACTGGTGTATTATGAACATAGGTGAGCTTTTGGGTTCAGCTAGGACGACACTTGGTGACCTCAAGTATGTTGAATGGTTAAAGCTGTTATTGTTGCTAAAGTTGTATCCATTATTCAATGAAAAACCAGCATTTTGGAGTCTAGGAAACCAGAAACATAGTTGTTGGTATGGATATGAGACGCATTAACAATCATGCCATAAACATACACATCTGTATCTTTTTTCTTAAGTTTTTTCCCCCGAATATAACTTTGGTAGTTGTCTTATACAAGTATAATACTCATCGAAAGACTCCTGAAACAGGGATGCATTCTGAAACACAGGTAAAGAGTCTGCAATAGGAGGTAAAGGTACAACGTAGGGCAATTGAAAACTTTGTATCTCCTGTGTGAAATAGAATAAATTTTATAGGAATTTCACAGGCGAATTAATTAGGATAAAAGAAGTTAAAGATCCTGTGCTGTGCTGTGCTGTGCTGCTTTTATTCATCTTCCTGGAGACCTTTGATTAATTTTCTCCATTTCTAGATGCACAGATTTTGTAACTTTGAACTTGGCATCTAAATGATTGTGTCACAGCAACAATTCATAATTAAGAACACGTACTTGTTGAAGACTTGGACATTGTAGAACTGAATGATTCTGCTAGCTACTCCACCCCTAGTCCACTGGCGGCCCCCTTACCTCTGAATTTTCCTATAAAAGAGTTTTATACCCACTTTTTATTATTAATTGCTCTTCCATCCTTTGCCCCTGCTTTTCCTTATCTAGTGAACCACTGGAAACATTTAAACTCTATATTCCAAGTTCTATGTCTACTGCATGTGTAAAAATAATATTGCAACCCAATTCTATATATATATTTGTAAATATTTATCTTTAAATATCATGCATGTAAAAGAAGATCGTGCTATGACTTGAGCTCACCTATCCTCCAATTACGATTTTATCTTTACAAACTATGTATATGATAATGTGAGCAGTACAAAATGTAGTTTGTGATTTGACACTCGTAGCTATAATGGTTGATAGATAGGTTCATGTCATAAGAATATAATTTTGAATTTAAATTTTCTATTCATTCCATGGCTACCGCATATTTGACCGTCTGGGAAAGCGTATTATATTACTTCCAGCAGTAGTTGAGCTCTGCATTCAATTCAAGCAGGCATTGGCTTGCCGGAGTTTCCCACAAAAAGAAGAAGAAGAAGATGAAGATGAACAAAGGCAATCATCCGCACTGGAAAAAGTGAATTACCAGACCCTAATCCAGAAGCTCCAAAGGAACCAATATTAACAGAGATAACCAAGGAAGAAATAGTCCCCGGCCCCATCAAATGCGGAAGACACAGCCTGAGCCTTGCTTGCTGAAGAAACACAGACACTTGAAGCATGGGAGAAAATGAGGAGATCGAGGAGCCAATAGGTTGATGAAGATGTTGACCCTAGTCCTGAGGTGCATGTGGGCCCCAGCGGACACAAGGCGCAGAACTGTGGGGCGGGGGTCCATAAGCACCAGCAGCGGAACGGGCAGGCTGCAGTGCTTGATGACTTCTTGATACCACCAAGATATGTGTGGCATGCATGTTCCGTGGTTGGAGCTCAATGGTGTTAAGTAATGTCAACCATGTAAACATTCCATGTGATCTTCTATTTACCTCCTCCTTACTCTAAACTTGTTAATTAACCACCTCCACTCTACTTGTACATAAACATGCACATGTAAAACACTGGATAGAAGCAAATAAATTATATTATTATTAGACCAGATAAAGAGAACACAATGGCAGGATCAAATGGCTCTTGGTGGCTTTGCCATTGCTATTACCATCGGTTACTTTACCTTGTAGTACTCCCGTAACAAGTGCATTGGATGTTGCTAAGGTTACCACTGGAGTCGCTGGTCCAGACCACACCCGTCCTCGCTCGCAACTAGATCTAGATTAATTGATGCATTTGCATTCATTTTTTCAGATTAATTATTTTGGCATTTCTTATTCTATATGCTGCCTATGAATCATAAGAGCATCTCCCTGTCCCGTGGACTATATTTAGTCCATATGACATTAGCAGATGTCCTTTAGTTTTCAATCCTTCCAGCAGATTGACTATCCTGTAGACTATAATATAAAAAGATTAAAATAATCAATGAATTCAAAACAACTCATTTTCCTTCTTCTTCTTCAGTCATCTCTCCCATTTAAATATATTACAAATTATAGTCACAATTATAGTTCACCAACTCTTGTTCCTTGATATAGTCTTTGTGTCTCGCCGAAAAATTCGATGGACTATATTTAATCCATCTACTAGAGCGAGATCTGTGTTCCTAGACTAAATATAGTCTAGGATTTGTGCACGCCGCTGTTGGAGATGCCCAGTCTACATGTATTGAACATCTAAATAAACTTCCATATCCTTTCCATGCAAGTTAAAATTTCAACAACAACAAAAAAAGAAAAAAGAAAAGAAAGGAAATAATAAAGAGTTTTATTTTGGCTTTCAAAAATCAATTTCTTAGAAATTCTAAACTTAATGTGAATTCAATTTAAGTTTTAATAACAATTTATTCTAGCTTGAGTATACCGTACGTAAGAATATAATAGAAATTTTATTAAAAGTTAAAAATAAAATAAAAAAGATAAAAATTAACAAGGACGAAATTGTAACAAAAACAAACTTACAAAGGCAAAGTAGAAGAAGATTAACGGTTAATTTATTTTAGTTTAGGCCAAAGAAGCAACAACTTATCCTTATTTTGGGAGGTTAAAGCCAGAGTTCTTTGTTCGCAACCCAAAGACGTAGCAGAACCCTACTGTTCTGTTAGCCGAAGAAGAACGCAACAGAATAGTCGGATACTGTGTGCGTTTGTAGTTGAGAGAAATACTAGATAGGAATTTCATCTGGATTAGATACTTACAGGTCACAGCTTCAATCGATGGAGCTATCCTATCAATTGAAATTCAACCATTTTCTCTTCAAACCTTCAACTCCGGTCATTCACCTCTGTATAATTCTCTCCATATTATATATATATATATATATATATATATATATATCTATAATATCCGTCTCTCGTAATTTAAGTGTCTGATAGTATTCGCGTTGCGTAATTGCTCAGGTTGGAAAGAATCCGGGTGTTTATCTGCATCATCTCTTCAGCCGGTAAATTTCTGATTTATCCGGTCTGATGCTTATATATCTGTTTTCTGTTGATTGTCTAATGCTTACCTGTTTTTCAATTTGTTCTAGTTTGTGTAAGAAATAGTATGATTCCCCCCCCCCCCCCCCCTTTAATAGGAAGTGTTGGAAAGTACATGGTGTTTTCAATGTTCTCATGTTAACTCTGCATAAGTTATTTTTATTAATTCTACGAAGATAGTCATTTGTTTGACTAGGGTGTATGAGGATATAGATAACAGTAACGGTACAAGGTGGGAGGCATCACTATGCATATACATACGAATGTCTAAAATTTGCAGAATATTTTGTTGGAGCAAACTGGGCTATATTGGCGAGTAAAATTGGTCAAAGTATAGTGTGATTTTGAATTTGTCCGTAGACCAAACAGCATACAGTTATCATCCTAATAATTGTTTGAGACTGTAAAAAGGATATATGGTAACTTAACTAGGCTCTCCTTGGGTTTAGTGCTCTCCTGATCTAAAATAACCAAAAGATTGATTTGAATGTGAGCAGGAATAGATGTATAGAAAGAAAGGGATTGGGTTTTTAAAGGAGTTGTATAGTAAAATTAGTTTTGTGTTCTCCTTGTTGGGGCATGGGTTATGCAGTTTTTATACATTCTGTCCATTGTCTAATCAACCTTTGCTAGTGGGGAAGGGGATTCACTCATATCAACGCTACTTTGAAAATGTGAAAAATTCTAGATAGTCAAATCATGTCTCAATCTCTTGATGATCAAGAGCATGCCTTTAGTATATAGGGATGGGTGAGCAAGCGGACAACTTCTTTGCTTACCAAAGAAATTGGGTGGGGATAAGTCACGTTGCTGTTGTAAATTGTTCACTTAATCGCACATCATTTTCCAGAAGATCAGAACAGACCTTCTTGGTTGTGGACTTGGAAGCCTCCTATTTTCCAATAGAAGTGCTGGCCTACTTCCACACTGGATATGTCGTATAAACCTTTTAGTGTGTTGGTGGAACAAGATAGAGCATTCATATTGCCCCCAGGATAAGCTAGGACAAAAATATTGGTGTCAAGGTAAAAGCTATGAATAGTTATCGAATTCAATTAACGACAAGGTAAAAGCTATGAATAGTTATCGAATTCAATTAACGAATAAAGAAAGGGGTAGTGATTCGTATAAGATTTTGTATAACTTTTCTAACAGGGGTAATCTGTCAGGCAGAGGGTATTTTGGTCAACAAATGAATAATTAGTATATTCTAGAAGCAGTACTTTTTGTGTGTAAGCAAGTGTGCACATGTGATAGTTAGTTATTTTTAGTGAAGGATAAGAAAAGTAGCTTACTTTCAACATTCTCTCTCTATAAATAGTTGTAATTGAGGAGTAGCCTCCTAGCATTATGAATTAAGTGAATTAATGAAATGAAGAGAAGCTTGTTTAAGCTTTCTCCTTATTTTCTCTCTTTTCGCTCTCACGAACTCAGTAAGAATTACTGAGTTTTCTATCCTTCTTCCTCTCAAAATTCTCTCTAATTCTTTCTATCCATCTCTGTTTATATCTCTCTTCTCAGGTCAAGTACTAATAGGGGCCTGGCAAATTGGTATCAAAGCTTATGTTCTACCCAAACTCATCATCTTCTTCCTCTAATCCTCTGTTTCTTCTCTATCTTCAAGTTTTGATTTCTTCTCTTCTATAAACCCAAACTAAAATTTACTTCTTCCAGTCTCTTATATCCTTCAAACACTACCCACAAACAACCTAAACCTGAGAGGTTTATCTTTTTCTACCTCATATTCTATTTTAAGATTCTTATTTTACTGTTTCGTCACTGTTCATAAACCCAGAAAACCCAAAAACATTTAAGCCAATTTTGTTAGTTTCTGCAATCAAAACACTTTGGGAAGTTCATTACTACTAACAAACATCAACAACTTCAGATTCCAGCCACAAGGAACAGAAAACACCACTTCGGAGGCTCTGTTTTTCTGCAAACCTGCAACTCAGAAATTTCAAGTGTTAAACAACTTGAAACAGGTATAAAACTCTTCTAACTCACTCGTTTCAGTCACACATAGGTAGCCATACCATATATCTCATTATTAACATTACCCAAACATATTTCAATCCATGTCTTGCTTGTTTGTCTCTGTCCGCAAAAATTACCAGATTATATGGCTTAATTTTGTTTGATCTGCAATTGTTTGTGTTTAGAAGTCTCGATTTACTTTGTTTAGCACATTTAGTGTCTTTACAAACAATCAAAAACCAAAAAAAAACATCAAAATCCTTTCAGTCCATATACAAACAGTTTCGACCATAATTTTAGTGAGAGCACTCATTACTACTCTGAAAATTGGCGTTTAAGCAAAATTTTGATCTCTTGGTGCTTGTGCCTTTTTTGTGTGCTCATTTACTCTTTAAAATTCAACTAAGTTGTAGCTAGTTGAATTTAAAACTTGTTCTGCCTCGGATACTCAGTTTGTATCATTGAGGATATCCATTTCGTACTTAAAAACCACTCAAGCTCATTTACTCTCACTCAAGTAGTATTACTATTACTTGAAATTAATTTTTGAACTCAGAATCACAATAGTGTTGTGATTCCTTTCATTCTACTGTTGGTAAATATGGTTGGTACCTCCCAAATGTTGCAGCATTATTTTTTGAGCTATAGAGAGTATACCGATCACAAGTTGCAGCTCATTAATGAAAAAATGGATTATTTCATAGGAATGAATGACTTGCTGAAACAAAAAAGCTCAGATAATGAGAAGGGTTTGGTTAAACTATTTGGAGATAAAAGAAAGGACAAGAAGCCAGTTCACATGGGCTATAGAGGAAACAAGGGATTGTTTAGAAATTTCAGCCATGCTGAGAAGTTAAGGACCAAAATAAATGAAGAAGATGATGTTCAATGGAGGAGAAAGGACAATTTTGATGAAGAAAATGAAGAGGGAAAGCAGCTCTAACACCTCAAACTTGATAATGCTAGGAGTTGGGTGCAGGACTGTGAGGAGACTCCTTATTATGATGGTCCACCCACTTATGGTGAACCACCACAATATGAAGGGGATCATTGCGTTGATGAAAAGGCTGAGTTCGTTGACATCATTCAGCAATGTGCTACACAACCAGAATATGAAGAAGAGTTTTGGTATAATTAAGTCCCTTTGTTTGACCATAATTCTAAAGTGGAGCAAGAATTAATGAAGGTAGAGGGTGTTTTGACACTTCCTGAACAACAACAAAGAGATTCCTTGGTAAGGGAGCTGTCAAACCTGCCTCACATGCTGCAAATCAGTCCAGAAAGTGACGACTAGAAATTGACGACATAGTCACCTATATTTCAGCTCCACAAGGTCCAAAGATTTATACAAAACTTTTTGAGAAAAAAGGATTCACTCTAGGTGATGTTTACCATCCAAAACAGTCCAAAAATTATTAGTTTGTATCACTTGAACCTTGGAGAGATAAGGTCAAAACTTCTATGCAAAGCTCACATTTGAAGGAAACTAGTACACTAAAATTTTCCTGACCTTGAGTACAACCTGTTTTCTTATGTTTCTACTTCAGTATCTAGATCCCTCTATGCATACAAAGGACTTTGTTGTTATGCTGAAAGCCATGATGTCGGACATAACTATAAGACATCTCAATGCTTCATAACAGCTACTAAAGATAAGGAGGCTAAAAATTATAACTGTCCAATTTGTGATGAAGAAACAACTTGTGCTGATGATGAATATGAAGGCGAAGGCAGTCCTTTATATGATGAACAAGCAGAATGTACAGAAGCTTTGGAGGAGGGAATCACAATAATTGATGAACATCATCTTGTGATGGTATATGAGAATCCTTTGGATAGAGGAAAGTATGTCTCTAACTAGTATATATATTGAGAGATTTCTCACAAACTGATAATGCAACCAATGAGGTATCATTTGACAACCCTATAGCTTACCTTAAAGACAAGTTTGTTCTAAAGAGGAAATGATTCTCAAATACAGTTCCCATTCTCTCCAAACATCAACCAAAATGCAAGAAAATTCTAGGATTCTTACAAGTCAATCTCTTTATTGGGGAACATGAATACACACTCACGGTACCAGGGTCCTTCCTTTTATGGCTAGCATCATTTTGGTGGAGTAGTATTATGTCAAAATTTTCAGTTTAAAGTGGATGGGGTTACCAGGCCTATTCCTTGGAGAGATAAAAATGGAATACACCTCCAAAACTTTCAGTTTGAGAGTTCATTTGCAAGGCAAGTTGATCAAACAAAGGAATATGTGATGCAGAAGCTAAACGCAACCTTATTCCTTCGAAAATTTCTAAAGCTAACAGACCATATCAGTGGAGTTGGACAACAACCATGGTCTATTTGAATTATCTAAGTCTTACTAACATGTTAGGATTCTGATTTGCTAGGCACTAGACTTGAAGAGAATTCCTTGAAGAATGAAAAAATTACAAAGATAATGTTTCAGTTGTTTTTTCAAATGGTTATAGAGCCAAGCTGTGGTTGGGCTATGGTAGTCAAGAGTATTAATGTTGCTTTTGAATTAATAACTGTTTATTGGTGTGCATTGATTCTCAACAGAAAAATAATAAGGTTGTTCTACTTCATAATTCAAGAAAGGTTGGATCATTTTGGAAATGTGGCAGTTGTAGTTGTATATCAAGGGAAAGTATTACAAGTCAGCTAGAGACCAGTAAGTATCAATGGTGGCTGTATTTGAAGGAAAAGAAATTCAAATACTCACGGTATGCTAAAATACTGAGACACGCTTTTGCAATGGAGAAGTTACATTAAATTAATATCTGAAATTGTTGGTGTTAACTTTGATAATGGGGAATATGAGAAGGCAAAAGTTTTAAAGAATTGCTATGGGAAGGTTTAACTAAACATGTTCCTAAGTTTTGTTTTTGACACTAGATATGTGGTGAAAGCTACTAAGATTAGAAAGCAGAAAATTAGTAATATCCATGAGGGCATGGATGCTTTTGAGGAGGGAATGTCAGGCAGAGGGTATTTTGGGCAGCAAAGGAATAGTTAGTATATTCTAGAAGTAGTACTTTTTGTGTGTAAGCATGTGTGCTTTATTTTGAGTGAAGGATAAGAAAAATAGTGTAGGTTAGTAGCTTATTTTTTAACATTCTCTCTCAGTCTCTCTATAAATAGATGTAATTGAGGAGTAGCCTCCAAGCATTATGAATCAAGTGAATTAATGAAATGAAGAGAAGTTTGTTTAAGCTTTCTCCTTATTTTTTCTATCTCTCTCATCCCTAACTAAAAAAGTGGGGGTCGAAGAAAATAGATAAAAGATTTCGAGGAAGGGTCATGAACTTAGTAGGAATTACTGAGTTTTCTATCCTTCTTCCTCCCAAAATTCTCTCTATCTATCTCTATTCTTAGGTCAGGAACCAACAGGGGCCTGACATAATCAGACCCGTTTAAACACCCGATGTAAAAGTAAAAAAGGGTCATCTTGCAGATGTTGCGTGAAAGGTTGTCTTTCTCTCTGGCCGGCGAGCCCTATCCTTTGCTCTTTGTAAGGGGCTGGGCGGCTACGGGGGTCTGACCTTTGCATGCGGTGGAAGGGCTTCTAGAAGACTTGAGATGGATGCTTACTTTTGGAGAATATGAATGCTATTATATTAGGAATAATGTAGGCTTCTTGCAATGGAGGTGTGACATATACATAGTTAGGTTTCCAGTGGGGGAGGTTAAAGAATGAGGAAGTACTCAAAGTAGTCAAAATCACTATTATTCTCCGATGACCTATAATAGACTTACAGCCTACAGTTGTTTCTGAGCAAGCCATGACTGTTCGTGTACTGTAAGGACTTCTAGAAGGCTGAGATTGCTGCTTACTTTTGGAGAAATGTGCACATGAAGACACAGTGGGAATATGGAGATATAAGTGAACTCAGGTGTGCGAATTCACTAGTGTTACGGAGAATCATTCAGTATACCTTGACAAGGCTTATGATGATCTTCTATGCTGAAGACATAAAAATGACGGGGTTGTATTGTGATGCACGACCAGACCAAACCAATCACCACAGCACCAAGTTCAAGTAACTTATCGTGTCCTGTCCTGCCTAGGCATGCATCAACAGGGTTGCATATCTTTATGAGGAATACTATTATAAGTCTCATGGAGTGTGAATACAAGTAGTGGAGGTGGCTAACGTAGTGCTGACAGTAGGAAGATGTATCTGGAGATTTCAAGTGAATGAAGAGTTTTCCTTGCATGCCCCCGACCAAGAGTTGTGAATATGCATCAAGCAAAAGCGAATGCCCCACATTTCCACCCGGGTGAATTTTGAGTCTTCAGCGTTGTTGCTCCTATATGATTTTCTTTACATAGGGGGTTCATGGGGAGCTATGGATGATAAATTTCCAATCTTAGGTAGATCCTGTTGACGTGGAGACTTCTTTGGATATGGCATATATGTGGCAAGTGATGTGCTATCATTGCACACAATGATTTTAAGTTTGAACAGTATTTAAATTAAAAGCACGCCTCTGGTTGCATTTTTACCCTATTCCCCTATCAAATGTATCTGATCTTGTAACTTATCCAAAAATAAATATATATGATCTTGTAACAGCTATTTTATGTGAAGGCATCATATAATTGAATACCTTAGGATATTTCTTTGAAGAAATTTTTTATATAACCATCGATCTTGTTCTTTCTTTTGGCAGTTGTGTGCTAATAGAGGAGTTAACGTAGGGTGCTCTCCATTTAAACAGTCGAATGGGAAAATGTCAAAAAGATGTGGGTAATATTCCTTTAGCACACAATTTTATATCAGGATGTTTTTCTCGCCTTTTTTTTGTATTATTACCAACATACGATGTTGGTCTGTGCCTCTTCATTTTCTAAAATAAAATTTCAATAGAACATTTCAGTAGTTCAATGCAATATTAGGAAGAAAGTATGATATTGTCCTGCACAGAGTATTATTTGCACGTTGATTTAGATTTCCTTTTGGTTTTCTTGGTGTGTATATATTACACCCTTGCCGAGTCTTTTCTATCAGATGAATCTATCTTGCCTGTACATCAGCTGGGTTCTGATACAATCTAATACATATGTTCAGAATCATCGTTGTAGGATTAAAAAGTAAAATTATTTTTCAAGCTTCCAAAATTGCAAGATTATCATAATTGTTGACCATTCATGCTAAAATATTTGACCTCATATATGGTTTTCAGTTTTAGCGGAGGATGCTTTTCAGATATTGTAAAATTGAGCAGATTTGGTTACTCTGTTTGTTGTTAACATGCATATTGCAGATGCAGATTAATCGGCAGTTAGCCTCGTAAATTAAATCCAAGTCCTGGATGTTTTATATGTTCTTCGCTTAGATCCAGGTTACTGCACACACCTTGGTCCATATGCAGGGTGATTCACTCCTATCAATTACTGTGAACTTTGTTACTTGAAATCTCTTGATCCATGCATGATTTCACGTGCTACTAGATTGGTAAAAAACTGTTAACTTGGTTGGAAACAAATTTACCACATCCTCGTGAATATTTGATCAGCTTTGAATTTTGCAATTTCACTACAAGAATTGTAGTTTGTGAGGGCATTCTGGTATCCCATGTTTACATGTGATAAATGTGTCTGCATCTGAATTTTATTTTATTTTATTTTAAATTTTGGGTACGTGAATTTTGTAATGTTCTTTTGTTGGTTGATTTTGGGGTTCATGTTTCTGTAGGCCTTTTGGTGAATGCTTCATTTGCGGTACATGCTAAGGCAGGAACATATAGGACACAAATAATTCTTATAAAAGTTACAACAATCTCTCAGCTGTGGTAATACATATTAATGGTAAAGGATACATTATCTGGGGGGCTTGCTTCTGAAGGGTTTGAGAGAAGTAGAAAAACATGTCTTTATTTTCTCCCATACATTGAAATATGTGATTAGGGTGGAATGGAGAAACATATTCTGGATTGAGTTAGTGAAGCATAAGAAGCTGCTCACATCAGACGTGAAAAACTTCATTGGAATTGAGGCACTGAAAGCCAGGATTCCTAAAATGGCAAATGCATGTTTGAGGCTTGACTTGTATAGTTTAAGTTGGATGTACTAGAGTTGGCAAAAAGACAGCTAATACCCTTACGATCTATGTTTCAGTATGCATATTCTAGATGATAGGTATTAGCATTCGCACTACGTTTGTTATCTTTCAAAAGCTTTATGTTGTTAGAAAGTGAGTTCCAACAATGTATATCATGCTTTTTAATACTTTCCCGGCTTGCAGCCTCCAATTCTAATGTAAAGAAGTGCAGCAGAGTGCACTAATAGATTATACTGTAAAATACACTAGCTTAATAGGGACCATATTCAAGAGGATGGCTTGATCCAAGACTTTCAAAACCATGGTTGTGATGCGATGATAAGCTACTAGGTGCACTAAAAGCTTAAGCTGTTAGACGATGAGCACAACACTGTTCATTAAACTTCCAACACCTTCCCTTGTCTGATCCCTACACACATGTAGAGACAAAAAAACAGAGCATATAGCAAACAAGCAAACTAAATGGAGGAACAAAAGTGTTTGGGCTTTGCTCTATTCCGGACCGGTTTTAAATTGTCTGCATCTAAAAGCTTATGCTGTTAGATGATGAGCAGCACTGTTTATTAAACTCTCAACACCTACCCTTGTCTGACACCTACACACATGTAGAGAGACAAAAAGTAAACATGGCGTATTGCAAACATTCAAACTGAATGGAGAAAGAGAAGTGTTTGGGATTTGCTCTATTTTGGACCAGTTTTAAATTATGTCTGGATCTAAGTTTGCTGATTTTCTGCTAAACTCAAATTTTTTACTAGAGTTTCCAGCTTTCAATAGGATTTTGGAATCTGCCTCATTTGTGTATATGAATCATCAAAGGAAAATCATATAAATATTGAGATTGATGGAGGTAGTTGGTAGATTATCTTAATGATGTTTATCACAATGGAGAGATTGAGCTTCTGAAGATGGCCGACAATGTCACATTGAGTTGGATTTACAATGGAAAACACCTTCATTCTCTTTAAAATGTGAATAATCCAATCTATTTATTAATTGGATTCCAAAAACTCTTTTGCTTTATTACCATGTTAAATCAACAGTTTCTCCAATATCATAATTCATAAGCTATTATAGGAATGTGCCTTGTTATGCAACCTATGGAGGAAGAAACTATATACACTTCCTTATGTTACTCTTTTCTTTTCTTTTGATTAGTAACTACTTATGTTACTTGTGTTTTTATAATAGAAATGTCTTCATAATAATTAATAGCATTGACATTTCTCGAGTGAAACTCAAATCTTTGAGAAATTTAGCATTGCCAATAGGCCCAATACTCAAGTTCATATCATCATTGCCTTAACTAGGAGGCACAGAAGACTAGATACAGCTTTGGCAGCCTGTAAACATGCCTAGAATGGTCATATGCTTCCCAACTGGTATCAAGGGTCCTAGTGCACTATTTCACTGCAACCTTTCCCTAATCTAATGTTTGGTAATTATGTTCCTCCTAAAATCATTTAGAACAAAGAATACCCCAAGGTTACAAAATATGGTAGAAGTCTAAGAATATTGTTTTAAGGAGTATATATGCGGGCTTCCTTTCTTTTCTTTCTTGGATGTCTTAATAATCACCTTAATGGAGGTGTTGGACACTGTAGCTCTATTTCAACTTATATAAAAGTCCCTATCACTCCAATGCGTCAGTTAAATGCTGCGATTTTCTCAGAAATTGTATGAAATTATATAAAGTAGGCATTCCTCTACCTGTATATATGTGTTCGATGTGTTGCAAATTTCACTATTTTCTTTCAACTATGTGTATTCCATTAATTTATTGTTTGTTGCAGTAATTTTTTTTTCCTTTTCGATCTTGTCTTTTCTTTTTTTAACCTTTACAGACGGTCGACCTGCTAGCCATTTACAAAGTAGAAGAAAGCATGCTTCTGCATCTTGGTGCATATTTTATCCAAATGAAAATTTTTATCGGTCGCGTCATGATTATAAATGGCATGAGCAGATTAAAATGTCGAGGTACATTGTTGCTAAATCTGAAATTGCCGGAACTGGGTGTTCTGATGCTGCCCATCAATTATCAGGTTCTTCTTGAAAGGACTTTACCAACTTTCATTTTTGGTTTCCAACCTTGTCATTCTTACCTTTTCTGTGAATCATTTTTCTCTGTAAGTGCAGGAATTCGGCTAGGCTCAAAAGTTAGAGGAGTTTGCTTCTATGCTGTTACTGCATTTCTTGCCATTTTCCTGTTCTTGCTGATGATGGTGGCACATCCTTTTGTGCTCTTGTTTGATCAGTACCGTAGAAAAGCCCATCAGCTTATTGCCAAAATTTGGGCTCTTTTTACTGTTACTCCATTTTTTAATGTTGAAGTGGTGGGAGTAGAGAATTTGCCTTCACAGGATACTCCTGCTGTATATGTCTCCAACCACCAGAGCTTTTTAGACACATATGTTCTTCTCACTCTGGGTAGTAGCTTCAAGTTCATCAGCAAGACATCAATTTTCCTCTTTCCTGTTGTTGGATGGGCCATGTTTTTAATGGGTGTTATTCCTTTGAAGCGCATGGACAGCAGAAGCCAATTGGTAACTTGATTCCTTCCCTTGAAAATATTATTTCACCTTTGATGCAACAAATTAATCAGTTTGTTTAGGTTGGATTTTCATCTGGAAAATTTACATTATAATACTTGTTCTAGTAAACTATTGTTCTTCTCTTGAACTATTCAACTTATATTTTTTGGCTTTATGAATGTAGCAAACTCTCAAACGATGCATTGATCTTGTGAAGAAGGGAGGATCTGTTTTTTTCTTTCCAGAGGGTACTCGGAGTAAAGATGGAAAATTAGGGGTATTCAAGGTGAGGTCTATTGATGGTTCTTACTCCAACATTGCCATATGGTTTTACTTACGTAAAGGTATTAGGAAAGTTTCAGATGCTTGTGTGCTGAGGATGTTTTGCTCCATCTTCTAAACTACATAGAGGAGCATTAATCTGAATTCTAACTATAAAAAAATCACAACTTCTATTTTACTCTGCTGAATTTAGTATGTTCACACACTGAATTTAGAAAATATTTATGTAGGAAGAATTCTGGATGTCTTCAAAAGATTTGGTTTCAAACAAAAGGGTTGTGCTTCTAAAATTTCTTTAAAGATCTCTATATATTGTTTTTACTTGCCCAAAAGCTTGCCTTTCTTATTGTGGATAATGGATTGCTGCTACCTGTGGAACCTTGTTGAAATTTAAAAATGTCCCCTTTATTTGAATAAATTTTATCTTTCTGGTGATTTGTAGAAAGGTGCATTCAGTGTTGCTGCGAAATCTGGAGTACCAGTGGTTCCGATTACTCTTATTGGAACTGGCAAAATCATGCCTACGGGAATGGAAGGTAGATTAAATCCAGGATCGGTCAAAATTGTCATTCACAAGCCTATAGACGGGAACAATGCAGAAGTACTGTGCAGTGAGGCCAGAAGCATAATTGCAGATGCGCTCATTCGTGAAGGATAAGGGGTAAATTGCAAAAATGGGTTAAAAATGAACTCTTGTTGTAGATGGAGGGATTCAAGGCTGCCAAAAGGTATGGATATGTTTACCTGCTCCAACATTTTTAAACCGCTGCTGTCTGTCCTCTCATTACTCGAGTCACTTCAAGGCAGCCAGTGAATGCCATTTTTTCTTCTTTCTTTGATTTTTTTTCTCCTGCAGATTTGTTATGTTTAAACAAGTTGGCTTGAAGCAGCTGAAGTGGAATACCGTGCTGCTGGACTTAATAGTTAATGCATTTTGAGATTTAACTTTTACTGGACCCTGGTGGCTCCCGAGTTTACATAGAAGGTGATTTTGGCAATCCCCTACTTAACAACTGGGAACTGACTGACTGTCTGGCTTGTTCATCTTTTTTGCCTAGCATGATACCATACTGGCAGCCACGGTTTCCACTTATTATTGGATAAGATCTCCAAGTATGTTAATACTTGAGGGTTCATATGATGTGCACATATCAATTTGTGATTGCAGTCTAATGTAGCTTTGATATTTGTCACATAATAATTTAAATACATTGTGTGTTTTTATACCATCACAAAAATAAAAATGAGACTATTTTTTGGAACAAAATGTGGAGGGAGGGGGAGTGAGAAAGAACCAAACTGTCGTTGCAGTAACAGAAGTCATTAGAGTTATTAGTCAAATCTTCTGATTTTTGGGTTGGGTTGGGTTGGGTAGGGTAGGGTAGGGCTCCAGCTTGAGCTGTTGAATTTTGGACTTGAGCACCTGGTGGCTGCCCATCACTTTCCTCCATTTCTTAAGAGTCAACTTAAGAAAGAACAAAATTAAATATAGCTTTAACTTTTACTTCCCTCTTTTACGGAACACATACTTTTTTTGGTGTATCGTTTTCAAATGGGATTCGTGTATATTAACTATTGAAACTAAATAATTATGGAAACTGAGTTTTATAACTAGGCTTGTCAAGAATGACATCATAATCTATTCAAATCTAATGCTTTAATCTATTCAATCAAGGGAAAAACGTTACTTTCTTTTATTTGTAAATATTGTTTACCAACTAAATTCACATAATTATAAAAAGTGAGACTTGATTTTATATATTTACGTGTGACATCACACATACTTGATAACGATGTAAATTTTAAATATTAAAATTATTTTCATAAATTTATGTTTATAATTCTCAGGTTGAAATTATATTACAAAAGTAACCACTAATAAACAAAATAAAAATTTTAAAGGGATTTTTTTTTTTTTGTTGAGAACGAAGGAAATAAAATTAGACAGCTAATAGGTAAAAAGAAGAGAGGACGAGGATAATAATAATAATAATAAAATACAAAGAGGGACACGGTCTATTTTCAGTTTAGCAATTTTGGTAGTAATTTGTAAAAGATATTTTATGAGTATATTATTTGACTCGTTTTTGCTCCTCTCTTCTCTCTCCCCTAAAATTGCCCTCTAGTCTCTGGTTGTAGAGAAGGAGTTCATCTCGGTACATGGATTGATATATAAATACTTCAACAGTACGTCGTTGCTCTCTAATCTACCACTCACTCTAATGTGTATCGATATGTATATATATACATATACATATATTTATGTTCTTATATCTCTATCCTAATATTGGAATTTGATGTATTTTGTTCTATTTGAGGTTTGAAATTGGCGAGCTTTAGATTTGAGTTCCTTTTACTTTGTTTGTGATTCTAATTATCTGTTGCTGCTTAGCTACATGCAGTTCTTGATACACAATGATTATCACCTAATTTGTTCGATTGTCAAAGCAAAATCAAACAAGTCTTTTTTCCCCTTTTCTTTCTAGTTGGTGAAAATCATGGAAACATTGATTACAAAGGGAGAATGGATCTATTTTAGGTTTCCTTGTGGTGATGTAGATTGAGGAAGTACTTTCAAATAAAAGTATATTGAGGTAATTACAGTGTTAGTAGTATTCCTAGCAGTAGTGGTCTTAGTTGTTGAATAAGTTTTTGCTCGACTTCCAGAACCAAGTCATCAGTCACATAGAATAGGATTAGATGCTGCTGTGACTGAATTATTAAGAAGAAAATAATAGTTTTATTAGCAATACATGTTTTAAACAGTGATGAATTTCTTAGAGGTGAAAGCTTACTTATTGTGTAGAGAAACATAATTGTTAACTCACTCATTAACAGTTCATCTTTCTGCAATCGGGCTGCTGAACAACATCTATGATAATTGTTTTTTGTAAAAACAACTTTCAGCAATATTATTCCCCTAGTGAAAATGCAGAGAAATCGAGAAGGATTTAAGCAAGTGTTAGTTATAAACAAAAGTATGACATCTAAAATCATCAATTCCTGCGAACATTGATGATTACTGTAAAAGCAATCTTAATTGAGTTTCCACTAGAGCCCTAAGGATCTGCAGTCAACCTGTTCATGTTGTGTGGACCTGGTGAATTAAATATGATAACTCATATTCTTAAATACAATTTGTTATGTAAAGAACTGTGGCTGCAGAAATTGTCTATACATTTATATTTCTCAGATCTGCACTCAAAGTCATAATAATTTTAATTTTTGAATAACATTTGACTCTTTGAGTTTTCTCTCACTCTATGATTCTGAACTTAGTTGGTTAATTAGAATTTAGAGCCCTAGCCTTAAAAAGGAAAGAAGGCATCCTCCCACTACCTGATACCTTTGAAATGATTTTCTGTTGGCCTGCAGTTGGTATTTATGTGTTGGATTACACAAAATGTTCAATTGTGGTTCCAAGTCCGAATATCTTGGTGGCCAGCAAGAGAAGTTTGTAAGGTAACCTAGTTTATTTTTAACAAGGGTAAAGTAACCTGGTTTGTTCTTTGTGTGAAATTTATTAAGTATAGGAGATTTAATTTTTCTTTTTTATAGTGGGTAAATTATCATCAAGATCCAGAGTTGTTGCTACACCATCCATATTTCTTTCCTTGGTAATTTATAATAATATTTTACTTCTCTTTGAAACTCGTGTTATTTTTTCACCATCTTTCTTTTTATTTACTGATAATTAATTTGAAAATTGTCGATTGCAGATCAATCAAAATATATAGGTTTTTCCTGTTTATGGGAATTTTCTTACATGATAAAACATAGTTTTAATTAAATTAATTTCAGAACTGAGGATCACGATTTGATCAAATGGGACTTAAACATTGCTAAATCCAATTTTGGTTATGAAACATTAGTTATTAATGAGGAAAAGAAAGTGAGGAAAGAAGCTGTGTGATTTTTCAATTAATGCTTTAGGTGGCTAAAATATTGCGTCATTTATTGTAATTTTTCACACACATGTACATAGTTATCCTTGCTTAAAAAAAATCCTTATATCGTCAATAGTTTCTCTTTCTTCTTGTTGCTAGTGTAGACTTTGGATTGTTGATGTCGATTTGTTCCAATGGTACATGGTTCCTCTCTGTGTGTGTGTGTGTGTTTGTGTGTCTCTGTTTCTTAGTGTTTGTGTTTGTTCCCGCATGCGCTTTGGGGGGGGGGGGATACTTCAGTTTAAAGCTTACCTAATAGTGCTTATGTTGGTTCTTTTATTGTTAGGTTGGACAACTTGGACTCTAAGTTATCATCACCATCTGCCTCAATTGCAATGAACAAATGTGGGTTTAATATTGAGGGTTTTGGTCGAGCTAGCCATGCAACTAATTCCCCATCAAAATCTTTTAAGAAAGGAATGAGAAAAGGGTCTGAAGGACTCAAGTCTATTGGTCGATCGCTTGGATTTGGTGTTTCTCGTGCAGTTTTTCCGGAAGATCTTAAAGTGTCAGAAAAGAAGATATTTGACCCGCAAGATAAATTCCTCCTGTTGTGGAATAAACTTTTTGTCATTTCATGTATTGTGGCAGTGTCTATAGATCCTCTTTTTTTCTATCTTCCAGTTTTTAGTGAATCATCCAACTGTTTGGGGATTGATCGAAAGCTAGCCATCATTGCTACAACAATGCGTACAATCATTGATGTTTTCTATCTTATTCACATGGTTCTTCAATTCCGAACAGCTTACATTGCGCCCTCATCTCGGGTTTTTGGACGAGGTGAGCTTGTGATTGATCCTGCACAAATAGCTAAGCGGTACTTGCAGAGCTATTTTATCATCGATTTTCTAGCAGTGCTACCTGTACCACAGGTTTGGATATAGTCTTCTTTGAAATTCCCAGTCTTCATTGATTGTTGAGACACTACACTTGATTAAAGATACTTCTCTCTGTGTGTGTGTGTGTGTGTGTGTGTGTAGAAACTCGTAGCATATTGCAATTTTATTTGTCATTATATTCTGAACATCACTTCTATGAGAACTTTGGTGAATAATATCAAAAAATATTAGAGGTTTAGTGATGTTGGTCTAGTCAAAGATCAGTAGTAAATTTGCAGGAGGTTGCGTGCTAGAAATACTTGATACAATAAATTATATTCTTCAAATTTTTGTGCAGATAGTTGTCTGGAGATTTCTGCAGAGATCAAAAGGTTCTGATGTATTGGCTACAAAGCAAGCCTTACTTTGTATTATCTTGATTCAATATATCCCTAGGTTTGTACGCATCTTGCCCTTAACTTCAGAACTGAAAAGGACTGCTGGGGTCTTTGCTGAAACTGCATGGGCTGGTGCTGTATATTATTTGCTGTTGTACATGCTCGCTAGTCATGTAAGCACCTGTTTAAGTTGGTAGGCCTTGCTTCCTAATTATGGTTATCTGTTGCCTGTCATTAAACGCTTTGTAATCTCATGCCACTGAAGTTTGAGATATGCTGATGTAGATTTGGACTTGTTTCCATAGCCTTCTGCCCCCCTTTTAGATTTATTTTACCGATGTTATCTTGTTTAGTCAACTGTGATCTCATTATAATAATATGAACAGAATTTATGTGTGTACTGATATCTGCCAATATTTTTGTTGATTTTGTTGCTATATCCAAATTTGGAAGATAGGGTGAGAGGGCCATAACTACATTGCATTGCTTTGCTGCTGATTCATCAGTTGCTTGTCCATTTCTACCAATTTTACTTCTTGTAGATTGATCCTTCACACATTGATAAGTTAGCCATGCGGAAATTTGGGGTAAAAATATACATGATAACTAATAGCATAATACCGGAAGTCTAGATTGAAGGTTACTGAAAAATCTATTTTCTTACTGTTTACTTACTCTTACTAGAAGCTTGTATCCGTGCTCTGAAGCGCATAGTAAAAGAATTAAAGAATTTGTAAAAATAACAAATAAAGAAGAAAAATAGAAAATAAAAAGGGTAACAGTGACGCAATAAGTTAGCAAACAAAAGAACAGTTCCATAATCAAAGAAATTTTAGGTCACGGAGTCACTAAAGTATGGAAGGTATGGTTCCATGTGCTCGATTTGCAGACTTAATGGTTACTTCTTCATACACTCCACACATGGGGAAATTAATTGATTTCAAAGCTAAAGGCGTTATGGATCCATTAAGCATGGGAATATTACCTTCACAATCTAAATCTCAATTCTTTTCTTCTTTTTTGGGTAACATTTTTGGAGTTAAATGACCCAATCACTGAAAAAAGGATTCGAAAAGAAAAGGCAAAAATCAGTAACCAATTGATGATACCAGAGACTGTTAACTGTTAAGCTCAAGTAGTATCATTGCCACCCAAACAGGGAAGGACTTAGGTTTCAGACAGGGTTGGGATATGTTGTTCTGCGTATGATGTACTGGAAAAAAAAACAGCCTCGCTTAAATTCTTGTTCTGGCTGAGTTTCATAATTCAGACTGAGTTGCCAGTTGCTACACCTTAGTCTGATGTCAAGCCTGCTGAGAATGGTATCTGAACATAATCAGTACCAAATATGTCCACATTGAGATGAATATTTGAGTAACCTAATGCTATTCTTTTTTCATGGTATGAAGACGGGAAAGGAAAAGAAGAATATGTGGTGTTCAATCAAGCGACGAACAGTAACTGGCTGTTTTTTCTCTTTTACAGTTCTTTTCCTTGCCCTACAGCATATTCTATCTAGAAAGATACTAAGATGACAGTCATTAATGTACTTTTATTCGTCAGATAGAGAGGATGGTATATGGTCTTGTGATTATCGTTTTATTGGAAGAGCACATTTGTGTAATTTACTAGGAAGAGATTATAGAGTTGTTGCAAGTTTGTTGCGTAGTCCATTCAATTTCTTTGTTGTTTTCTATCTTTGCTGTATACATTCAATTTTATTCCTTTTATATAATAAAGTATCATTTTCAAATCCCACTTGTTTTTATATTTTTCTTATTTATATATTTGTCTTAGTATACTTTGTGCTGTCATTAGCTACATGTTACAGAAATTTGTTTTTTTAATCACTGGATGGGTTCTTCGTAGTTTGTTGGGGCGTTTTGGTACGTGTTATCCGTAGAACGATATGACACATGCTGGCAGAGAGCTTGTAAAGATAGTGGAAAATGTAAAACAAGTTTCTTGTATTGCGGCAACCAGAGCTTGGAGGGTTCTGAATCTTATGATATCTGGCGCAACAGTAGTGAGTCAGTTCTACAGTCAAAATGTGCTGTAGATGTTGAACCTCAACCATTTGATTTTGGAATATTCGAGCAGGCTTTGTCATCTAGAATTGTTTATTCCAAAAAATTCCTTTCCAAGTACTGTTACTGCCTGTGGTGGGGGCTGCAGAATTTGAGGTAACCTTTTACACATGTTTTTGCTCATTTTATTTTTATTCCATTTTAATTACACAGCTTGTCTTGTTTGTTGTTTTACTAAAATTTGTTCATGTGCATGCATATGAATATGAGTGATCTTTATATAATTGGGTGAACATGCTATCTGTATGCTCCTCCTTACCTCATCAA
Source organism: Panax stipuleanatus (assembly GCA_020205555.1). Lineage (NCBI taxonomy): Eukaryota > Viridiplantae > Streptophyta > Magnoliopsida > Apiales > Araliaceae > Panax > Panax stipuleanatus. The sequence goes on from JAINUT010001977.1 coordinate 213,920, forward strand.
ATTATTGTTGCATGTTATCAATTGAGCTTTAATTATATTTTTCTGATACAAGTACTCATCAGAACTTCAAATGCATCTCTAAGTGGCAGACTGGCAATATTTAATGGAAAGATGTTAAGTAGTCTGCATACTAACTATATCAATCAATTTTTGTAAGTGGTATTGTTCAGTTAGTATAATACTACAAATAAAGCAAGTTAAAACGTAATTTTTTGGGCAAATCTATCATCAGAAATGAGAGCAAAATTGAACTAATTAATGCCATGTCTATTTGTAGTACTGCTCCTCTTCTTCCTCTGCTTCTTTTTATTTCCTTTTTTGCAATGTTTTCTGCAGGCATTGAAGGCATTGGTATTTCTATACGAAGTTATGATTATAATTGGATCATACTTGATGATACTCCTAGGGGATGTCTCTGTATGGTTAGATATATGTTGCCAATGTATAAATTATGTTCACATTAACTGGTTATAGGAAATGGTATAAATGTTAATCTGGTTGCAACTTGAAAGTTGCTAAAAGAAACCTAAAATTGTCTTTACTGTTTCTTAGTGTTTCAAAACTATTTGGAAAAAAAAGTGATCTCAAAAGAAATGAAAGAATTAATTTGTTATAATGTCCATTGCCATGAAAAGCCATAAAAGCTAGCTCTTCCATATCTTTCTGTGTCAGTGATAGTTGTTTAGGCATTCCAAATAGCTTCCAGTGCCTAGGCGGTCACCATAACTACTTTGCACAAAAGACTGTTGATAGTATATGATCCATGCTTGAATTCTGAACAATTAAGCATTTGGTAACTCTCTTTTTTTCCCTGCAGTACACTTGGCCAAGGACTTCAAACCAGCACTTATCCTGGGGAATCCATATTTTCTATTGCATTAGCCATATTTGGCCTCATTCTCTTTGCACTATTGATTGGAAACATGCAGGTAATTCAAAACTGTTACGATTAGTGTTGTATAATTGTCAAAGCCTTTTAAACCAAGATTATTTTCTTTTTCCTCTTTTTTGTGTGCCTTTTTTGTACTTTTTTTGGTATGATCTCACATTTGTGGTTAACTTTGAAACTTGTGAGAGCAATCCCTCAACTCTAATCAGGGAGAGACTTTGGGATCAGGTGGTCATCAATCATCATTGTAGTAATGGTTGCATATTGTATGGACCCAAGCTATTAGCTTGACTCTCTCAGTGGTGCTTCCAGGATTGATGGTTCAAAATGTTAACATGAATTAGTTACATGGACTAAAATAGTTTTTACATGGCCATTCAGTGATGTAGTACTACTCATAGTTAGTTTTCCATTTGTTTGATATGAATGTTTCGCTGCATGTATTACTGCTCTTTTTCTCATTTGGTAGATGCTCCAAATTTTTAGAAATTCTTCTTTTTTAAAAATTAGCGCACATTAATTGAAGCCCCGTCCTATGTTAGAGACCCCTTCCATAGAATGCAATTAAATGCTGATGACTTCTCTATAGGTAACCTGAATTTTGACCAGTGCATGAGGGATTTTTTAACCAGTAGTTAAAGATAACCTTTGCCCTCCTTCAGACTGGCATGATATGACCAGATGCCACTTCAAGGTATGTTATATGAAGCCTGCCAGAAATTCTCTGTAAAAAAAGATTCTCTGTAGCTTCTGTGTAAGGGAGAAACTGAACAGAAAATGAAATCCCTTGTCGATTTAATCATATGATTTTGGAGGTTCATGATCTTTATGGTTAATTCTTTTTTACCGGGCAGAACTAGTTTAGATGAGACTTCTGGGTCAAATGGGCAATATGACAGTAGGGAGTTTTTTTTTGGCGACACCCTGCTGTCACCTAGATTTCTACATGTTGGTTCGATAGTTACCTTTTGTCTGTATTACCTACATTTTCTGTATTTGCATCCTGTTCTTCCTGTTTCCTCTTCTTATTATACTGTTGTACAAGGACAGTTCTGCCTTATTTTATATTTTCTCCCCTGATTTCAGTTTCCACTATTTTGCTTCTTTGAGGAACTTCTTCTGTTTAAATTTTCTATGAGAACTTTTATCATTTATCAAATTGAATATGTTTAAGGATGAATGTGATAGGATCAAAATGCACCTAGTGTAATAAACCTTGTTTCTGGACTCTTGTCATTTTCAATCCACCACCCCAAATAAGAAGGGGAGGGGGAGGGGGGAGGGGGAGGGGGAGGGGGGGGGGGGAAGAACCTTGTCATTCATGTTAGAAATGAGGTTTATTGGAGCCTGAGTGCTGTATAAAATCAATCTACACTCTTAATTAGAGTTCTATACCAGTATTATAATTAACTATGAGTTATGTATTGGACCCTATCTCTTGCCAAAACAAGTATAGGTGATGTGCTTGACTCACAAACAAGGTACCTAATTCAACTGTGAGCTTAACAAAGTACAAATTTCATAAGGGGTTCATAATTGTTGTAAGAATAGCCATGTTTAGGACATCTAGTATGTGAAGCAGTGCCAATGAATTAGTGCTCACCTTTTTTTGGTTGTGTTATTATAACAGACATATCTCCAGTCTCTTACTATTCGACTTGAAGAGATGAGGGTTAAAAGGCGTGACTCGGAGCAGTGGATGCATCATCGCTTGCTCCCACAAGATCTTCGAGAACGGGTTAGACGCTATGATCAGTACAAGTGGTTGGAAACCCGTGGAGTGGACGAAGAGAATTTGGTTCATGGTCTTCCTAAGGATCTGAGAAGGGACATAAAACGCCATCTTTGTCTGGCTTTGGTGAAGAGGGTAATTTTATTAGATCTATATTCTTATATTTTGTGCCTTGTTTGCATCTGACCTTTCCAAATGTTTGTCTGCCCAATTGACATTAGTTAAGAGGCCCTTCTATGGGGTTCTGTTACTGTTATGCCAAAACTATACCTAATTACACTCGAGTAAACTTATCATTGCCATAAAATTGCTATGAAAAAATCCCCTTTCCAAATACCCAAAGAGTTGAGGATGGTCATGTGAAAATTGAAATAATTCCTGTTAACACTCCCCACTCCTTTCCAATGTTCTTCCGAAACACATTGCGAACAATATCCAAATTTTGAACTACACACATTCTAATCTTTTGGCATATGAATACTTAACATCCATTTTCAAACACCCTAAAAGTTGATTATTTGATAAATTTATCATAACCCCCCCCCCCCCCCCCCCCCCGGTTCTCTCTGGCAAATTATTTTTTGCCTTCCAAGCTACAAGCAAGAGTTCCCACTTTATCTTGCTTGTGCTTTAATAATTTTCATATATGCATTATTTCAAGTAGTTAAGTGAGTGGATAAGAGTTCACATATTGATCTATTAACCCTTCAATATGCCATTGCATTTTAAGGATGTCTCATGCGACTCTACATTCTCTCCAATTCTTCCATCCTACTCTAATTTAATCAAACTGATGCTTGTGACATTTCTCCTTGCCAATCATAATCTGTGCCAACTCTTTTGCAGGTTCCTCTGTTTGAGAATATGGATGAGAGGTTGCTCGATGCAATTTGTGAGCGGCTGAAACCATGTCTGTACACAGAGAGTACATACATAGTTCGAGAAGGAGATCCAGTTGATGAGATGCTATTCATAATTCGTGGCCGCCTGGAGAGTGTCACCACTGATGGAGGGAGAAGCGGTTTTTTCAACCGTAGTTTGCTAAAAGAAGGGGATTTCTGTGGAGAGGAGCTTCTAACCTGGGCACTGGACCCAAAATCTGGTATTAACCTGCCATCGTCTACTAGGACAGTTAAGGCTCTGACGGAGGTGGAAGCTTTTGCTTTAACAGCCGATGAGTTGAAATTTGTGGCCAGTCAGTTCAGGCGGCTTCACAGTAGACAGGTTCAGCACACGTTTCGCTTCTATTCACAGCAGTGGAGGACTTGGGCTGCTTGCTTTATCCAAGCAGCTTGGCGGCGTTATTCCAAAAGGAAAATTTTGGAGCTTCGACGGAAGGAAGAAGAAGAAGCAGAAGGGTTGGCTGGAGCCAGCGGCAATGCTGGTGGAGGTTCATATAGCCTTGGTGCCACCTTCTTAGCTTCTAGATTTGCTGCAAATGCTCTTCGTGGGGTCCATCGGAATCGAAATCTTAAGAGCGCTAGGGAATTGGTGAAACTACAAAAGCCTCCAGAGCCTGATTTCACTGCAGATGCTGATTAACTGATCGTTTGACAAACACTTGGAATGGATGATAAGATTTTTTATACTGTCTGACATGGTTTCAAGGGTAAAAAGGTAACATAGCAGTGTTGTGGCTTGCTGCAACTAAAGCAACATTTTATTCTCGTATTGTTGTTGATTTTGTATTTATCTTATTTTGCAATGGTTAGTATAGAGGTAAAGTAGTGGTAGGTTTTAGGCCTTAGGCCTCCTTGTACCAAAAACGAAAAATCTTTAAAATATGATAAATTTTAGCTTGGACTTTAATGGTGAAACTTGAGACGGCTTTCTGTGTTCATTACGACACAGAATATTTGGATTCACTAATACAGAAGTTTGCAGACTGGCAATAAAATTATATTTTGCTGAATTGGCTTTTGGATTTCAAATTTGTTGAAAGAGAATTTACATAAAATCTGGTTTGTAAATTGTAGCGAAACTGTAAAAAGACATTTGTCCCACTCCGCGCAAAACTCACTATTATGCTTGTACCATTTCCACGCCAGTATGCAATATTTAGATTGTGTTATTGTGCATTATAACACAAACTCCTTCGTTTGCTGCTATTTTTAAAGAAGGGGAAAGGTAACATTTACAAATAAATTGCAGGGACTAGCATTAAGGCTAAATTATTAAAAACAAGTTGACGGAACAAGACCTGCCCTAACTTTGCGAGTTAATGGTAGTTTTGTTTCAAATGATGTGAGAAGACAAATAATACCACTTTTTGAAACAAAAAATTTAAAACCATTATCCTACTTAAAAAGTTACAAGTATGATCCCAGATTATAAAAGGAAAGACTAAAAACATAGTAGAAATGATATGGAAATTCCAGGCAACGGTTTTATCACTTTTATGTTACAATTTTACCGTATTAGAGGAAAACATCACCATGACATAGTTTTAAAACCCATCGTAGAAACTGGCCCTTGTGAAACAATATCATGTGATGTTTTTTAAAGTCCATCTCTGCTTTACCCTGGAAAGGCAATCAGCGAGAAACACACTAATAACTAACTAACTTGTAAATACTAAATTATCACTTATTTTGTGCCAACAAGCAAACCTTTGTCAACAATTTCAAAGCGTCGTCATACATACAATCGCCATTCTTAGGCAGGGAAGTATTTAAGCATTAAAAAATTTCTTGAAATTCTCTCTCAATTCTCATCAAATATCTCAATACAGAACAGCGGCAAAATGAAAATTTAGAAGGATAAGGAAAACTAATTTCAAGGACCTTCATTGATAAGTTTACAAAACAATTTCTATATTAATTATCCATGCGGACAATTACGAAAGGGTGGCCTACAGTTTGGATGCTCAATCATGAGAGAAGTTGTGCATCCTCGATAATAAGAAAATTAAAAAAAAAATCATTTACCTCAATAATCAATTAGTCAATTTTCACTGATGAATAGACAAGCCTTGTGAACCAGAAACATGCATAAAACCCAATTGTACCGGTGAGCACGAAGAAAGCATACGAAGCAATCAACATGTAACCAAAGTACAACATGCCAGACACCGGCTTCGTGATATTGAGCTTTGTGAAGAAGTAGAATGCTGCGTAGAAGAAAAGATATAGTGCTGAAGAACCTGATGTAAGGTACGATCTCCACCACCAAAGGTAGTCCTCACTGCATAGCTGGAAATAGCATAGCACGATTGTGATCTCAGCACAAGTAACAAGTAGGATGAGGAACACAAGAAATAGGAATCCAAAAATGTAATAAAACTGCTGCAACCAAATCGACGTGAGGATGAAAAAGAGCTCGATGAATACGGCGCCAAAGGGAAGTATTCCACCAATCAAGATTGAAAAGACTGGGTGCATGTACCAGGCTTGTTCAGGTATCTGCCTTGGAATCTTATTAGTTTTCACAGGATCCTCAATCGCAGGCTTCTTAAACCCAACATAACTACCCACAAAAACAAGCGGAACTGAGATTCCAAACCACAAGAATACCAATGCAAACATGGTACCAAATGGCACAGCCCCTGAGGATTTCTCACCCCAAATTAGAGCATTCAATACAAAAAATATGGCAAATGCAATCGCAGGAAACATGAAAGCCGTTTGGAGCGTGATTTTTTTCCACTCTGTTCCCTTGAACATCTTATAGAGACGAGCTGAGGCATACCCGGCAAAAAGGCCCATGAAGACCCAGAGTAGAAGTAGAGCTGTCATCAGCCCACCTCGGTTTGAAGGAGATAAGAACCCAAGAACGGCAAAGATCATAGCGACTAGTATCATTCCAAAAAATTGAACACCTGTCCCAACATAAACACATAGCAAATCTGAGTTCATTGGAGGCCTGAAAACATCCCCATGAACCAGTTTCCATCCTGTCTCTTCTTGGGCTTCTTCCTGGGTCTCTAACTGGTTGTACTTGGAAATGTCACGATAGAGTGTCCGTAACATGATCATAGCCACCATTCCCGAAAGGAAAAGAACAATCATCAAAGAATTGACAATTGAAAACCAGTGAATTTGGTCATCAGTCATCAGAAGATAACTGTCCCATCTAGATGCCCACTTGACATCACTTGGCTGCAAGTTGGGGAAGGAGATAAAGGAACTTTATGAGCCCAACGTTCAACAATAAACGGGAGTGTATTTTATAGATATTAGAACTTACCTCAAACTCAACATCATATGTAAAGATGATTTCCTTCTTGTCTTCAACCTCTTGAGGAGATTCAGAGCTGGAAACTGTACGTTTTGCATGGGGATCACAGGTTGTTAAGCGTGTCTTCTCATTCCATCCACCTTCGTATTCATGCTTAACACTGGACCCACCAAAAGAAATAAAATATAATCAAATAGGCATAAACTTCCACCGAAGTGAGAATAATATCAAACACATTGAAAATAGTACAACATATCACCTGAAAGGTTTGACTTCAAATCCTACAATCCTTGCAGAGTCTGTTTGTATATCCTTGTGATACTTGACAGTGAATGTTAAGTGGTTATTGATAAAATACTTCTCATCCTTGCTCTGCACATTATTTAATAGACGTATAAGGTCCAATAGTTTGCTATTGCTGAATTTATATGTCAGAGGCCTTGATACTTACTCCAGCATATTGTCCTTTGAAACCAACAAGAAAGCCATGCTGATAGACAAAGGAGGACTCCTGATCTAGCCTACGTACCGGAACAACCAGGGGAAGATTATCCAAAATCCTGTATGTTCACAAGAAAAGGTTAAGACAGGTGCTTAGACAAGAGACTCTTTGCAGACTAAAATGTGTAGAAATTCAAGCAAATTTCCCCAAAAGGTGTCTCACATGTTCACTCGGTACTCGTCTTCAATCTTTTCCTTAAATTCCTTCGCTGTTTTTCCATTAAGTGTTACACGACACAATATATTGCACATCTGTGGTTCTCGCATTTTGAACTGTAATAGAAAAGCATTGAAAAACTCCATATCCAAACAAAGTAAATAGCAAAATTATCATGAAATCATCTAAGAAAATTAGCTGACCTCATAAGGGGAGTTCTCAATACGATCACCACGAAGAACCTCCCCAAGATTCTCTGCACTGTCCACTATGGTCTTTGGCTGACAAAAAGGGAGAGTATAATAGGAGTAAGGGAGCTGTGTTTTTGTGGAAGTTAATTTGTTCACTTTCACATTCAAAAGGTCCCCCTGCGCCGCATAGACGAACAACAAATTACATTTTTGAAGAATAGTCATCATAACAGCATAAATATTAAACTATCAAGACCACTATTAGAGCAAAAAGAATATACATTCTGTAACATTCATGTAGTGTTCATCCACAAATTATTTTAATGTGAATTTGAAAAATATATGGATCCATTACGGTGCACTTAACGAAAAGTGCACATTTTACGGACTAAACAAAACTTCCATAAAATTTACGCTATATTCATACATCCAATCCTGCAAGTTTGAGGATTGTGGCATGACAGGGATTGGTGTACTTAGTTCAAGAACAAAATCACAGTGCGTCAATGCGATAGTTGAAGAGTCCATAAGTTTTTTGTCATCCAAATCATATGGTTATAGCGTCTGATACTATGAACAACAGCACGCATATATTCTTGCCAAACAAAACCAAATAAAATTGCCAACTTAAGCATTCAAAAACTGGCATTCTCAAGCATGAGCATAACTGCCAACTCTTTCTTTTTTCGGAAACAATCTACATGGTAATGAGTTTTCTATATACTGATGAATTCAATACATAATTTTCTAACTTCACACAACTCAAAGATTATTATCCCGTCTGATCAAACATGTATTGCACATTACTCGAAAGGAATGAAAAATCGTATACACTATCAAGGTCCCTAAGATAGTATACTGATTAATTACAAATTCTTTTGTCATCTAAATTTGAGGAATTATGTAGTGCAATGAACACATTGATTAACAATTATTTCGCAATCGATTATTCTCATGCTAGCCAACAATGAAGTAGAGGGTTTGCAAGTGATGGCCGCATCCGCATAGGAAAAGGACTTGAGCAGTTGGGATAGTTAAACACGCTGAAGACAAATACAGAGAGTAAAAACAAAATGACGCAAATTTTAAATAATAACTTTGCAACTCTAAAACAATATAAAAACAATCACCAACATTTAAAAAAAGATGCATTATTAGCCGCTAGAAGAACCAATTCTCTGTGAACGGGAGCTTATATACTAAATGAAACCGAGCTCGCAGAACAATACTCCCCCTAGATGAGGACCTGTTTATTTAAGGCAATCTTGCTCAAGGCCAATGACCTCCATCATTATTTAGAAGTTCACAATCAAAAGCATTCAGATTTGTAATGGAAAACAACAATTAAGCTCATTACACACAAATATATATACATATATAGATACGTATGTATAACAACAGCAATACGTTAATACCAATAAATCATGATCTACACACATGAATTGCATGACGATAAATTAAATCATTCTTAGTAATTAGCCAAAGCCATTAAATAAGTTAAGGTGATAAAACAGTAAACCAATCCATCAAAACAGAGCATACAAATGACTATCAAAAACTAAAAAAAGTGGATATATTTGCAGTAACTGGGTTCAAAACAATAAATTTTCATCCCGAATACCGTAACTGCACAGATCTAAGAATGATAAGCATGAAAAAAAATAGAAAGAAACTTACACCGTAAGACTGCCGTATCATAAAAATCATCAAATATTAAACACTAATTCAAACAAAACACATGTGCAGTCTATATACATTACTACATGAAAAGCACATATAATACATATATGAATATACAAACAGTCTTATTAGAAAACACAGGTATATAATTGTAATAGATGTGTGTGCGAGTAGACTTGCCTTCTCAAAATCCTCCGGCGCTACACCCGGGAGGTAGAAGGAGTGACATTGGACGAAGAGGAGAAGAGAGATGAGGATCCATAGATGAAATGCTGCCATTCGCTCTTTGGCCATAACTGCTAATCAACCACCGACCACACAACACAACACAAACACTACCAAAGATCTAGATCCACACTGTCTCTCTATACATACATACATGCATACATATACATATATATATACTTGTAATTGTGTTTTCTGTCTCTCTCTCTCTCTCTCTCTTTCTGGTTCTGGAGATTTAATAAAAGGAGAGGAAGGAGAGCGAAGCAGCACCAAATTGGGGATCACAGAGAGGGAGATTGTGAGTGCGCGAATAAACATAAACTGTAACTTGATCTCCACCGTAGATTATTTTATATGACCCTATTCACGGTTGAGATTAGACGGCATCCACAATATAACGGCTGTTATTTATCCTGTCCTGTCCCAGACGAGAAAAAAAGTCCATTATTTCTACCCCCCACAAGTCGAGAACGATTTTGCCTAAAAATGATGAATCAAAACTTTCTTTAATCGACAACTTGTTAGAGAAAATATGACTAAACACAATTTTTAGGTCAATATATCCTCCGTCAAATCTAAAAATTTGAAAAATTAATACAAAATGATTGTTAAATTAAATAATAATTAAGAAGTCACTTTTAGATATTTTTATTTAAATGAGATAAATTCATTGAACCCTTATAATCTTTTCTATCAATTGGGATTATTACAAATGCACTTAAAATGATGACAAAGTATACAAGTCGTATGTATGACTTGTGAGAAACACACTAATTCTAATGATTAAAAGCTGAGCACTTTGTTTAATTAGGAAATAATATTTGGTAGGATGCGATTTTGGAATTACTAAACTGCCCACATTCTATAATTTATTTATCTACTTACTCCATTAATACTTGAATTTAAGTTAGAGTAGTATCAATCAACCTTATAGTAAAGAAAGAATACTTGCAAAATAAAAAGGCTAACACCAAGGCATAAGCTAGCTCCACTGCTTGCTGCAAAGTCTTTATCAGTTATCGTATGGATTGGTTCCTACATCCCATCACTTTTTAAGTTTTAATCCATAAAAAGAAGAGGAAAAAAAAATTTTAATTTAACCTTTGTGAGGAATTGAGTGCTTTAATTTTTTGATTTAGTAGACTATTAGTTTGTTTTTTTATGGCTATTATTACTACTTAAACTTAAAAATTTGGAGTTTTATTAAATAAATAAATATAAGTATGTCCCATGTGCATTTTTTATATTTTAAGGAAATAATATATCTCAACTCTCAAAATGAGTTGTTTATTAGCACTAAAACCCAAAATTAGTTTAGTTCATTCAAAATGGATTATATAGCCTTGAATTGAGACTACCAATATATCCTTCCACTTTGTAATGTAATTGTGAATTGTTAGTTGTGAGAATTACCATGGAATGGAGGGTGGAATGAGAATAAAATTCATAAATTTAAGAGGAGTAAGAATGCTTCAATCCATTCTAGTCGCAATTAAACACAATTTTTTTCATTCCATTCTATAGGAACGAGTCATTCCATTCCCACATTCATTACTCCAATCCAAACGTAGCATTATTTTTCAATTGGAGGGAGTAATAACTGATGGGGCAATCCTACAATACAATACAATACCATACCCAGGCAAGCGCACATATTGCCCAGACAGACAGACAGACAGACAGCAATGGAGCTTTTCTGTATCTTTAAAAACACACCCACGCTGCTATGGATTTGGACTTGAATTCCGGTACCTACCTCTTCCAACTGGAAATGGAAGCTACCTCTAAAGCCTATAATAGCTGGTGGAATACTTATTGCATCCAATTTCCACAAATTTCTAACACTTGTTCGTCAGCTGAATTTTAGAAGCTGGGACCAAATTTCTCAACTACACCAATCAGAAATTTTCACACATACAAAAACAAACTTTATTCATCCCCCCCCCTCCCCTCCCCTCCATTTTCAACATCATCTTAGCCTTGCAATTCTTTATTAAACCACCCAAGATGTTTGATTCCACAATAAATGTTCGCATTCACTTCAATTTACATCTTGAGCCGGTGCCTCGACCAATCTAACACTTCGAGGAAGCATAAATTCGGAAAATATGGGATAGTGAGAAGATGGATAATACCCATCAATGTTATCACTAACCACTTCAGATGAGACAGGAATCAGAGCTCTGCCTCTGAAAAGAATCCAGTCCACATGCAAGTCCTGAGTTTGGCGATCCCAGCAGAGGCAAAATGCTCTGAAAATTAACTTGAGGAATTCAATAGCTCCTTGTTTGTTACCTGACAGAACCACATACAAACTAAGGCCATACTTTCATCAGATTGAACCTACTTTGGGAGTGAGAGTGTTGGTAAATACCTTTAAACCCATGATAAGTGTGTATGAGAGAAACGTTCTTCCTCACCCGAGCATTGGGCCATGCATCTCTCATATCACCTACAACACCGTGCTCTCTGAAGGAGTAATGAAAATGAAAATAGGCAGTAGTTAACCAGCGAGTCCCCACTAACTCAGAATATGTACTAAATAAAGGAAAATACTAAGGCTATGAAATTTAAATCAGGCTTGAAAACTCGTGTTGCAATTGATTAGAATACCTTGATCTCCCTAGAAGAAAACGCCCCGTAGTTGATTCCTTTTGTGTGTTAAATCCCCCACAATATATAACAGGCAAGCTAGGAGGTAATGATGCAATATGCTGCCATGTGAGCAAAGCACTTCGTCTTCGAGCACGAGGACTCAACTCATCCATGTTTGTATTTACAATTTGAAATGAAAAACCTGGTGGTTCAACTCCTTTTAACTGGAATGTGTACATATTTTATCAAGGAAACCATATGTGCAACACCTCCTTTGTGCAATAAAAGATTAGTTTAAACAATATCAAACTTCAAAAGGATATTGCCCAGGTTGCAATGCATGGAACTTCACATCCCCATGACATGCTCCCAGGAACTGATGGGGACTCTGACAACCAAAAAGTTCCACCTTCTAAAAGCTCCACCTTCATTCAGTAAGAGCATATGTAGAGAATAACCAACAACTTTTATACTCTGGACATATAACAATAATAAAGCTAAGCCGCGCTTGGAAGGAGGATTGAGTATTTTACCTTTTCCTTATCATAAAAAATGGTGCAATGTTCATCTGAACTGTCTTCAGATCCTTTCCTTGAAATTCCAAAGTGATCATAGCCTTGAACATAAAAGAGAGTAAGTCCCATCATTGGCATAAAGTTCTGGGCTTAGATATCACAATGTAAGTATTTGGAAATTGATTTGACCCTAGGATCATTCCATGCCAGCATTTTCTCTTTCCAAAGTTCTCAGATAGTATGCAGTATACTAAATTAACTAAAATTCATGCAGGGCATAGGAATCATTGAAATTCAGAGTCAAAATAATGCCCCATCACGAGTTTCTTCCAATGATAGCGGATTATAATGAAAGATTGTTTTCAACTTCCAACAGAAAAAAGTAACTCATCAATGGATACCACGCAGTAAAATAAAATCAAATGATGGTATTCAGTCTGCATCGACCATTCCATCAGGTCAGTATACATGGTACTGATATTCTCTTTCTCAAGCTCTCTAATGGTGCTTACTAATTCCATATCTCTCTTCTAAAACCCAACACTTATCAATATCTACCAATAACTGAATACCCAACAAATGAGTCTGGCATAGTTTCTAACATTTTATTATTAACTTAATTAGAGTTTTCACGTTTCACCAAGACACATTATTGCTTCATATGAGCACTACTAGTTCTCTACACCCACGTTATGGTGGTTAAGTGCAAAAAAAGTGATTTGGATCAACTCTTGCTAAAAGGGGAGAGAGAACTTCATAATCTTATGCATTGTTGCATAAAAGGAAATTCATATGATGGCCTACTAATTTATTCTTCCCTGCTAATTTCACAAATTAAATTGCTGAAATATACACATTCAAATATATGGACTTAGGGTGTTTGAGCAAGCTGTTTTGTTGTCACTAGACGGGAAACATTGTCGATTGGAATCAGGAAATAAAAGAACTTGTAATGTTTTCGGTGCATAAAAAAAATTTTGTTTAGGAATCTGTACAAGTATTTTTACACAATTATCAGAAACATTACCTGGCAAACATTGCTGGAGATACTCCAATTGTGACTTTACACCTTAAAAATAACAAAAAGAGAATACAAGGAACCAACCATGTCAATTGAATCAAGATGGATAATTTAGACTGAAAAAAAAAATCAAGCTTTCCAGAAAAACTCCCACCCAACTCTTTGTCAATGTGAACATATCAACCGTAAAACTGAATAACATCATGAAATAAACAAAACTTAACTCCAACATACAAATCAAAAAGGACCCATATAGCCCTCTTCAACACAAAGCATCAATCGAACAAAGATCCTGATATACATACCTTGTTGAGTACAGAGAATCATTGGGCAGTAATTGGTGATGACACTTGCACACAAATCCCTCCTCTTTCCCCACGAGTTTAGACTGTCTTCGGGCTGATCCTCCAACAGATTAAAGGTCATTACAGTGAGAGAAGCACTCATCTTTACTCCCTATTTTCTATCTCTACATGACCCAAAAACAGAAAGAACAAACTAGCAGTAACAATTATGAAGTTCTTACTGAGCTTTTCAGGACTTGTGTGATTTCTTTTGTACAGCTGGATTGAAACTCAAAGTAGTGCAAGAAAGGTGTTTCCTAGTCTTATTTTATATTTTTTTCGCATCAATCAGTGGAAGAAAACCACCAAAAGAAAGAAACCCGCAAGAATTGATGCATCCATGTCTGAAACCGAAAATAACTAGGGTAGGGTAGGGTTGGGTTGGGTTGGGGTTAAAAGTTTAAAATTCGAAAAATGAAAATACAGAGTAAAATTGGAAGACAAGATAAATTAGTAAAGTTGCAAATGATATGCACGATACAAGCAGTTGTTAGGGAAGGAGGAATTAGAGGGATGTTCTCTTTCTTGAGTCTTATTCTTTGGTTTCAAAATTATTTATTTATTTTTAACATTAGTTGAAAATATAATTGCTGTGAAATAGTAGTAGTAACAAATATTAAGAAATTCAAGTTATTTAAAAAATAAAATCATTCCACCTTATACCCTAATTTATATTTCTAATTTTGAAACAAATTAAAAAAAAATATCTCGATTATTAATACTTAGCATTAATAGTCTTAAAAGAACTATTTAGAAGGGGAAAAAATACAAAAAAGAATTTCAACTTCCTAAATATTGTCCTAAGATAAAAGTGTTTATTACGATTTTAAGTAGTCTCAAGTTAAATGTTTACTTACCTTAAATAATTTAATTTTTACAATAATTTATCTATAATACATTTAGTATTAATTGTCATATTTTTATTCTCTATGTATGTTTATAAAACATCACTAGTCATATATATATATATAATTATGAAATTAAACGAGAATCTAAATATGATCAATTTTATCATTTTATCTTTTTTATTAATAAATGTACAAAAAGTAAACTGAGAGTTAAATTTTTATTCAATTAAAAAGATATTTTACTTTTTAAAAGTATATTGTTTAACTTTGGTCACTCTTTCCCTACCCGGCTACCCCTACACAGCACCAAAAGGAAGGCTATATTTTTTGGCAACTAAATTCTTACCTCCATAATTGAAATTGAGCACCAAATTTTAACTAATTTAATAATATGAAATTATGAATTCCAATTTAAAATTGAGTAGCCCAATTAAACTCAACTGAGACAAGGTTTTCAAATCCCTTTAAATCGGACAAGGGAATTTTATTTTATTTTTTTTATAAAAAAACATGAACAGTTGAACGACAAAAATAAGCTGACAATAATGATGCCTTGCCTCAAAATGCTTTCATGTTGTGTATAACCACCTCATTTATTCGTACAACTCAGAATCTTACTGCACAAAACAACACTTAAATGATGCAAATTTTCTTCCCTGCCCCCCCCCCCCCCCGCCCCTAAAGAGATCATCCTTAAGATGATGAGTTCTTCAGAACCCATTCCACAAGAGTTGAAATGCCAAAGCCTGTTGCACCTTTCTTCTTGTCACTCCATACGGGTCCAGCCATGTCGATATGCAACCACTGAACCTTCTCATCAACGAACTGCACAAGAGTAGTTGCAATATCAGATTTCATACGTGGTCTTTGTATTAGTCGCACAAGGCATACTGCAACAAATTTATGGACCCAAAGAAGCTATTTCAAATGTAAAATGTGCGTAGTGTTGTGGGAATTTACTAAGCTGCAACATAAAAAGCACTTTGCATTTGAGAAGGCAAGATGCATAATGCAAAATGTTACAAAGAAAATCATGGTTGAATCCACAGATCCCACTAATGCACCTAACAAGGCTGGAGACATTTGACTTGCCATTCATTTAAGCACTATAGACTTTAAAATATGTAGAGCTCACAATTTGGAATTTCAACTCCAAAAAGTAGGTACAAGGTTTATGTAAGCTCCCAACTGACTTTTCCAGCACTGGGTTTGACTCAATAATTTCTGAACTATGGGCTAGTTCCTTCTCATGAGACTGACGCAATAACACCTTAAATAAGTGTATGAATTTCTATGCTATTGTCGCATATTTACCAAGTGAGCAGGTGTTCACATTTGAAAGTGGACATATTAAGAACTAAGTTATATTTTTTCATCACTTCAGTTTAAAGTACTGCAGTATAAATCAGTACATATACATGTTATGAAAGGATGAGATGTACATGTACAATGGAATATCACGAGATTGGTATCTTAATTTAAAAGGCAAATGATCCTTCCACCGCAGGAAATACATTTAAAGTGCATACAATGCACTTGTACTATGTGTATTAAATGTTATACAATTTAATGGATATGTGTATTATAAAGGAATAAAGTGTATTAAAGGAAAGTGTGAACAATTTAATTAGGATGAAGGAAGTACAACACTTCAACAAATTGTTACCTGTTTCAGGAAAAGAGCTGCAGTGATGGAACCACCCTGACGACCACCAGTGTTGACCATATCAGCTACTCCAGATTTCATGGACTCCCAATAACTTTCTTCCAAAGGCAACCTCCAAAATTTTTCTCCAGCAACTTCTGAAGCTTCAACTACCTCCTTTGCTAGGTCATCACTGGGTGTAAAGATTCCTATGATATATAAAATTATATTATGTTTCCACAGAGATTTAGATTCTCTTTGTATTTTCTAGGAAAATGTGAATGCGGAAAGTAATGGGACACCTCCGCGGTGGCCTCAAGACCAAAAAGAACTGCAAACTAGTGCATAAGCAACCTTTTCCATAAATAACACAAGGAAAAACTGCTCACACTTGGAAGGACATTCTTCGTTTCACGCAATTCAATAATTTGAAAAACTAACTGATAAAAAAGCTTAATACTAGAGTACATAAAGATATCTCATTCAAACCCGAAATACACCACAACGAAATATGAATAGAAGGCAAATCATACCTGCAATTGAGGGTCCAAGGGCAACCACACATGCCCCAGTCAATGTAGCCAAATCAACTATCTGCAGAAAATCAGACATGCTTTTAGCAGGAGCAGAAGGTGTAGAAAGTGACACAAAATTGTCAAAGACACATTTTTCTAATAAGAAACTTATGCATCTTGTCCAAATAAAATTGTACATCATGCAATAAAGAATATAACTGGCACTTCAGAAAACAAATCAATTCAAAAAAAAGCAATTTTATAGCTTTTATAACTGGCACTTCTGATACTTTTATAGCTTATCCATACCATAAATCAGTGTGCTATGGAATAATACCTTGTCTACACCTTGGTTACATGCATATACCAAAGCATCAGCCAGTGTGAGTCTTCCTTCCGCATCAGTGTTGTTAACCTGCAGTTGAGATTGAACCCAAGCAAAAAAGTTCATTCATAGATCAAGACGCAAGAAGAAAAAAATGAAGAGTAGCAAGGTATAATAAATCCGAATGCAAATTTGTTCAAGAAGCCTAAATATACAACATATGGATACAATTCCTCTTCTAGGTAGCATTAAAACATTGTGCATTTCAAGAAACTACAGATTAGACCCAACAAAAAGAATCATAAATAATCCAGTCTGAAGTGTGGCGTTCAAGGCATCATTGTTTTCAATGGAACCTTGCCAAACCCCTCAGAGAGACCCTCTCCTTATCCTAGCAGTTGATTGACTAAGAGTAAGGCCAGGAAATGGATCCTCTATGGCACACATTTGCCAATCAAATACCGGTCAGGAAAGAATAATTACTGGAGAATTGATAGATTCCCACTAGTCAAAAAATGAGAAGAACAGTACTTGATGCAAAAAACTTAACTGAAACTAGCTAACACTCCCTCCGTTCCAAAATTAGAGATAAATTTAACTTTTTAAGCCAATTTGCAAAATCCTAAAATTCAAAATAGATACGAATTTGTTTAATTTAGTGCAAACAACTATATTTATTATAAACTATCTAGAAAGTACTTTTAATTACCATATTTGTTACTAACAAAACTTAAATGAGATCATGTCGATTTTGAATTATAAGATTTCACAAATTTACTTAGAAATTCAAAGTGTATCTCTAATTTTGGAACTGAGGAAATATTATTATTTTATCTCCCCCTTCCAAAAGCATTACCATCCAAACCATCTATGACTATGCTATCCAAAGTTGTCTCATTTTGATACTACTCACCTGTTCATGAATAGGTCATATTAAATGATACCTTTCTTCTTTTACCATATACTCATATCCATCTTACTATCTGCAAGTTAACCTCCCTTATCTCGTTAACTTCAATCTTAGTTTCCTTGCATTATATTTTTGCCACTTAGTAAGCTTTCCTTTCAACCTCACAGCAAATGTCAATCATCAAATTAAAAAAACAAGCTTCCCATGCTCGCAACATGCTTTAAAACTATGAGTAACATCTCGTCTCTCCCTCCAGTGTAATCAATCCTAAATAATGAAATGAATAACACTGTTACGTGTACATAAAAGGTAAGTCATAGTTCATCTATAGATAAAACGTCATGAACATAAATAATAAGTTACTCTGCAAAAACCTTATTCTACTTGAGACGAGCACGAAGCCAGGCAAGCTATACTCACCAATGGACTGATGGAGCAGGTTCATTGGGGTTAAGGAGTAGTAGTTTAGCATCAGATTACAAAAATCATAAGAGGGGGAAAATGTCTAGATAATGAAGTAAACTATGTTTTTCCTCAAGGGTAATATGAACTGAGCTCGTGAATGTGTATAGAGACTGATTTATAGCAAAAAGTGTTTGATAAAACTTACCAGTATCTAAAGATATGTATATGTACAATGAACAAGAAAAGCAAGTAATGTATCATCACATGGCACAAGTATTGAAGGTTCTTTATATGCAAACCGGAGGAAGTTACCTCAATTGTCTTGCCATTGGAAGCTGTGATAATGTCTCCAGGTCTCATACCTGTTCCACTTATCATATTCTCACAAGCAGCAACAATGAAATGAACCTACAAGTACAGCAAATTCTACCAAGTCAAAATAATTACGTAAATATAAACATGAAATTTCGTACAATAGCTACTCCAGGGCCAAAAATTTGAGAGCTCAACAACAAAAAAGAGGGGGAGGGGGGACAACAAAGGTCCAGAACAATAAAAGTAGGATACTTCTCACCTCTACTCCAGCAGGCTTAATTTGTCCAAGAGCTTTAGCTGCACCCAACACTGCTGCTGAGCCTCCCATATCAAATTTCATGAGCTCAATTGAACTGCCAGGTCCTGTCTTGATGTTATAGCCACCACTGGAAACGTAAAAATATTTAGTACTGGAGGAAGTAAATTTAGATTTTTATTCTCCCCATATATAACTCTATATATCTGGCTTTTAAAACTCCTTCAAAGCAAGTAACAAGAAAGAGCCGCTAAAACATGTGAATGGACAAATATCACATCTTCCAATGCAATACAGATACTAAAATAGAAACTTAAGATTTTGTTGCTCGCAGGAACTCGTATTTATGATAAAAAGATTATGCAGTTAATCTAATAACTGCTACTACCCTTCATCAACTGATAATCTCGAATTCTCCAGAAAGAAACCTATGATTCAATTACCGCCTGGAATTCCCAAGAGGCATTAATCCCAGAAATACCTCTTCACTTTCAACTCACAACTAGACTCGGTAAAATATATAATCACCTGTCAAAAGTCAATCCCTTTCCCACTAAAGCCAGCTTGGTTTTGACAGGTCCACTTGGAGGCTTGTAGCATAAATGAATAAAATGAGGAGGATTTGCAGAGGCTGCAGCAACGCCAAGATAGGAACCCATTTTTAATTCTTTGCACTGCTCTGCATCCAAAATTTTTGCAGAAAGAACATCGCTGTACAATGCCGCAATCTTCTTAGCCTCTTCGGCCAGTACTCCTGAGGTAAAGAGCCATCATAAATAACAAACAATCAGTATTATCATGTATTGTAGCAAGAACAACTTAATTTGTAACATAAAATGAGAAATTAATAGCCCTTAAAATGGTGAGATAAAAATTCAATAGTGCTGAATTGCAGTACACACAATCAATGAGGGGTAACATATGATAGATATGGGTTAGAGGATAAATGGAAAAAGGAAACTGCAAGTCGCAAGAGCCTGAAACAACAGCTTACTGACCAGGGGTGAGCACATTAGCAGGTGCATTTACAAGCTCTCTCCCAAATATTACTCCAATACAAACTTCTTCCGCGTACTTGAGCTTCTTTTCTAGCTCAGGTCCAGTTCCAAGACCAAGGATATCCACAGATTGAAGAGCGGGCTTCTTTGATTCCGACCGAAACCTATTATCTTCAAAAGTCCCCATCATTGTTCCTATTACAATTCAATACACAATACCAAGATGAATCTCATGGTTATCACAAATTACATCGCTGTCAATCTTAATATCAATAAAGGAATAACAAGTACCAGTTGCTATTGCTGATGCAGTGCTAAGCTTAGATTCAGCCGAGAGCCCCTCAGTGGAAGCAAGTGCAATTGCAACATTATTTGCCTGAGAAGCCTTTGCTGCTGAGGCAACGGCCTCACCAAGACTGCGATATGAAGCCGGGAGGCCTTGTCCAACCCCAACTAAACTGACCCTTTTTGAACCAAGACCTGGAATCCTAAGAATAGTGGATTGTCCTACCTTTCCTGTGAAATCTTCCTCGGATGAGGTTTCAGACAACAAACCACCCAATTGGGAATCTAGCTTTTTCAAGATTGAGTTTTGGAATTTTGAGTTTTCATCTTTAGCCATATCTTTCTCTAGAACACCTACTGCAAGTATGTCTCCTTTCCATTCTGCCAAATCGCTTTCTTTTGCCACAAAAGAGATCTTCCAGGATTTCATGCAAGGATAACAAATATAAAACAATTTGGTGGGTACAAAAATACAAGTTTAACATACAAAAACATAAAAATTAATTCCTAATAAATTTCAATGAAATTAATAGTGACATGACTACATGTAAAAATTATATGACATATACTTGTTTATAAATAACAGAGAAAATCAAACAATAAAAGGATTAAAATCGTAAATGAATTCATATACATATAACACCACCGAATTCATAAAAGAAAAAGAAACTAAATAAATCATTACAGAGAATCTGTGATTTATAGGATTAACCTAGCTCAAACTACTCAACCAATATGAGAAAACATATTAATACGTAATACTAATGTCAAAAAAAGATAGCGGACCTAGAATATAAGAACAAATAAATGCATTAGTACATAAACAAAAAGTTTATCCATTGGACAATATCAGTCGAGATCAGAGGAGTGGAGACGCCACAAAGAGGAAAAATGGTCTAGTATGAAAAATTAAAAGGTTAATATATCTCCAGTTTTTAGTAACTATTTAGGACTCAGTGATCTTTGTCACTCATCTTTTTGTCTCCTTCTCAATGGCACTAAAATAATATTCTATTTGCTCAACAAAAAGAGTCGCATTTGCTAATATTCAGGATACATTTTTGTTTTAAGTTGACTCCCAAAAATTCTTGAGTCTTTAGTTGGTAATGATGGCATGATAATGACAATTATGATGATAACCTTAAGGACATTGTGTCATTGTATACTATAATTAAACGAAATGGAACTCTTTTTTCTTGGAACAGGAAAAAATTGCAAATATGACTCCTTTTGTGAAACTGAGGGCCTAATTTTTTATTTTTTTATTTTTAATGTGGAGTTTCCCAACCGCAGTCGGACTAAGTCTCCCCACCCGGACCAGGCTTTGCGCACAGGCTCGATCTAAGACATGGCTCCGCCCTAAAACGTGCGATCCGTGGCCACACGAACTAGTTTTTAATTGGCCCTCACACTTGTTGCAGGCGGGAATCGATCCTAGGATGTCCGGTTTTACGGTTCACCCCAGGTCGAAGCTTACCGTTGCGCCTAATTTATGTTTTGCTGAAATGAAATTGTTAAGTTGACTTCCTGTTTCCACTCTTACAGTCTCATACTCTCAAACACAGTAATGCACGCAACTACACAAGACATAAACACGTATTGTTGAATAACTATACCTTCTATTTATAGAAAAAATACAAATTTGCTTTAAGAAAACAATTATAATAGTATTAATTTCCCACTATTTTATTATTTAATTCAAAATTTTGTTGCTAGTGTGTGCCTAAATATTTTCATATCCTGATTATATTCTACTTATAACACCGTTTAATTATATAAGTTATCAATTCTAATTAATTTATTGTTTGACTACTATGGTATTTTTATTATATCGGTCATGATAGTGGGCTAATGAAAATCTGAAATTGATGGAGGACTAATGAAAATTGAATATTTATACGCTATTAAGTAATATATTGATTATTTGTTAGTGTGATAAGTTACTTATTTCAATAAGTACAAATTTAGCCCCCTTAATCAAAATTTCTGAAATCGCCACTGAACAAGATGAACAGAAAATCACATACATATGAATAGATAATAAGTGATGCAGTGCGCATTTGTCTTGCGTGTGATTATTAAAGTGAAAGAAAGAGACCTTGAGGTCGTCGATCTGCGCAGGGTAAGTGAGGCCGAGAGTGGCACGAGCAATAGAGTGAGCCATGCGATTCCCTCTACAGTAACAGAAAGAGGAGGGTATAATTGAAAACGTAACACCCAATACTGGGCTTGATCGCAATTTCGTGTAAACCAATGAAGAAGACGAAGAGGATGAAGTTGACCCAATTAGAGTGAGAGACGATGCTAGAGATACTCTAAAGGCGGCCATTTTATAGCTAGTAAATGTCGTATATATATGTATACACAAACCCTTGCTTGTTTGTTAGTTTGAGTTTCTTGTCACGAATATATAGCTAGTAAATGAAGTATATATAACCACATCAAATGTTATTTTCACAATAAAATGTTGCTATTTTATAAATTTACAACAATACTTTTATTGTAAACACCATCGCTATAAATTTACAAAAATAAAATAATAAAATTATTGTGAATTTAATAATTTCTTACTTTAATTATCGTATTTATTCTTACTTTTTTCTATTTTTATTCTTAAAATATATATATAAGATATAGGATATTAGATCCTTACCTAGATTTATACAAGGGTTAAAAAATGTAAAAATTCTAGGTGAACATGAAAGTTTGACATTAAAATTGGATATAAGTGTATTTAAATTTCATATATTTATATTTTGACCCCCAATGAAGGGTAAAAATATAAATAAGTTAAATTTAAATATACTCATGTCCAATTTTCAAAGAGGTAAAAATATAAATAAGTGGAATTTAAATACACTTATGCCCGATTTTTATGTCAAACTTTCATGTCCACCTATAAGAGTTTTAAAAGATGCATGTATGAACTCCTACAAAGAAGAGGTATAATAGATTAGTTATTAGTTATATATACTTCATTAGTTCTAAAATTAAACATATAATTTGAATTTTGAAATCGAACGATCACATATTAAATTTTAAATTTATGTAAAATTATTTAATTTTAATTGATACAATTATTAAAATTATATAGAATATAACAAAAATTATTAACACAAAATTTATTTCATTCTAAATTTGTACGTGTCATATTAATTTTGAAATTTAGTATATTATTATTTTATTTTAAAAGTCAAATTATATCTCTAATTTTGAGACAGAGTGAGTATTAAATTCAAATAGATTTGCATGTATAAAAAATATTGTAAGACCCCAAATTTTATGAATAAGATTTAATTTTATTTATATATTATTTGAAATAGTAAGTTGTTGATTTGATAAATGTGATAAGTTATGGGTGAAATGTGCAAAGTTTACAAAGTAAGCAAGTGGTTATAAAATATTCGTTGTGTCGGAAAATATTCGTTTGGTCGATTAATATTCTTTTTGTCAGAGAATATTTGTACGACGGCGCATTCATTGGTGGACCCCACAACATAATGAATGTCGGATATAGAAAACGACAGAAGTAACCTTTTTATAAAAATAACAATAAAATTGTTACCGTTAGAACTGTTAAAATACCCGGTGGTTAAAATACAGTAATACGTGGTGTTGCACAGTAGCACACGGTATTGCACAGTATTTCAAATTATTGATTCTTACGTATGAAGGCACTTACTCAATTATTGTTACAGTAATTACTACTCAATATTTTATATTATTGATTCAATAATTGCATAATATTTTATTGGTTCAATATTTGCTACGTTGATATTTTATATCAATAAGTGCTACTTTGCTATTTTATATTATTGATTCAATAATTATCATTGCACATTATTTCAAATTATCAAATCAATAATTCATGTTATTTGAATAATATTACTAGATAGCATTATTGGCAATGTCTAAGAAAGTTCTGTCTAGGAAAGGGGTTGATTAATTACGCGTCAGTAAGGATAAATCCTTATCGGAAGAGCCCCTCTTTTTTGAGAATGACATGGTTGTCAATATTGTAGTTCTGTAATATTATTTGTGAATAATTAATTTTTGATATATATGATAAGGAAATATTTATTCAATGTGAATTTAAACGGATGAATTTTTAACATGTGACATTTGTTGAAAGTTAGTATTTTATCTTGTCCGATAAAATAATTCATTCAAATATATTATTATAATATTATATTATAGTAGTATGATGTGGTTTTATAATAGTATGATTTTTATAATTTGAATGGTAACATTATTATAGTAAATTCATAATATAAAAGTTAAACGAGGTGGAAGAGTGCAAATTGAATTTGAACTCTTATGATGCAAACAATGATGTCATCGGAGCGATGAGGTAAGCAAGGATGTCATCGAAGCGATGAGGTAAGCAATGATGTCATAGGATCGATGATGTAAGCGATGATGTCATAAATTATAACGAAAAAACTATTTTACCCTTACTCTGTTGAGCCTATAAATAGAAGCTCATTTCTTTATTATCTCTCACCAATTCACTAAAGCTAGAGAGAGAGAAAGTATAGAGAAAATAAGAGAGAAAAAAGAAGAGTATTATGCTATTACACTAGTGCAGTTTCTAAATTTTTAAGGTAAGGGGTATTATTTTTTTCGTATTCATGAAGAGAGTTATTTTTTTTCAATACTCGTAAGGGTTGTTATTCCATTCTTTATTATTCTGTTGGAATAATCTGTCTACGCGGACTACCGCATGTATGGTGAAATCATATTGTTATTCTATTTTTTATTATTCTGTGGAAATAATCTGTCTACGCGGACTACCGCATGCCTGGTGAATAACCCTTCATATTCAGTTGTTATTAAATTGTAAAAATAATCTGTCTGAGTGGACTACCACTAGACGGGTGAAAATTCAATTGCAGTTTCGTATATTGTTTCATTTCAGATTTTAACTCTAAACTTACTACGGTAAGTATTGCTTCTATAATTCCTGAAATGATCAGAAATTCCTTGAATTTTGCACTTCATCTAATATTATGTCACTGGAATATTGGTCTGAACTTTCTTGTGAAATTTGTATCTTTTCATGTCGAGTTACTATTCATGATAAAAAAATAAAATAAAATCCAAATCATCTTTAATTGGATCCAGGTTTTGATCTTCATTCTTGAACTCTTGATAAATTCTCTAATATTTGTTATTTATCTCACTGGATCCGTTATTCGTATTATTTTTCATCATTCTCAATTCTAAATGGTGATATAACTGAATATCTTTGGCCTGTAGTGCAAAGATGAATAATTACGTGATGAATATTTTTGGCCTGTAGTGCACAGATGAATGATTACCTGATGAATATATTTGGCCCGTAGTGCAAAGATAGACAGGTGTTGAGATGAACATGACCAACTGGTGATACAAATGAATATATTTGGCCCGTAGTGCAAAGATTAATATTTGATTTGAGATGTATATTGATTGATGTTACAGGGATAAAATATTGATGATGAACTTTTAAATCAAAGAAGATAGTAGACATCATTCTCTACTTAACTCTTCTAATGGATTATTATTTTCACTGCAGTTGTTGATCTAAAATTAGTTGTCCATAATATTTTATCTGATTTGTTGAAAACTAATGATAATTTATTCTTCATTATTTTAGTCATAATATTCTTTACTGGGCTAGTTGAGCTCACCCCTTTCTTTCATTGTTATCTTCAGAAAATGAGAATATTGTGGATACTAGTTGGAGAATGGAGTGATGGTCCGAGTTAGAGCTGTAGAAGTCCTCACTATTTTTTTAAAAAAAGAGTGTGATAATAAATGTAATGAGGACTTAGTTTGAATGTTAATATTTTTTACATGTCTGTATTGACACTCACAGTTGTGTGGTTGTATTTTGCACGACCGTTTGATATGAAAGATTATATTTGAATTATGTACCATTTATTTGACGATTCAAAATGGGTTGAGTATTGAACCTATTTTGTGAGCGTCACAAATGCCTATGTGGATTCCTAGATCGAAGAGACAGTATGATAGTTTAGTTATTAGTTTTATATATTACTCCCTCCGTCCCAGTATAAAAATATTTATTATTATTTTAGTTAATTTCAAATTAAATGTCTACTTTTCTTAAATAATTTATTTTGTATAATATTTTGCATTTAATACTTTTAGAATTAATTGTCATATTTATATTTTATATGTATACTTATAGAGTGTCACTAGTTATATGCAAAAAACTATAAAACTAAATAACAACTTAAATATGTACAATTTTGTCATTTTATTATATTTCTTAATATGCGTTAAAAGTCAAACTGAATTTTTATCCTAATATGGAGGGAGTATTAAATTCAAAGTGAAAAAGGGCTACACTGCAGCTTTTATTTAGTTTTATTTAATCTATAAATTCATTTCCTTTTACTTAACTTTAGAATGCAATTTTTTTATTGATTACTAATCTTGATTAAAAGTAAACTGAAACTTCACATAATAATGATTTAGTGTTATATTTCATAATTTTGTTGAAAGAGTATTTGTTCTAATTTCATTAATATAGTATTTTTGAGCAATATGTTTGACTTTATTTATTGTAAACGTAACCATTTTGGTTCATGTTGTTTCGGAATTTCTATTTGGTGTGATGAATTTTTTGATATTTCTTTTAGAATGGTTAAACTGTTGCATAACAAGCATTGAAATTAGTGATTTCTTATTCGCACGTCAACGATTCTAATAGATTCCCTCAATTTAGTACTCCCTGTGTTATTATAGGAAACTTAACTTATTTTCTCGATTTATGTAGGCTTAAGAAAGTTAGCCAGGAGTACTTTTGAAAAAAATAAAAAAATATGGACTAACCGGAACTTCGGTCAAAACCACAAGAGCAATTTTGCAACTTTGCCCAAACTTTTTCTTTTACGATTTTTGATCAAGTAGCTTGCTTAAAAAGTTAAGAGCTCTCTTATCAAAAGCCCTAAAAATAGAGCGAAGTATCAAATTCAACAAAATTTATAAGAGAGACGAGAAAAATGGTGGCGACAAATTTGAAAGCAGAAGCGCTGAAGCTGATGGATAGGAGGAGTGCTTTGGAGGCGGAGATGAACGGTATCATTGACCGTCTCTGTCAACCGGGCGGTCCGGGGCTTTCTGGCAACCTCGTCGATTCTGAGGCAATTCATTTTCTTATTTATGCAATTTGTGTTTTGTTATGTCTATTATGTTGTATATATAGGATATTGTTCTCTTTAATTTTGTATATACACTAGCACAGCCGTCAGGTATACACTGATAATCTCTGGTTGAATCTCACAATTGATTAGATTAATACTATATCTGGAAAAGGAAGTAAAAGAGTGAAAATTTGGGCCACTTTAAAAATCCATATATTTTTATTGGTAGGTAGGTTAATCGATTATACTGGGATTTCTACTAAAAAATATTTTTATGCAGGGATTTCCAAGGTCTGATATTGACATTCCAGTAGTGCGAGCAGACCGGCTTAGGCTTGCTGGTATGTTGCATAGTATTATCATCTTATTGATTTGCATTGATTTCAGAATGCAGGGGAGAGTTAGATTGGTATAATTGATAATAGGAAGGAAGCACTGTCTCAAGTACTGTGAGTGGGAACCATTTTATTTTAGGAGTATAACTCTCTATGCATATTTGATAGTAAAATTACACATTTTCATCTGTCTATTTTGGTAGCATTGCTTATTTGTGACTTTATTTGTTGTCACTTGTTATTTGCAGAGCTGAGGAACGATTACAAAAATGTCACAGAGAAGATAAATCAAAATATACAAGTTCTGCATTCGGCAAAGCTTGCTCCGTCATCTGCACACAACAAAGACTCAGGTTGGCAGCTGAAC
The DNA here is from genome assembly GCA_020205555.1 of Panax stipuleanatus. Taxonomy (NCBI): domain Eukaryota; kingdom Viridiplantae; phylum Streptophyta; class Magnoliopsida; order Apiales; family Araliaceae; genus Panax; species Panax stipuleanatus. The sequence goes on from JAINUT010001977.1 coordinate 242,304, forward strand.
TAAATTTTACTTGACTTAATTGGTAATGAGAAAAGATTTTAAGGAGAGTTGTGTAATAATGTTACATGGGGAATCTTTGGTAACGAAACATATACTATATTTATACTGTGTAGTAGTAATTTGTATTTGACAGACTGTGATACACAAAAAGAGAAAAATAAAAGGAAAACTGAAAAGAGAACTGTTCCCAATAAATACATTCATGTATATATATAGTAAATTTAACATCGTAAATAAGAAGGCTAAAGGTGGAGGTTGAGGTAGGACTTTTAGTGCAAGCTACAAGCAATTCACAAACTACTAGGACAGCCTCCCTCCTCCTTTACTTTTCTTCACTTATAGTATCTTACAGAGGGAAATAACAGCAATTTAACCCTTTTGGTGATATACCAACCAATCCAGTGGCATACTGGCATACATGTCCCAAAAAAAAAATCAGTGGCATTTTTCTTTTCCAGGTAATTAGTTTTAAATATTTAGTGCAAAATGCTTCATATGCTTGGTCAGCAGTAGGGCTGCAAATGAACCGAACTGTTCGCAAACCAGTTCGGTTCGAGTTCGACTTGCTCGCCTAGTCAAGTTGAATTCGCACAGTGTTCCGTTCGATTGCTCGATTGAACATGTTTGTGAACCATGTGGTTCGGTTCGTCTTTGTTCGCGAATAGTTAGAGTTCGGTTCGATAAGTTCGAGATCGGTTCGATAAGTTCGAGTAGTTCGATTTCTTAATTACATGTTTAAATTGTTTCTAAAATTTGAAATACAAATAATTGATTATTTCATATTAAATTCTAAAGTTTGTCTTATTAATAATTGTTAAATTTGTAGTTATTTTTTTATTACCTAAACGTGTTTTTGTTTTTTAATAATTTATTATAAGTAAACTTTTTTATTAAATAATTAATAAATAATAATGTGTACTTCTTCACCTCTAAATTCTAATTTAATTAAAATAATTTTAATATTTTCATAAAATTTTGAACAATGATTGTTGGATTATTATAATTTACATCCCAAATAATTTAATAAATTATAACCCATGTCATAAAACACATAAATAAAGTCATTAATCATCATGCAATGACAATTTGACATTAATTAAAGAATAATACAATTCAGTTGCTTACATGTACATGAGTTATTGAAATTGTCAAATCGAGATAGAGAATAGAGAAATCAAGTTTTAATGTACGTATCGAGACTTCAGTAATAGAGTAATAATCATTAAATTATTTACTGAATAATTTTAAAACTTTAAAAAACTATACGTAAATTTGAAGATTGAAAATAAAAACTAGATATTAAATTTAAAAATTGTAAAAAAATTTAATATTAATTAAAAATGACAACAAAAGAAATAAATTGTAATATTAAATTGTGAGTTTTTGATAATCATTTGTTTGTAGACTCTGCTTGAAGTGGTTGGACCTTGAAGAGTTGAAAGGCTTTTCGATATTAATATTTGATTGTTGATATTTGTAAATCAAGAATTTTTAAGTACTTGTTAATTTTTAACTTTTAAGTTAATTATAACTTCTAAGTTCTAAGTAATCATTTTTGGTTTTGGCCTTTTTGGATGAATGATGATTACAATATTTGGTCTAATTTTTGATTGAATACTTAGACTCTTAGAGAAAATATTTTTTGTATTTATTTAACTTTTTTTGCTTCAGAGTTCTAAGTTTGGGTTTCATGAACAAATTTGTGTTCGTGAACAAGTTTGTGTTCGTGAGCAAGTTTGTGTTCGTTAGCAAGTTTATGTTCGTGAACAAGTTTGTGTTCGTGAACAAATTTGGTGTTCGTGAACATAATTTGGTGTTCGCGAATAAGCTTATGTTCGACTTGTTCGCGAACTCGATCATGTTCGCGAACACCAAACGATCCGAACTCGTACATAGTTGTTGGTTCGATCAAGTTACTCGAACATGTTCGAGTTCTGTTCGAGTTCGACAAAGTTCGGTTCGGTTCGTTTGCAGCTCTAGTCGGCAATCTCAAATATATAATACGTACAACTAGTGAAGTTGCCTTCTATAGGAAGAAAATGAGACTTCCCCCTCCCCCGCCACCCCCCCCCCCCCCCCCCCCCCCCCCCACCCCTACTCCGACAGTGGAGAGTGGGGTGGTACAATTATTCTTCTGTTCTGCCTTGGAAATGCTGATTAAAGTATGATATACATTTTATTCAGCAAACTGATTTCATTTCTCTAACCTTTGCAAGGTATTATTGGGGGATCAAACAGTCAAGGCATGTTTGTTGTCAATGTTGGTACATCTGCTGTTTCTGGAGGTAGTATCGGTGCCATGGATGTGGATGAAATTATCAGCAGACCCTTTGCCATGGTTGATGAAATAACTGAAGCATCTCCAGCAGCAGAAGATGGTTTACAACTTGGAGATCAAATTGTCAAATTTGGGAATGTGGAATCTGGTGATGATTTGATACCTAAACTTGCTACTGAAGCACAGGCAAATCAAGGTCGTGTAGTACCTATGGTGGTCAAGAGGCAAGGTGCATTAATCAACTTAGCAGTGACACCTAGAGAATGGCAAGGTCGCGGACTGCTGGGGTATGTTTTAATTTTCACTTTGATAAGTTAGTTCCTTTAAATAATCCAGTTATTTTTTTGTTTCCATAGCTTCTGCTGAGCCTTTTATCATTTAATAAGAAAAGGTGAAGCATGTCATGGTAGCAATTAATTTGATATTTTTGTTAATGTCTCTCTTGAAAAGTTTATGAAATTAATTAGAATTCCATAATATATATTAGAAATCATAAATATGGCTTTATAACTATTTATTTTGTTTTAATACAATCCCTAAGGGTAAGTCCGCTGTCGAATAAGTTTTCTTGTATAGGTATAAGCAGTGGCGGCACCACGTAGAGACGGGGGTGGGCCACAGCCCAACCTGGATTCTTAATTGTTTTTAACTAATATGTAATCAGCCATCTATTTTTAATTCCCAAGCACTCCTTCAACCTGAGATTGTCTTTCTAAATGGTTTGGCCCTAAATGTTTAATTATTACTTATATATTTTCTTTAAATTTCATTTACTGCGCATTCTATTCGCCACAAACTCTTATCTCCACCATTCTAACTTATTGCCGATTAACTACTTCTTTACATAATTATCTTTAAAGTTAAAAATTGTGATGAATGTATTATTGTTGTGTTTATAAAAATTGTGTTGATATTTTTGTTAATGTATCTCTTGAAAAGTATATGAAATTAATTAGAATTCTATAATATATATTAGAAATCATAAATAAAGCTTTACAATTATTTATTTTGTTGTAATACAATCCCTGAGGGCGAGTCCACGGTTGAATAAGTTTTCCTGTATAGATATAAGTTTGACGCTTCTTAGTTGCGGTCGTTGGTGTATAACATATACAGGAAAAATATTTTATCGTGGTCTTTATGTAATTTACATAAAGAAAATCGTATTACTTTTGATGTTTTAGACTAAAAATAAATTACTCGTAATTTCATTAACAATTTATTTTAAAGATAATTTTCGTGATTTAAAGGTGCGTTTAGTATAAAATATGACATTTAAGTTTAGTGTCTAAATTTTTATTTATATGTCTTATTTAAGTACTAGTAATTATATATTAAATTTTATTTCTAAATATTTTGGCCCCTCCTGACTCAAAATCCTGGTGCCGCCATTGCCATTGCCATTGCCATTGCCATTGCCATGGGATCGCATGAAATAACTCAATTCTATCAGAGTGATATTTTTATTGAAAAAAGTACTTATTTCTTAATACAAGGTATAATATGTACAAGAAAATATATTACCCTACAACACTCGGGTGTTAGGTACATTTTCAGGCTGTATATTTTATGGTGTAAATTATTTGCTTCATTAATATCAGTGTACAGTTATTATTTTCTTATGCTGGTCTATTGCTATTATTACTACTTAGTTATTATTTGTTAGCTATCATTTCTTTTAATTACTACTCCATCCGTCCCAAAATTACTGCCCAGTTTAACTTTTTTGGCGGGTGATCAATTTGACTATTTTTAGAATTGATCATTAAGCATATATCAATATGTTTTTGAAATTATAAGAATTCAGGTTAGTAGTTCATTGTATATAGTTTGTTATGGTTATAATCCCTTCACATATATTTTGTCAAAAATTAGTTTTAAAAGTCAAAAGTGGGTGTTTAATTTGGGACGGAGGGAGTATTATATTTGAAACTATAAACTCGTGGGTATTTGAAATACGTACAGGTGGTGTCATTTCTGACTTTTATGATTGGTCATATACCTATTGTTTACAGTCTCTGTGCATGGGGGTTGATGTGGTCGCATGAACTACTACTAACCAACTTTTAAGTTTTTCTTTCAAGTCTAATTTTTAAGTTTATATTGAATGCTTGCAGATGCCATTTCCGAATGTTATGACATGTTGCAGTAAGGTTTTGAGTTTGTTGCTGAACTGCCTGCAGTGGAACAACACACTGTAGATGGATTATCTTTGTGTGGCAGCAGATATGGCTGGCTGTGTTTAATATGGCAGTTTTAAAACTCGAGGTAGTTTTAGTGTTAAGTTGTGTCTTTTGCAAGAGAAGTTGGGAAACGATGATATCAGTAGGTAGGTAGTACTTGTAGTAGTTGGTTTACATTATTATTATTATTATGTGATCAAACTTGTGTGTTATCTGCTAATTTTCAATTCGTCTTGCCATATGGGCAGGCTATTATGATGCAATTAGCCCTTTGTGACGAGATGTCCGTACTCCCTAACCTTGAAGTTTAAAAAAAAATTCAGGACTGGAATTGGCAACCAGTACCAACCCAGGGTCCTGGACAACCTTAGCCGGCACCTAACAAAATCGTATTCATAGTTTCTAGCGGTGGTCTCAAATTCTTACTCTTTTTAACATAACAGACAATACTAGTGTGTACTATTATTGGATGGTGATTCTCCTTTGGTGCTTGTTCTCCTATAAATAATGGAGTATTAATGAAAGCACTAGGGTAGAGAGTATTACATTTAAATTATTATTATTATTATTATTATTATTTAGAATTGTGATGGCTTTTTATAATCATCATGGTAGGTTGGAATTTTAGTCTGATCGTGTGGAGACATAACTATTATTAATAATAATAATAATTAGATTAAATTAGAGTGGTGGTTGAATTATTATTATTAATCCAAATAAATACGATATACATATGGAGACATAAAATAGCAGCACTGCTCGCAACCTCACACTCTTCACTTTTTAAAGATTTAATTAATAAACTCAAATGAAAATAAAATAAAAGATTCATGGTGCCTAACCATGATGAAAATTGTTTTTGCTATATACATAGATATTGTGTTCTTTAAACTTTTAAGGTCCATGTTTGTTTGCAAGTATTATAATCCCGGGATTATAATTTATGGGATTATAATCCAAGACTATTCATTCTAGGATTAAATAGTCTTAGTCACATATTTATTTTTTATGGAATTATTCACGGGATAACTTAAAATAATCTCATGTTATGTTTATTTTTTTCAGGATTAATTAAAGGATTGGATTAAAAAATATCGTTTGGACTATTATACCCTTACTAATAATAACATATTTTAAACTTATTTATACATCAAAAAATAATAAAAAATTAATTAAATTTTTTTAAATAAGTGGTTATATTATTCAGTAAATATTTTTTTTAGAGCGGGATGGGGGCGGGGTGGGAGTGTATACATAATCGGTAAATAATATTTTTTCGAGGGGGAGGGGGAGGGGGTGGGGTGGGAGTGGGGGTTGGGAGTGGGGTAGGGTGGGGGAGTGGTGGGGTGGGGATATACATAATCAGTAAATATTATTATTTTTTAGGGCGGTGCGGTGGGGTGGGGTTATATACATAATAATAATAATGAAAAATTAGTGGGGGTGGAGGGGTGGGATGGGGGTGGCGGGATGTATATATAATCAGTAATTTTTTTTTTGAGAGGATGAGGGCGGGTGGAGGTGTATACATAATCAATAAATATTATTTTGAAAAAATAGATCGACTGATATACGGAAATGATAGAATAGGATATTAAGAAAAAGGGTTAGGGGTAATTTTGTTTAGTAATTTTTAATCACAAATGATAGGAATTATTATACCAGGTAGGAGATGGTATTAAATAATTTCACATCCTAAGCTATTTTATAATCCCAAGACTAATTGTGACGCCCCCAGAATAGGTCCAGTCAACCCAACCCATTCTGAGTCGTCAAATACATGGTACAGAATTCAAATACAAATTTTATATCACACGGTCGTGCAAAATACGACCACACAACTGTGAGTGTCAATACAAATCGTATATAATACGAAATATTAACATTCAAATTCATTCTTTATTTATTACAATTATTATCCCACTATTTTATAAAAATAGCGATGATTACTACTGCTCTAACTCGGACCATCACTCTGTCCCCCGACTAGTTCCCGCAACGTTCTCATTTCCTGAAGAGGACAATAGATGAAAAGAGTGAGTTCAACTAGCCCAGTAAAGAATATTATGACTAAGATAATGAAAATAAATTATCGTTAGCCTTCAATAAATTAGATAAAATATAATGGACAACCAATTTTAGATCAATATTCGCAGCGAAAATAACAATTCATTAGAAGAGTTAAGTAGAGAATGAAGTCTACTATCTTTTATGATTTAAAAGTCCATCATCAATATTTTATCCCCTATAACATCAATTAATATACATCTCGAATTAATATTCATCTTTGCACTACAGGCCAAAGATATTCATTTGTATCACCAGTGGTCATGTTCATCTCAACACCTGTCATCTTTGCACTACGGCCAAAGATATTCATCAGGTAATCATTCATCTTTACTCTACAGGCCAAAGATATTCAGTTATATTACCTTTTAGGACTGAGATGATGAAAAATATTTTAAAGAACGAATCCAGTGTGATAGAGGACAAAGACTAAGGATTCGTAATCTAATTTATCCAAGTTCAAGAATACTCCATAATAATATTTTGTGGAGCAAAATTCAAGAATAAAGCTCAAAACTTAGATCCAATCAAAGATAAGAACTTTAACAAGCAATTTGAACATATAGAAAAAATTTAATTTTTCCGTAAAGAGTACCGTATACGTGAATAGTAACCCCGACGAAAAAAATAAGAATTTCATAATAAAATCTATCATAATATTTTGGTATAATGATATTAAAAAGAATAACATCATTTACGAAAGAAAATAACATCCCTTACCTCAAAAAAATAGTATTTCTGACTGAAATATTGGATATAATACCGAAGAAAACTTGTACGGAATAGTAACTCTCAAAGTATCTAAATACTCACAAAAATACGCTCGATATTATAGAGAGAGAAAACTTCTGATTCTGGTGTGATTTTCAATTATAACATAAGCATCTTATTTATAGGAAAAGCTTAGGATGCCAAAGTAGACTTTTTTTAATAAAATAATATATTTTTTAAAAAATAAAATCTCCAGCCGCCTCAGCCGCCTCGTAGGAAAAATTCAGCATTTTCCAAGCAATGACAAAAGTGGGGACCACCATTTTATTTTAAAAATATTTATTTTCCAAAACTTCAATAATTCATAATAAATAGTCATTTTGTCAGAAAAATACAAATGATATGTCTTTTTATAGGAAATTTAATTCTCTACAACTTTGTAGAAGAAATTTTTTCCAAATTCCAACCATAAATTATCCGAAATTCATAAACGGATGATTTTCCACATCAAAATACTGATAAAAATACATCAGCACTAATTCCTTCTTTTATATGCATAAAATAAATATTTTTTTATCATATAAATTAATAATTAATTATTCACAAATAATATTACAGAACTACAATACTGATAACTAGGTCGTTCCCAGGAAAGAGGGGGCCTTCCTGTGACTCCCCCAAAATAGGTCCAATCCACCCAACCTATTCTGAGTCGCCAAGAAATACATGGTACAGAATTCAAATACAAATCTTTTATATTCAATTGTCGTATACAATACGATCACACATAAAGTGTGAGTTTTAATACGAATACAGTACTCACACTCCTTATCAATGATACGTTACATAAAGGTACAGTCAATAACTGTTTTAAGAATTAAAATCTTTGAAAAAATCTCAAGGAAACCTTCATACATGGGAGGCCATGCCTCTAAATTATAATAGATATCGTAGGACTTGAGAATTAACCTTGGTTGACCTAATAGACCCCAAAGAAGAACGAGAAGATTACTATCCTGCTCATTCTAATGGTGGGTATTCTCTTGTCATATAATTATCTCAATTTTCTCAAACTGAGGATTATATTCCAACCATACTCCAAGATTATATAAGTAGTACTCATAAATATAATCATCAAGTGGATGCGCACAATCATGTCTTATAATAACATGAAGTTGTATGTGGTTAGACATCTTGTATGATAGTGACAACACACCATTTCAAAGTCGGATTCACCTCACCTATAGTTGTTCACCAAAATCAATTGTTAAATGACGTATAAAATACGACACACAAATTTTAAATCCTCAATACAATTATTCTCATACTGTTTTATGGGAAACTTCAACAGTTATAGACTATCGTTCTATTCTTTGTTATCCCCGCTCGACCCAGCTACACTCTTATTACCTGAAAGAAATTGTAAAGCAAAAGGGTGAGCACAATTAGCCCAGTAAAGAATATTATGACTAAAGATAATTAAATTATCAATAGTCTTCATCAGTAATGAATCAGATCTTTAGAACTTTAGTCCTCAACAGTGAAAAATCTGATAGAATACAATAGACAACAAGTTTTAGATCAACAACTGCAGCGGAACAGGCAATCTATTAGAAGAGTCAAGTAGAACATAATGTCTACTATCTTCTCCATGTTAAAAGTCCACCAACAAAATTTCATCCCTGTAACATCAATCAACAGTTCCTCTCCACAATCATGTAAATAGTTCATGATCATAATTATGTTGATAAATTCCTCTTCGCACCAAAGACGAAAATACTTTTCATCACCTGTCTTTACCTGAAACACCAAAGATTATGATTATACCAAATCACAGTTCCTTTTTCATAATCATGCTAATAAATTAATCTTTGCACTCAAGCCAAAGATATTCATTTGTAACATCAATGGTCATGATTATACTAGTTTACAGCCTTTAGTCATAATCATGTTAGTCAATTCATCTTTGCACTACTAGTCAAAGATATTTAACAGTAACATCAAATGTCATAATCATGCCAAACACCTGTCCATCTTTGCACTACGGGCCAAGATATTCATCAATCAACAGTTCATTTTTGCACTACGGGCCAAAGATATTCATCAATCAACAGTTCATCTTTGTACTACAGGCCAAAGATATTTATCAATCAACAGTTCATCTTTGTACTACGGGCCAAAGATATTCATCAATCAACAGTTCATCTTTGCACTACGGGCCAAAGATATTCATTAATCAACAGTTCATCTTTGCACTACGAGTCAAAGATATTCAAGTTTCATATTTCAAAGATAACGATTAAAATTTAATAAGAAGATTTAGGTAAATACACATTCAAGTGAAATGATATTAGATGACACACAAATCTCAAAAAAATATCTAATCATTTTAGAATTTGTAGATGTAATATTTATAACCATGTTGATCAATTCACCTTTGCACTCAAGCTAAAGATATTTAATTGTAAGATCAATGGTCATGATCATGCCAGTCAATAATTCATCTTTGCACTACTGGCCAAAGAGAACCCATAGTCAGGGTCATATCAATAATCTACTCATCTTTACACTCAAGTCAAAAAGAACTTCCATCACCATAATTATAAAATATAATCAAGGACAAATATTAGAGAATTATAATTCCATTTTTCTAAAATTCAAGAATATTCAAATTATCGACATGAAGATAAAAACATGGATCCAATCAAAGATAAAAAATAATAATTTTTTACCGTAAATAGTAACCCGTGAATAGTAACCCGTGAATAGTAACTCGTGAATAGTTACTCGTGAATAGTAACTTGTCATGAAAAGATAAAAAGTTCATAAAAAGTTCAGACCAATATTCCAGTGAATAATATTTCGTACGAGTATGAATGAATATACGAAACTGTAATTGGATTTTCACCCGTCATGCGGTAATCCGCGTAGACAGATCATTTTCACAATTTAATAAAAATGATTACGAAGGGTGATTCACCACGCATGCGGTAATCCGCGTAGACAGGTTATTCCCATAGATTATTAAGGAATTGAATGAATACAAAAAGTTTTCACCAGTCATGCGATAATCCGCGTAGACAGGTTACTCCCACAGATCAATAAATAATGAATACGAAGGGTTATTCACCATGCATGCGATAATTCGCGTAGACAAGTTACTCCCACAGATCAATAAAAAATAGAGTAACAACCCTTACGAGTATTGAAAGAAAATAACATTATTTATGAATATAAAAGAAATAAGGTAACGAGTATAAAATCACATCCTTTATCAAAATATCCTTTATCAAAATATCCTTTACGCAAGATAATATCATTTACGAAAAATAACCTCTTTTACGAAACATAATAACATCCTTACCTCAGTAGAAGATTAAATACTGAAATAGTAACATAATACTCTTCTTCTTTCTCTCTTATTCTCTCTCTATAGCTTGATTATAACTTTGCTCTTCAGAATGGTATGAAAAATATGAATGGATGGAGGAGTATTTATAGGCTAGAAAAAAATTGATTAATTACACTTTAGTACCTCCATCTTTTGCCTCAATTTTTAATTTAGTCCTTCAAGTTTATAAATCTTGCACCTCCACCCTTACAACCACCCACCTACTATTTATTATCCACCAATAAGTGGGCATGTTAACCACCCATTAATTGTTCATTTATCTGATTAATTCTCCGTTTGGTCAATTTAACATCTGAAAATCAACTATTATCGAAATAAATATCGATTTCTACTAACATTAATATTTTCAACACAATAAAAATATTTTTATCAACCATTCATTAATTATTATTTAAATTAATATTACAGAATCACAATAATGACAACCAGGTCGTTCCCAGGAAAGAGGGGGCCTTCCGATAAGGATTTATCCTTACTGGCGCACAATTAACTAACCCTTTTCTAGACATTGTCAATAATGCTATCTAATAATATCATTTAAATAATATAAATGACAATTATTAATTTAATAATATAAAATATTGTGCAGATGATACTGTGACAATAATCGAATCAATAATATGAGATACTGTGCAATAACTACTGTAGTAATTATTGAATACTGAGTGACTTCTTACGTAAGCATCAATAATCAAAGATATTGTACAATACCATGTGCTACTTTGCAATAACGCGTATTACTGTATTTTTATCACTAGGTATTTTAACAGTTTAACGGTAATAGTTTTACCGTTATTTTTTAAAAAATTACTTCTGTCACTTTCTATATCCGACATTCATTCCGTTGTGGGGTCTACCAATGACTGCGCCGTCGTACGAATATTCTCCGATAAAAGAATATTTTTCGACACAATGAATATGTTATGACCACTTGCTTATTTTGTTAAATTTGCACATATCACCCTTAACTTTAACTTTTTATTAATTTAACCATTTACTGAATAGGATAATAATTTTAAGAAAAATTTAATACTTTCATTTCATAAAATTCGGGGTCTTACACTTCGATCTCCTTACTGGAGCGCAATTAAATAACCTCTCCTAGACAGAACTTTCTTAGACATTGTCAATAATGCTATCTAATAATATTATTCAAATAATATGAATTATTGAGTTGATAATGTGAAATACTGTGCAGTGACAATTATTGAATCAATAATACAAAATATCAACTGTAGCAATTATTGAATCAATCATAGCAACGTAGCAATTATTGATATAAAATATCAACGTAGCAATTATTGAATCAATAAAATATCATGCAATTATTGAATCAATAATATAAAATATTGAACAATAATTACTGTAACAATAATTGAGTAAGTGCCTTCTCACAGTAAGAATCAATAATTTAAAATACTGTGCAATACCGTGTGCTACTGTGCAACATCGCGTATTACTGTATTTTAATCACCGGGTATTTCAACAGTACTAACGGTAACAACTACGCCATTATTTTATAAAAAGGTTATTTCTGTCGCTTTCTATATCCGACAGTTATTCCGTTGTGGGGCCCATAAATAGTTGCGCCGTCGTACGAATATTCCTCGACAACAAGAATATTCCATGACCAAACGAATATTCCCCAACAACAATGAATATTTTATAACCACTTGCTTATTTTAAAATATTTGCACATTTCACCCATAACTTTTCATATTTATCAAAACAACACCTTACTGTTTCGAAATAATATATAAAAATAATTAAATCTTTATTCATAAAAGTTGGGGTCTTATACTAATAGTTAGGGGTGTAAACGAGTCGAATCTAAGCGAACACCCTAATGCTCAGATTCGACTCGAAACGAAAAATTTGAGCTCGAATTCGACTTGAATTCGATAAGGAATTTCTAATTTTGCGCCAGATTCGACTCGGATCATTACTCGGACCTACTCGGCTCGTTTACAAAACGAGTTACTCATGAGCCTTTAAATCGAGTTTCGAATATGAACCATTTCACTTAATACTGAACCACTACATACTAAATTAATTATTGAACTAATATTTATATATAAAAGTTTTTTACTTTTATTTATGTAAAGAAATTATAAAAAATGTAATACAAATTGACATTCAATTCATTAATTTATTCAAGTACAAGTTTACACAATTTAATACTACACTTTATAAATTATAAAGATTGATACAAATATCACATATTTAGCTTATTAGTATCATAGTATGGATCAGATCAGTATTCGAATATGATCCATCGAGCAGGTATCGAGTATGATTTGAGAAAAAAATAAAATACTTCGAACCCTAATCTGAGCGAACACTGGTATACTCGAATTCGACTCGTGTATCATTAAACAGAAAATGAGTATGAATCATATTCGACTCGAATCAACTTCGAATTTGAGTTTTGAATCATATTTTCGAACCGATCTAGAGTCGAGTACTGAGCTACTCTGCTCGGTTTACACCCCTACTAATAGTCTCAAACTCAAATTTAAAAATAAACAAGTCACTTGTGATTAATAGTCCTATCCTAAATGTAATCTTTACAAACAAACATAGACTAAGAGTAAAAATCTTGATTACTGAAAGAAAAAGTAATTTCTTCCGTGTCGACATAAATATTTTACTCTTATTGTATGTGTATTAGTTAATTTTTTTTTAAAATCTTTTCGATTAAAAATAAATTTCTATATGGATTTGAAAATAAGAAAAATTAATCTGAAGTTGGATCATTGTCAACCAACCTAATAAGGATATCTCCATTCTCAAACAATATCTGATTTTGTATTAGCACTTGTTAACCTTGGTTTTACGAAATCAATTTTTGCTTTTACTTGTTCAGGTTTCTCTCTCTCTCTCTCTCTCTTAAAAAAAAAAGAAAAAAAAAGCCAAAGCTGTTCACAAGTCCCAGACAGAAAGCAAAGCAATAAGCATCCCTCCAAACCCAACCGGATATACCCAGTCACGCACCTCTTACAAACCGGTTCTCCCGGTCACACCGCCCCATAATTAAATTAAATAAATAAAACTCTCCAGTCTTCACTGATCAGTCCCTCCCTTCCTCCCTTCTGTGTGTAAACTGTAAAGAATCAGAATTCATCAGATCAAAGCTCTACCCAGTTCCTCAGCATAAGAAAAGGTAACAACTTTAGGATCATGAACCCATTTTTCTCACATTCTCTCTCTCTCTCTCTTCTTGGGGAGTATGATCAGGGAAAATTATGGTAATTGTTAGTATTTGCAGATACGAAGTGGCAGCTTTTCATTATCCATGTGAATAAACAAAACTCTGTAAAGACCAAGTCTTGGTTTATTCTAAGTGTAAATGCACCCAGGAATCTCTCTTATTCGAGACTCATTACATTCATATTACCCCATACATTATCCCATTACAGCCCTCTATAGTATGTGTATGATATGTGCATATAAATATTACATGTATTCAAGCCTACTTATATTTTGTTTATTTGAATGTTTGTGATTTATTTAGGGGCTTTGAAAAGATTTAAAATTTGAATTCTGAGGAAACATTGAGGATTTTAGTGATTTATAGTGGTGGTGGGTTAATGATGGATTTTTTGGGCAAGTGGTTTAAGTAGTAGTTTTGGGAAATTTGGGGATTGAATTATGAGATATATTTATGTTATGAATTCTCAGGAGGAGACTGATCAATATATCTTTTCGGGTTTTTTGGGAGGGTTTAAAGGCTTATTTAGGTGACAAGAAGAATTGTACAAGACCCTGAAAGTCATCAAAGTTTTAATTGTTTGGAGTTTTTAGGTTTTTGAGGTTCACAATTTGAGAATTTTGTGTGGATTGTTCCAGAAATCTGGCGGGTTTATGAGAAATTGGAGGGAGAAACCACCGTAACTTGGTATTTTTGAGCATGAGTACTAAAGGGCTGGTAGAAGTCGAAAATGGGGAATTTGGAAGGCTAGAGATAAAAGATTGTGGAGACTCAAAGGAGGGTTTTCTTATGATGTCAGGGGCTTCTAAAGTGAGGCCAATGACTGTGGCTGATTCAGAGGCGAGGTCGGTTCTTGGACCCACTGGAAACAAGGAGCAGAGATCATCAAGTATTTGGAAGCCTGTGGCAAAGCCATTAAGAAAGGTTGATATATTACCAGAGGATGTTTCTTTGGAGGCAGACAATAAACCTCTTCTATCGCCTACTGCTGTTGCGTCATCGTCGCCTCCAATGCATTCTATGTCTGTTTCTTCAATACTTCGCCGACAAGGGTCATTATTGCATTCCAGCTTGTCACTTAGTGCTTCGTGTTCTTCTGATGCATCTTCCTGTTCATTTCACAGCCGGGCCTCTATGGGTAGGACATATAGAACAAGTAGTAGTACAATTCCGAGGAGGCAAATGGCTTCAAAGCCAAAAGTTCTTGTTGATAGTGTTTCAGCATGTTCACTTGATGGTTTACAGCCCAAGAAAAGATGTGCTTGGGTCACACCGAGTACTGGTGAATTCTTATTTCTTTACTTATGTAGTACGTTGATAGATCCTGCTGACTTTTGTGCACCTTATTTTGCTTGTGATTTATTGATAGATGTCTAAATTGTGTTCGCAAAGATGAGCATGTACTAGATTATCTACAGTAAAATCTTTCCTTTCTAGTTTTATAACATGATTTAATTTTCTTTTATCAGCCAGCATAAAAAATTGTTTGTTCATTGGTTCTTTACTGGCTCTTTTGATTAATGTGTTCACCTTGTAATGGTCTTGTGATCTTGGAACCTATTAATTGTTGCCTGATACAACAATATTTAATTTTTGACAAGTGCAAGAACATAACTTGTTAATGAGTGAGTTTATCTTAATTAGACAAAATTTTTGACAGCTGATTTATTTGATTTTTTTTTTGGAACTTTAGAAGGCCTACTCACTTTTTCTTAGTGCACTTATGGTTATCTACTTCAAACTGTATTTTTTTTCTTTCATGGTGTAAGAAAATGGAATATAAACTTCAAGAAATTCACATTATTGTAGTTGTTGAGTTTTATTTTTTTAATTCGTTTAATCCAGACCCATCTTATGGCACTTTCCATGATGAAGAATGGGGAATCCCGGTACATGATGACAAGTAAGTCGCAGCAGCATTTTGCGTTTATATCTTACTTCCTAAGGTCTGTGCGCCAAGACTATTTGCAGTTTCTTGTTTTGTGGATAATCTTAACTATTTGCAGGAAATTGTTTGAGCTTCTTGTTCTCTCTGGGGCTTTGGCCGAACTTACATGGCCTGCCATTCTAAGCAAAAGGCACATTTTTAGGTACTATTTCTGGTTATTTTCATCCCTCTGTGGTGTTATCTTTTCTCTTATAGGCAACATTCTTTATGCAGGGAAGTTTTTGCTGATTTTGATCCTATCACTGTTAGCAAATTTAACGAGAAGAAGATAATTGCACCTGGCAGCACTGGTAGCTCATTGTTATCTGAGCTTAAACTGCGGGGCATCATTGAAAATGCTCGTCAAATATCCAAGGTAGAATGTCAGATCTTTTACTTTTTAAACCTTTAGCAGGGATGCACATCTGGTGGTTTGGTTCAGTTTTCCCAACTTATATTTCTGAATGGCGTAGATGGACCCGTATAAATGGCATCAAGCAGTTACAACTAGGTCTTTAAGTTGCCGCTCAGTTACCCACCTGAGAATTATTAGACTGTACCATGCCACACACAAACGTGAACACATATAACTGAGGTCTTTAAGCTGTTGCTCAGTTACCCACCACACACGTACGTCAATTGCATTCCAATTTATGAACTCACCAATTCCACCTGAAACTTATGTGGAAATGAAATTTTATTTTTTGCTACTTCCTGCCTAGACTTCTATTATTGATTCAAGACACCTTTTGTTCTATGGGCCTCCTCCAATGATAATCTGATCTTGTAGATTAGGTGGAAAGTAATGGAGTGGTGGTCCTGCCTCTTGTTTCATCAACCAAGGACTGATATCAACTTAAATTTACGTAGCAGTCTGGCATTAATATTCATCTAATTTGAGGAGTTGCTCATGCAATCTATTTAGTCCTCTCTCTATATATAGTTTAATTGAAAGCAGTTGAGCTACTCTATGGGGGTAACCCTCTCTACCCAGATGAGACTAGAAACTGCAACCACGTGTATGTGAGACTGATCCTTAGAACTGAATCAAACCCTTGGTCTCAATTAGTCCTCTTACTGAACGTGCCAACTTGCTAAGTCGGTAAAAATAGCTACTTTGCTTTGCCCCCCCTCCCTCTTTTCTAGCAAGTGCTAATCTCACCTATATGTGTTGTAGAAGCAAAATAACCATATTTTCAATTACTCGATGGTCTTATTATGATCAGAACTGAAGCCAACTTCTTCTTCTTCTTCTTCTTTCCTTTTTTTTCTTTCCTAATATAAAAAATTTAAATACCAGGTGATA
This sequence comes from Panax stipuleanatus, assembly GCA_020205555.1. Classification (NCBI taxonomy): domain Eukaryota; kingdom Viridiplantae; phylum Streptophyta; class Magnoliopsida; order Apiales; family Araliaceae; genus Panax; species Panax stipuleanatus. The sequence goes on from JAINUT010001977.1 coordinate 259,399, forward strand.
GATGAATTTGGGTCGTTTGACAAGTATATTTGGAGCTTTGTTAATTACAAGCCCATGGTTAGCAGGTTCCGGTACCCTCGGCAGGTTCCAGTGAAGATCCCTAAAGCAGATGTGATAAGCAAAGACCTTGTGAGAAGGGGTTTCCGGAGCGTGGGACCAACAGTTATGTATTCATTTATGCAGGCAGCGGGCATAACAAATGACCACCTCATTAGTTGCTTTAGGTTTCATGAATGCATATCTGCCGTAGAAGGTAAGGAAGTTGAGAGGATAAGGGCCACAAAAGCAAAGATGGCCGGCCAAGTAATGGAATCAGAATTATCCAAAACCAATGACAATGGATGATTTGAGTTTCTATTGGTGATGATGTTCACATGCTCAGTCAATTTGTTAGTGGCACCAAATAGCGGCAGAGAAAGTATGTAAATAAACTCCTAGGCAGGCATGTAAATTTCTAGAACCGAACCAGTGGCTGTTAACAGTGGACTTGCTTCACTTTCTCTGTAGAATTTACATACACTGCAAAAGGTTAGTAATTAAAATTTCCTTTTTGAACTCTTTTCTTTTCTTTCTTGAAGGATGATATGTAAAATTAGTGTGTACGCCTTCCAAGAACAACATATCAATGTAGATAATTTAGGAAAAATATCAGGGATTTCAAATTCAGTATGATCAATTAAATAGTTTTTTCATGGTAAATAATAATTACACAATCTGTTAATACAGTTCAAACCCCTTGATTTCCTCCCAAGTTTATGTAATGAATTGGGAAAGCAGATGTGTAGAGAACCAGGGAATTTTTCAGAGAGAGAAGACAGAAATTAGAGCCGAGAAAGGGGATTAAAGAGAGAGAGCAGGGAGTTGAGAGAGAAAATCATATATATTCATTCATTCGATGCCTTCAAATACAGATTGGATTTCATACATATACTATCACTCGCTCTGATCTCAGCAATCGAGGAGAGAACAATGAACACATGCTCCCCCTCTCCAGCTAAAATCTGTTCACACAATAACGAGAAAAGGACAATAATAACCTCACTACTGGAATTAAAAAGATCACAATACCCCTTTTACTAAACTGACTTAAACAGACTTGTTTATTTAATATAATCCTTACATTCCTTTCTCCTTAAAAGAACCCTTGTCCTCAAGGGTGGAAGTGAGGAAACTTCTTGTGCAGTTGGTTTCAATTCTCCCAAGTAGCTTCAAAGGCCAGGTATTTAGCCCATTGCACCAAAACTTTCACTTCAGCTGCATTGTTTCTTTTGACCATTCTTCTATCCAAAATAGCAGTAGGCTCCACTATGATTTGACCCATTGAATTCATAGGAGACAACGTAGGAGAAACAGTGCAGTGTAACACAACCTTCTTCTTGAGCAAGGAAACATGAAAAATAGGATGAAACTTAGCACAAGCCAGGCAATTTGAGTCTGTAAGCTACTGAACTAACCTTATCTTCTACCAAGAATGGTCAATAGTACTTGGGGGTCATTTTCCAGTGTTTAAACTGTGCCAATGAGGTTTGTTGTAAGGTCTAATCTTGAGATAGACCATATCTCCAGGTATGAAGGACATTTCTGTCCTGTTTCTGTCAGCATAGTGCTTAATTCTGGACTGAGCCTCTACCAAATGTTGCTTCATCAGTTGTAGCAGTTGGGATCTATCCTTGCAAAATTGTTTGGTAGTGGGATCATGAATCTGCCCAAACTAGTGGAAATTAGGTGGGGAGGTTTATATCCATAAAGCATTTCAAAAGGGGTGGCTTGAAGGTCTGTGTGAAAATGAAAATTGTACCACCTTTCAGCCGAAAGGTAACCAAGATGCCCACTTGTGAGGTTTCTGTGTGACCATGCATCTGAGATAACACTCCAAAACTTGATTCACCCTCTCAGTTTGTCCATCTGTCTTGAGGTTGTAGGTTGTGCTCATATGAAGCTTGGTTCCCAGCATTCTAATGAGAGACTGCCAAAAAAGACTGATAAACACCTTGTCTCTATCATAAACTATGGTAGAGGGTAACCCATGTAACTTATAAATGTTGGAGAGGAATTGCTGAGCCAGCTGTGCAACAGTGAAAGGGTGAGTGCAATGAAATGTCTATATTTAGTTAGCTTGTCTATCACTACCCATATGATTGTCATAACTTCTGAGGTTGGTAAGCCCTCTATAATATAAAATCCGTGGAAATGTCAGTCCAATGAGTCTCTGGGATGAGCAAGGGTTGTAACAGACACCATAGGAACTTGCTAATCCTTTCAAAGGTTCCTTTGATACTTGAGTGACCACCAATAGGAGAGCTGTGGAATTCAGCTAGAAACTTCCCTCTGAGATCCAAATCTGGATCTACTACCAACCTATTCTGGAACTTAAGCCTGCTATTGAGGAATGAATACCCAGGGAGGGTGTTTGGATTTACTTGCAATTGAATTATAATATTCCTCCACCCATCATCCTTCTCCCATGATTGAGCTATCTCTTGCACCCAAGTAGGGATCACTGTAGTTATGGTGTTACAAATAGCCATGTTACTTTGAGTGATTGCCACACAGTGGTTCTGAGGTGTGAGTTCCCTTTCCTTCTAGGATAAGCTGTCAGCCACAACATTTTCCTTGCCATTCTTGTATGTTATCTTATAATTCAACCCCGTTAATTTAGTTATCCATTTCTACTGGTTTGTAGTTGTGATCCTTTGATTCAAAAAGTACTTTAGGTTGTAATGGTCTGTTTTAATGTAAACCTTGTTCCCTAATAGGTAGTGTCTCCATTTATTCACTGCATAAACCATTGCCATAAGCTCCTTCTCATAAGTTGACCAGCCCAAGTGTTGAGGTATTATAGTTTTACTTGAGTAAGTTATAGGTCTACATTTTTGCATTAGCACTGCCCCAATGCCAGAATGAGAGGCATCTGTTTCTAGCACAAAAGGTTCATTGAAGTCTGGCATAACAAGGATTGGAGCTTGGGTCATTGCCTCCTTCAAAGCTTGGAAGGCTTCAGTGGCCTTTTCAGTCCATATGAACTTGTCTTTTTTAATAGATCAGTTAGGGGTTTACTGATTAAACCATAATTCCTTACAAATCACCTATAATATCCAATCAGTCCCAAGAAACCCCTTGGTCCCTTTATGTTGGCTGGCAAAGGCCAATTTAGCATGCAACAAGTTTTATCTTGATCAGTAGAGACACCCTCATGTGTGATGATATGACCTAGGTATTGTACCTGTCTTGTTCCAAAGACATACTTACTCTTTTTGGCAAACAACAATGGTTTTACAACAACTGTAAAGTCAATTTCAAATGTTCCTCATAGTTTTTACTGTAAACTAGTATGTCATTAAAAAATATTAGTACAAACTTCCTTAGATATAGTTGGAATACCTGGTTCATTAGTGATTGGAAAGTGGCTGGGGCATTAGTAAGCCCAAAGGGCATCAGTAAGAACTCAAAGTGGCCACTGTGAAGTCTTAAAAGCTGTTTTTGGTATGTCATCTTTGTTGACCCTAATTTGATGATACGCAGCCTCAGATCCAGTTTGGAATGCCAGTTGGAGCCATGTAATTCATCAAGCAATTCATCAATTGCTGGAATGGGAAACTTGTATTTAACGGTCATGTTGTTGAGTGCCCTATAGTTTATATACACATTCTCCAATTACCATCATGCTTTTTAACTAAGAGAACTGGGAAAGCATAGGGGTTGTCAGGTTGGATTGTTCCATTTTGCAGCATCTCCTTGACAATCTTCTTTATCTCCTCATTTTGAGCATAGGGGTACCTATAAGGTCTAAGGTTCACTGGTTGGTTCCCTTCTTTTAGCTTTATATGATGATCCTGGTGTCTAGTTAGAGGCAAGCCTTTGGGTTCTTGAAAAACCTCAGAAAATTATTGCAACAAATTCTTCATCAAAGGACATTTGTGACTTGAGAATTCCATTTACAGTCTCCTATTATCCTTGACCTGGTCCCTCTCCATACTCAAGTTTTCCTCATCTCTTTGGTACATTCCAAATAAATAACCAAAGTAACCATGAGTTGCAGAATTGAGTATCCTTGTGAACTCATCAGAATTCAGGTACTGAATAGCTGGTGACACTTGGTCAGATTCTCCTTGCAGAGTAATGGTTTGACCCCCTTTTTCTATGGCCAGTTGCAGGTTATGAAAGTTAATAGTGACCGAGTTAAATAGTTTTAACCATTACACTCCCAACACTGCATCTATGCCCCCTAATGGTAAAATTCTGAAGTCTGTTTGGAATTCCTCCCCTTGTATGGACCAAGATAATTGAGGGCAGTGTTGTTGGCTAATAACCTTAAAACCATTAGCCACAATCACAGTGTTGGCATTGATTTCCCTCAGTGTAACCTTGATTCTCTTAGCTGCCTGAGGATCTAAGAAGCGGTTAGTACTACCACTGTCCACCAGAATCCTTAAAAAAATTTCTTGTGGCATTCCTAACAGTCTGATTGTATGGTTAGTGCTATGGCCTGAGAGAGCATGTAAGGTAATGTGGGCCTCCTATTCTTCACATTCCTCTTGCAATTCCCCCTTGTCTGTTTCTTCACAGTACTCAGTTTCTCCCAACTCTATGTCATTTGCAGCTGAGGATAGCATCATAAACAACTGTGGTTTCTTACACACATGGCCCCTTACAAATGGTTCATCACATGAAAAACATAACCCCTTCTTTTTTTCTCATTAATTTGTTCTCTGGTCAGACCCCTTACAGGTAAGGCCCTAGCAGTTTCCCCATTATTCATGGTGCCAGGTTTGGGTTGTGGTTCAGGCACAATTTTGGGGTAAGTGACACCCCCAATAGGCTTGTTGAACAACCTGTTCCTTTTAAGCCAGGCCTCCAATTTAGCCTCCTCAACTCTAGCCAGTCTAATCATTTCCTTGAGATTTTTTGGGTACTTTACAATAATATACAACATTTAGAAATTAATTACAACAATAGTGCACTCATAAAATATTTACACAATTAATACACTTTTCATATTTATTTACAATATTAGTGCAATTAGGATTCCTTAATTTAGGGAATTAGTATAGGATTCAATTCATAATAATAAGGAAACCTAAAATCAAGGAGAAATAACTGCCATAATTAATAATTCAAATTCAAATATCTTGGATTTAACAACAAAAATAAATTCAAATTCAAATATTCAAAATTTGGCAACGTCATCTTCCTCCTCCCCTTCGTCGGTCATCTTCCTCCTCCCCTTCGCCGGTGAGACCCAATTTTATGTCAAAAAAAATAAATAAGAACACTGCATAGGAAAGAGAGAGATAAGAGAGTGATGTGTAATGTAATGTTGATAACCAAACCTTCGTACCAAGGTAACTAAACGTTTATACCAAGGTAACCAAACATTTATATCAAGGTAACCAATCTACCTCCACACCTGCAATATGAATTGGTTACCTTGGTATGAAAGTTTGGCAACCAACTGCATGAAGATTTGGCTACCGACTGCATTATATTCAAAATTAAGATTCGGTTACCTTGGAATGAAGGGTTGGTTACCTTGGTATGAATAATTGGTAACCAAATGCATGAAGTTTTGGTTACCAACTGCATCACATTCAAAATAAAATTGGTAACCTAATAAAACTGAATTGATTACCTTCATACCAAGGTAACCAACACAGTCATACCAGTATGACTGTTTGGTTACCAATGTACGAGGTTTGGTTACCGATGGAGTTGGAGAATAGACTGGTGGTGGAAGGGAAGCAACGGTTGGTGGAGGGGCCTCCACCGCGGCCAGTGGCAGGGCATCCACCGACGGCCGCCTTGGATAGATTTGGGAGAGGAGGAGAAAGGGGGGCGGGAGGAGGAGGAGGAGGGGGAGGGGGTGGGGTGGGGGCGGGAGGAGGAGAAAGGCGAGGGGGAGGAGGGGAAGGCGGTGGTAGGCGGAGGGAGGGGATGGGGCGTGGGCGGGGGGAGGAGAAGGGAGGCAGAGGAAGGGGAAGGGGAAGGAGAGGGTGTGGGGCTGGGGCTGGGGCGGGGGCGGGAGGAGTAGTGGCGGTGGCGGGGGTGGGGCGGCTGCCGGTGGAGCAGTGGCGGGGGGCTAAGGTGATGAAGAAGGTTGCTACTGAGGAGGAAGAAGAAGGCGGATGGAGGTTGATAAGAGAGAGAAGATTTAAATCCCTACAATCATGGGCCATTATCAATAACTCATTAAATCAGTCAACTAAATAAAAGGGATAAGATTGCACTCTTTTTGTAATTAAATATTGCATATGCACTCTTTTTGTAATAATTTTGTTTGTGCATTTTTTTGTAATATTTTAGTAAAACGTACTATTTTATGTAATTGTCCCAGATTTTTTTTGGTTTCAGTTTCTGGATTCCCAACTGTATTTCCAAGCTTCAGTCCATCCATAAAACAATCCATAAAAATTTTTTCATTAAGGATGGAGTTTCTAGCTATAGTCCAACCCCTTAATTCCTCGAACCTTTTTCTGTACTCATCAACTGACCCTATTTGCTGTAATTTCTTAAGTTCTCGTATAGGATTATCACTAGCCTCTGGGCTAAATCTGACAATTATTTCCTCTATTAATCTCTCACAAGTCAGCTCTTGCTCTTGATGCACAAATCCTGAGTACCATAACTCAGCCTCCCCTTCTAGACTTAAAGTAGTCAAATACACTTTTTGAGATTAAGGCACCATATGATGCGAGAATAACTTATCTATGACCTAGGGTTATCCCCATCAAATTTTGAGAATTCAAACTTAATAGTCCTAAAAATATCATCCAACTTATCTGTCTTAGGAGAAGGCTCATAGGGACCTAAGATAGAACCTGAAGGTGAAGTTGAGGACCTTGGCTGAGTGGGGCTTTCTGCAAAATTCTTCATGAGCTGCTCCAGTTTTGTATCAAATCCTTGTTGCAGTGTAGAAACTGACTCTAGCAATTGTGTCTGCAGCTGCTGTATAGTTGTGATTTGCTCGTGAACATGAGACTCTAGGTTACTCAATCTTTGATTGTTGGTGGCCATAGGTGCAGGTTCGAAGGCTCTGATACCAATTGTAATGAATTGGGCAAACACATATGTAGAGAACCAGGGAATTTAAGAGAGAGAGAGTAGACAACAATTAGAGCTAAGAAAGGGAATTAGAGAGATAGAAGAGATAAAACAGAGTTGAGAAAGAAGATCATATATATTCATTCATTTGATGCCTTCAAATACGTATTGAATTTGATACATATACTCCCCCACCACCCTTGATCTCAGCAATCGAGGAGAGAACAATGAACACATGCTCCCCCTCTCCAGCTAAAATATGTTCTAACCAAACGAGGAGAAAAAGACAATAATGACCTGACTATTGGAATTAAAAAGATCACAGTACTCCTTTTACTAAACTGACTTAAACACACTCGTTTATTTAATATAATCCTTCCAGTTTACTTAAATGACAGGCCTCATAAGTTTACTTGCATGACATGTTGATCTATGGGATTGTGTAAAACACTAGTTTCCCATTTTTCCAGGAAACCAAAAACAGACATCCATTATTATTGTGTTTGCGGTAAGAATTGACATATCTACTCTAAGCTTTGATTAGGCGTCCACCGTCCGTGAATATTTGATTTTCATTAGTGAGGGAAAATCAGTGGCTGTTTGTTTCAATGTTGTCTCGCGACAGAGAAAGGGCTTCCAGAGTTACATACGTGGGTAAGAAGCATATTCTACATGTATATACACCAACTTTTTACTAGGGTAGTAGAGGGGGGGGGGGGGGGGTGCCAAGAACCCGTAGTGCCTGAATTTATATGGAAGCAAGTGCATATTTTCCTCAGAGAAGTGCACATTCTTAAACTTCTTCACCCAAATGGATTTCAGCAAGGCTTGATTTCGAAACCAATGCTCAATAGGGTTCGAGCAGATTCCGTTGCCTTCTCCCCTCCAAGGTCCAATGTCTTGCCAGTCAGTTCACCTTCCTTGTCCACTGACCATTGGGTTGCAGATATCTCATTCTGGAGTTCTTCAGGTTTTTTATTTAGCAAATTATTCATCGAAACAGGGGCAGCAGCAGCAAGAAGAGGAGCACTTGGTGGGCCATGTCTTTTCTTTCGTACAGGCATATCATGATCATGTATTCCCTTGTATGTTATTACAACAGAACTTTTGTTATCATTAGCCGTCTCAATGTGTTTTCTAACTGGACATCCAGCTGAAGTGCATCTGTAGTAGTTCCTGAAATATTTACCCAAGAGAGAGTTCAAACCATAAGCAAATGTGCACTGTGCCAAATCTATAGCCACCTTATGTCTCGTTGAGATTTGCATTACTAAGAAATTATTAATGATGTTACGGAATTTAATTCAAGAACCTTGTAGACATGGGATCTAATTGCTGCAGGGTTTCCCTGTCTATTTGCTACACTTCTGCATGTAGAAAGAAGCTTACGTCTACTTTCATCTTCAAGTTTGTTCATTGCTTCAGAAAGAGAAACCAAGCCGCTGAAGCTTTATCTAATTAAGCCATGACCTTAAAAAACTGTGTTACTTTCAAAAAGTTGACCGTCTTCCCACGTTCAGGGATTAGTAATTTTTATAAGCTAAGTTGTGCTGTGTTAAAAATTGTAGTGAACTTGTATCTAAGCAAGATAGCTTAGAAGACCTTTACAATTACAGTTCTAACACACAAAAAAGTCAAATAAACTATCATCATAACATATGATATGTGCAGTATGAGGAACCAAATTCAGATTTGAAGAACAGGATTCTTTGGAAAGCAAAGAATAGGCATTTCACCTGGGATGAGGAGTTCCCTTCACCATCTTCTGTCCATACTTTCTCCACCTGTATCCATCTCCTGAAATTCCCACGTCACCAGCTGCATGCACAACAAATTTAGGTTTTTTGCAAGGTTTGACATTAGGACCTGGATATGCTATGCTATTTTTCTTCAATCTGATAATCCAAAAAAGGAAAATGAAGTTCAATTGGTATACTGCTTCAAACTCTGCATTTTCCGACTTAGGACAAAGAGAAGATTACAACCAGAAACTTGCCTTCTTTTCAGGTTGGGTTTGTCAATATGCTCCTCCATGACATTCACTTGAGCAATCCCATCAGAACCACTCAAGTTCTGTTGTTTTGTTTCAGGTACAGGGATTTTTTCCTGTATCATTTCTCCTGATGAAGTGGCTGGCTCTGTATTGCTGAGTGTTTTGACAGGATGACTAGTATTATTACTACCTACAACAGGCACTACAGATAATGCAAGCCTTCTTTCCCTTGTGCAATTTATTTTCTGCGGAGGATCATGATTGTGGCCGCTTTTGTAAATTATCTCTATAACAGAACTAGAGTTATCACAACACTCGATCTTTTTGGCATAACATTGAGAATACGTGCACCTGTAATAGCTTCGAGAACCTTGTGGACTCTTCACCTGCTTCTGACCATACTTCCGCCAATTGTATCCATCAACAGAAAATGCCTTCACACTAGGGGCAGTAGATACACTTTTTGAATAGGAAGAATTTTTCTGGTTCACTTCTGATACACATATGCCATTACTGTTCCCTAGAGGTGACACTTGTAAAGTTGGCCTTGGGACAGATAAAATGGATTGTGAAACAGAAGTTGGTGATAATTCCAGCGAGGAATTTTGACATCCAGATAACTGAAGATGATTCAGCAGATGCTCATGATCAGTCCGGGTTGCAACACTTACCAAGGCTTGTTGTTGGCATACTCTAGTTTGATGCTGAGGGAGATAGGAAGATCAAGATCAAAACAAAAGACAAACATTTGATACAAACAGAAATTCATGATTGTAGACAGTGGATCCTAAAGCTGCACACGCCTGGAACTTTAAAAAACTCAACCTTCTTTGAATACACAAAAAGATGGATAATTCGGTGATGCTATTTAAGGGAAACTAATATTTGATCCTATAGCAGTTATGAGAAATCCAATAATTCGTTATAGGGTGGCTGGAGTACATCTTTTAGTCTCCCATTTATTTTTTGCCAATGAATCCATTATTTCTGTAGGCAAATGAGGAAAAACTTTGACATTTGAGGACTATGCTACTATCCTTGAAAGCTGCATGAATGTTACCATGGGAAAGAAGCTTATTGGTTCAGGATGCCTAAGAGATTAATGTCATAATTTTAATTTCTAGATTCTAACCAAACTTCTTACATAGACCTCATATTAGGATTATTGTATAAAGAGAGAGAGAATAGTATTGAATGCAGGGCTGACAATGTTGCAGGGTTATCACACTGTAATCTACAATATTTACCGACGAAACTAGTGACATGAGAATTAAGAAGACGAGATACAAAACAGATTGACCAAAAACCAAAGAAAAATAAACTTCTCCCAGCCAAATAGATCGTGGTCAATCTTAAAATACTCACCCACCCACTACACGCTACCCCCTGCGTGCCGCTGCCCCGCGCGTGCTGCTGCCTTGCTCTAAGTCTAGAAATATTTCCAGCAACCATACAGGAAAAATAAGCGCCCCTTCCATCTATTAATCCTCTTAGACAGTAGCCACTCTCTACAAGCAAGTGCCAAAAACTATAAGGGATTTACCATTATTTATAGAGAAACCCCCAAAAGCGGAGAATACTAAGTTATATACTAATATACAGAAGCAAAAGTAGTAAAGTTAACATTTTTACACTAGTTCAATTTTATTTTTTAGTTTTTGGGTTTAATCATCACTCTTCACACATTTAGGACAAAGATCCCTAATTTGATTCATCTTTCTTTCTAGTATTCTCAAAAGACCAAAATTACAACTACATCCTTTATACCCCGGAAAACAATGAACAATACTTGAGAATCTAGAATTCAAAAGAAGACCTCATCACTGTAACCAAACAAGAAACTCATTTGAGGATTACTGGAGAAATTAATCATACCACAGAACACATCCATCAAGGCTCATTTGCATACACCAAAATATAATAGATTGACAGACAAATGCTGCTGCAACAATTTCATTTTATCAGAAAAAACAGGCAGTCACACAGAGTTTCGTTTACGAGTTACAAACTGATACAGAACAACAAAAATATCCACGAAAAAGAAAGCCACAGAATATTAAAAAAAGAAAAAAAGAAACTTAAAAACAGTGAAGTCCTAACCTTGAATTCTGCAGAGTCGTCGTGCGGTTGCAGAGTATATTCCACCGGCACCTCTGTCAAATCAAACTCATCAAATTTTGCATATATATATATATATGGAATGAAATTGGAGTAAAAATAAAAGTGATGCCGTACCAGATAGAAGGTGAGAGGAAGTAATTAAATCGGATTGTAGATCATTCTCGGGCAAGACTAGGGTTTCCAATTGAGTAACATTTGAGTCAGTTGTTGTAATAGGGGTCCTCGAACTCTCTAACTCATGGAGTTGTCTCTGCTGATTTTCATCATCGAATTCCTCCTCCTCCTCCTCATCATCATCTTCTCCTTCAATTCCATCTTCTTCATATTCTTCTGGTTTTGAATTATTCACTTCTACAAGAGCTTCGGAGCAATTCTTATTTTCATCCATGCCCGATTAAGAATACACGCAGTTTGTGCGTGTAAGAGTGAGTGAGTGAGTGAGAAGGAAAGTTTTATGAACACGGTGCTATATATTAGTAACTTCTTAATTTTATTTAGAATAATGCTGCTATCACGTGAAAAATAATTACATAAAATTTATATATACATATTTATATTTTTAAATGTCGCTCGTGAAACTTATAATATGTATTTATATGCATTTAAATTTTATATAATTATTTTTTATGTGACAGTAATATTATTTTTTTATTTATCAGTAATTTATTTTAATTTTTGTCGGAGTCCAAATCTTTATATCGAATATTTGTCTCCGGCTTTAGGATTTTCATCATGATTTAAGTCAGAGGAGGTGACCGAATTAAATACTATTAAATAAATATTATTATTAAGACCAGACTTTAATAATAATAATAATGAGGTAATTGACTGATATTGACTCAGATGTTTGAAATGGTGCGGTTCAACGCCGATCATAGCTTCCGTTGCTTTAGCTGCTGTGATCATTAAATTCGTAAAATAAGCAAATACTTCGAGTTCCATTTATATTCAGTGTGATTAAAAATTCGATTCAATTTCGTAATAATTTAAATAGGAGCAACTTTTAAAATTTAATGAATTATTTGAATCTATTCAAATTTTAATTTTCTATCAATACTCGGATCATATTCTTTCGAAAAGTTCAAACTACTCGAACTCGATTCGAGATCGTACTCGACTCGGTAGCTAAACGACTCGATAAAATTTGTGAACCAAATCTAAACAACTCAATATTCGACGCAACTCGATTCATTTACACCTTTAGTCATCATTTGTATTTGACGCTTTCTCTGAACGTCTTATTCTAACGTTTTTGACCTAAAAAAACAACTATTTATTTGAGTTTGTTTGTTAAAAAAACATAAAATTCTAATTTTATGATTGGAAGGGATGAAGGTGTTGTAAATAAGATGATAGGTGATAATTTAGTTACATTTTTTTAATATGTTGGGTAAAATCATAATCAACTCATATTAATGAAGCTAAATTTTTTTTATAAAAAAAAAAAATTCCTCCTAAATGTTTCCCTGGCCACTCTTTCCCTAAATTCCCTAAACTATTACAATTGAAATGTATTATAAAGTTACTGAATTATAATAATAATAATACATATTTTAATTGACAAACCTTATCCTACAAACAAAGGTAATTTATTTATTCTTCTTTTTGATTATTAGGAATTGATGCGACTTGATGTCAAATTATATTCATAGCATAACTGTGTTTGTGAGTTTAGAGAGAAGAGAAAATAAAAGATTAAAAAATTATGAGGAAAAAGAGAGCGAAAACAAAAAGGAAATTTAATTTAATTTCATTCATTCATTTATTTATTGTGTTTGTGAGTTTTGAAATGAAATTTTAATTTATAACAATAGGTTCTTATTTAGAAGATACCATTTGATAAGTATTACTTATAAAGTTAGTTTTCACATTTTACTAATAAAATTACATTTGAAAAGTATTATAATATAAATACACTACCCTCCATTTAACGGAAGACATAAATGTAATACATGTAGTTGTAACAAACTAAAAGAATTAGCTATTCCTAAAAATTGTTTCAATTTTGTTCATAATTAATTAATAATTATATATGAAGGGGCAAAGTAATCATTCAAGCCAAATAGTAATAAAGTCGTGGTTCATTTATTGTGTATACTTGTTTCTCTATTTTTTGGAAAAATAAATGAATAAATAAAGGGTCCTTTACAATAATATACAACATTTAGTAAGTAATTAAAACAATAGTGCACTCATAAAATATTTACACAATTAATACACTTTTCATATTTATTTACAATATTAGTGCAATTAGGATTCCTTAATTTAGGGAATTAGTATAGGATTCAATTCATAATAATAAGGAAACCTAAAATCAAGAAAAAATAACTGCCATAATTAATAATTCAAATTCAAATATCTTGGATCTAACAACAAAAATAAATTCAAATTCAAAAATAAATTCAAATTCAAATATTCAAAATTTGGCAACGTCATCTTCCTCCTCCCCTTCGCCGGTCATCTTCCTCCTCCCCTTCGCCGGTGAGACCCAATTTCATGTAAAAAAAATAATAATAAGAACAATGCATAGGAAAGAGAGAGAAAAGAGAGTGATGTGTAATGTAATGTTGATAACCAAACCTTCGTACCAAGGTAACCAAACGTTTATACCAAGGTAACCAAACCTTTATATCAAAGTAACCAATCTACCTCCACACCTGCAATATGAATTGGTTACCTTGGTATGAAAGTTTGGCAACCAACTGCATGAAGATTTGGCTACCGACTGCATTATATTCAAAATTAAGATTCGGTTACCTTGAAATGAAGGGTTGGTTACTTTGGTATGAATAATTGGTAACCAACTGCATGAAGTTTGGTTACCAACTGCATCACATTCAAAATAAAATTGGTAACTTAATAAAATTGAATTGGTTACCTTCATACCAAGGTAACCAACACAGTCATACCAGTATGACTATTTGGTTACCAATGTACGAGGTTTGGTTACCGGTGGAGTTGGAGAATGGACCGGTGGTGGAGGGGAAGCAACGGTTGGTGGAGGGGCCTCCACCGCGGCCAGTGGCAAGGCATCCACCGACGGCCACCTTGGATAGATTTGGGGGAAGAAGAGAAAGAGGGGCGGGAGGGGGAGGGGGAGGGGGTGGGGTGGGGCGGGGGCGGGAGGAGGAGAAAGGCGGGGGGAGGAGGGGATGGCAGTGGTAGGCGGAGGGAGGGGGTGGGGGGTGGGGGGTGGGGCTTGGGCGGGGGGAGGAGAAGGGAGGCGGAGGAAGGGGAAGGAGAGGGTGTGGGGCTGGGGCTGGGGCGGGAGGAGTAGTGGCGGTGGCGGGGGTGGGGCGGCTGCCAGTGGAGCAGTGGCGGGGGGCGAAGGTGAGGAAAAAGGTTGCGACGGCGGAAGAGGAGGAAGAAGACGACGACCGAAGAGGAAGAAGAAGGCGGTTACTCCATTGATTTGTTAGATAAGAATATGGAGGTTGATAAGAGAAAGAAGATTTAAATCTCTACAATCATGGACCATTATTAATAACTTATTAAATCAGTCAACTAAATAAAAGAGATAAGATTGCACTCTTTTTATAATTAAATATTGCATATACACTCTTTTATAATTATTTTGTTTGTGTATTTTTTTTGTAATATTTTAATAAAATATACTATTATATGTAATTGTCCCATAAATAAATAAGAGGTGAAGGAATTAAAATCAGAAAAAGGAACTTTTAGGCATTTGCATAATAATGACTCCGCCGCTCTTAAGTTTAAGCTCTAGCCCACCGGGCCTTACCCATGTTATGTTCACCCATATAGGCATATACTACTAGTATTTGTATTTGTATTTTTTTCATAAAAAAGAAAAGGGAAATAATCAATAATCTTCCGCACGTTTTTCATAACAAATAATAATAATAATAATAATAATAATTCTATAAAATCATAATCATGCAGCTCCACTTCTTTTTCTTCTTAATATAATACTAGTACTAGATAGTAGACTAGTAGTAGTAGTAGTATAATTATACAGCAGGAGAGTTGAGTCGTATATAATTATAAATATTTTTCAGCTTTCGGGGGTCCAAATCATGCATCATCCTGCCCTAGACAACAATTCATTAAGCTCAATTTTATTTATTTTAGTTATTTTTATGTACGGGTTGGGTTGGGTTGGATTGGATTGGGTTGGGACGTTGGGTTATGTTGTCTGCTTAATTTTTATATATCGGACTCTGCTTTCGGCTTCAAAGCCATATTACAATAATACTCCCTTCGTTCCCAGAAAAAGAATAATAATAAGTTCTTTCTTTCACGTTTGCCCCTAAAAATAATAAGTTGTTAATTTAGTAGTGATGAGATGATATAAAATTAGGATTACAAAGTTTATGACATGTTGTCATTTTAGGCTACTTTTTATCAAAGGAAACTGATATTTTCACAACAAAAGTATAATATTATTATATAGATGTATAACGACGGTGAAAACCGTCGCTATAGGATTTATAGTGATGATCTATAACTCTAACTATGGCTATGCCTACTTGTAGTACCCACCAATTATTTAATTAGGACCAATGTCCTTGAGGGTGTTTCTCCCATAGCTGACAAAACAGTCACCACAAACCCATCTTTAATCTACAAAAAGATTAAACCAAGAAACATTTTATTTATGCTAAACAACAGATACCTTTTAACAAAACGATGAGACCCTCCACCAGTCCAGTCTCACTCAGAAGACTCACTCACCTACCAAAAAATTCAAAAATACATTTAGTTCTAACCACTAATAAGCTCAAATAGGCCGCCATGTAAATGAGAGCACGAGACTTGTGTTACTTTGCAGGAAATTCCGAGAAATAAAATTAAAATAGTATTGCAATTCTAACATCACAAACATAAATTCTCAGAACATTGTTATTGTTATAAACAAACAAACCAAAAAAAAAAAAACACAAATAATGAATGTGCAATGCATGTCAAGAATTCCTCTTTCACCAGAGAAATCAAATACCATAATCCATCTGCACATCCTAAATTGACGAGAGAAAAGAGAGAGAAAGAGAAGGGGTGGGGGGAATTGAGAATACAGCATAAAGACATATATTTCAATCTAAACATGAAAGACAACTTACAAAACCATCTTCAGAGATGTCAATCTGCTGATAATCAGTGCGAGGAGTAACATGTGGCACCTGAGAAATGTACAAATGAAGCATTCAGCCAACAAGTCTATCCATTCCAAAGATATAGCTAGAGAACAGGGGTTAAGATCAGCAGTGGTCATTTAAGGTGCAACCAATGGACACTTGCAGGAAATTAAAAACAAAAGCATTATTGGAAAGACAAAAAAGGATGCAGCTGAAAAATAATCAAAGTATAATAATTAATAGCAACTGAAAATAAAATTTTACATCGCAGTTGTGGGAAGATGGAACAATATCTTCAAGCTTCTTGCCATTAAATATATCAATTCCCACAAAGTGGCACTTTGCGTGTCCATGCTTGCCAGTTTTTGAGGTGGAGACCTCTACAACCTGTTTAGAAGATTAACCAACAAAGACCAGGTTATAATTGTAACGATAATGTCATAGCCTACTGAGGAAACCACTTTTACCAAAGTACACCTAAAGATTTAGAGGAGTAGGAAAGCAATTCTGTATGGGGTGGGGTATGCTACAATAACAAAATGGCCGACTGTTTTGAGCTGTAAACAAGTAATACATGAGTGAAAAAGACAAATATAGTACATCAAAAGATTAAGCGGATTGAAAAAGAAATTTTAGTCTGCAATGACAAACTGACAGACTTTTTTGAGCTTTCCACAAGTAATACAGGATTGAAATAGGGAGATACTCAGCTCAGATTCTTTTATTCCTTTTAATAGCCATTTAGAAGACAGCAGTAGAGAATTAGATTGTTAAGTCTTGCATATGCCTCGTGTACATGGGTTATGCCTGCTTTTGGAGTTATTTGAATATATTTTTACTTATTAAAAGATATATATATATATATATATATATATATATAAGAGTTTAGCCTCACAACAGATCTTGAGCGTCCATCCGAATATCTGACGCTTAATATGGCTCTCGTCCGCAGTTTAATTTCCAGTCAGTTTAATACTGTGGACGGAACAAATATCTAAAATACCCTTCCTTTACAAGTCCTCGTCCGCAATATTAAACTGCGGACGCTAAGAATAGCTGGGCAATAGGTAAACGACGTCATTTTTAAATAAGAGTCGTCCGCAGCATTAAATTGCGGACGCTAAGGTATTGGCCAAATTAAAATTATTTTTAGTTTTCTAGACTCAGTTTTCTAATCTTCTTTTACAAGTTCTTCAAATTCATGGAGATGTGTCGAGTTGAAATGTGCTTGTGTTGAGGTAGCAATGGCGACTGTAGATGGGAGCCCATTAACAAACATTCTTCCTCCCGGAGGGATTGTCAGAGTAGGGGTTGCATGTCAGAGGTATTTGTCTAACACTTCAGTCAAGGGCGGACCTATTGATAAGTGGCTTTTATGACCACTTATTCAGATATTATCTAACTTGTTTTGTTACTTAAACTCAAGTAATATTGTGTTTTTCATGCATTTTTGCTTTGTTTCGTAGATTTCATGTTTTGAAACTCTCTTGGTGCATATGTGGCTAAAACGGCTGAAAGAATGCTAAAAGGAATGATGGCATGACAATGGAAAGGAGTCAAGCAGCTTGATGGGAATGTGATGATGCAAAAAGGCTCCTAGGATGCAAGAAGGCAAGAGGTGCAAGAAAAAACAAATGAAGAATGCAGCAGAAGCAACCATTGCACCAGCAAAAACCACAGGCTCGCGTGGCCGCGCTGGATTAAAGAAGAACAGTCGCGCGCCCGCACCAATTAGCAGAGCATAGAACAAAATCTGGAGATCCGCGCGGCCGCACAAGGACAAAGGCTCAAGGGGCGCGTGGCCGCGCCAGCCCGGCTTGACCAAAACTTTGACTTTTCATTTTAGCTGAGTTTTGCTTGGAGAAAGGGGGGGCTCGACTTGAAGGCTATATTAGGGCTTGTTTGCCCAACATATCATAGAGACTCCCCTCTTGGGAGCTTAGCCCTAGCTTAGCATTGTCTTTCCTTTTCCTTTTCTTTACATTTTGTCTAGATTAGTTTAGATTAGGTTTACTTAGTTAGTTTCTAGGTTTAATTAAAGAAGATTGAAGCAAGTGGATTTCATTGAAGATTCAACCTAGGAGCTTGAGCATTCAGATTTGCATTCTCTATCTTTATAATCTTCTTGCTCTCTTCTTGTAATCTTATGATGTGTATTGAACTTGTGGATGGTATATCTAGTTCTAGTATGAGTTAGCTTATATTTTGAGGTTTCAATGGAACCTTTTGAATAGTTTATATTGATATGCTTCCATGTTGGTCTTATTGATTGCTATGTGATTGTTTATTTCGATTTGTGCTTTAATTGCTTAATTGCTTAGCTACCAATTACTGTGATAACCTACATGGACTTGAAAGACGAAATGAGGGTTCAAATCCGATCGTAGTAGCTTGTGATTGTATGTTCTACATGGCGTTGGGACGTATGATTTGTGCTTAGGATAGACATATTCCGAAACGCCGCACGTAGTCAAATGAGAACTTGGACTTAAACCCTAATTATTTATAAATCACATAGACATATAGGAGTTTAGATAATGTGGGTGTTCATGTGCGTTCTATCATCTGTGGATTGTATGTGATATGGATTAGGTACATTGAAAGATGGCCTTATCTCACTTTCGTGTTCTCGGCTAGCGATCTGTGACGATTAATTTGACTTAACTGGGAGTGTGTTAATTTAGATGAATCATTAAGGGAAGTTGAGATCTCATGTCTTCATTATCTGATTTTACTCTAGGATTATTTAGTTTTAGTTTAATTAATTGTTTAGTTTTAATTTACAACAAGTGATCGCTTGTTTAAATAAGACTGAAATGATTATGAGCTAGTGGTTTGGCGATCTTTTATTAGTTAATTCTCCGTGGGAACGATATCTGTACTTACTCTTTATTATTTGTTGACCGTGTATGCTTGCACGTTTATATTGATCGGTAAAACAACCAATAAGTTTTTGGCGCCATTGCCGGGGACTTAATTTGATAATTGTTCGCCAACATTAGTTTCACTCAAATTAGTCTTAATTTAAACATTTTTATTTTGTTTAATTCTCTTCCTATATTCTCTTTTCAGGTACAATGGATCTTAATGCTTATCCATGGTTTTACATAAGGCAAAATCAACCAAGGAAAATAGGGAATGATGGCCTCGACCCAATTGCTACATTATCAGCACAGCTAGAGGTTCTCTCGAGGAAGTTGGACATTGTTGCAACCGATCAGAGTTGAGAGACGGCAGTTACTTATGACTATTATGCTGGAAACTATATGAGCCATCAGGACCCCATCGGTTTTGGACAAGAGCAGTATGGGGGTGATTACTTCAACCACGAGTATTCCAATTATCACCAAGATTTGGAGCATCACCCAAACTCTTCAGCGAGCTATTATCAAGACCAATACTGCGAGCAAAGTCCAATATATGCACCAGATCCCACATATCAGTTTCCGTGTTTACAAAAAGAACAGTCAACAAAGGACTTCATGTATAGGGTCTTAGCAAATCAAGAGGAGATGATTAGAAGCCACGAAATATCGAACCAGAATTTTCAGAACCAGATGACACAAATCATCAATACCCCAACCAATGAGACTCAGTATATGGATCCCGAGGCTGAAACAGAAAAGGCAAAAGTGGAAAGTTTGTGGAGAAATTCCATAGCATCAACAAAGGAGATCTTGATTGAGAAAGCGAAGTCGATTGAGAATCTTCAGAATTGGCCGGATCAAATCAGCATGGCTTTAATGAAGGAGGAAGTGATTGAGCACGGTACAAAGACTCAAGATCTTCAGAATCTCATACCTCAACTGTTTGAAGTTGTGAGCAATGGCCCTCAGAATACTTGGTGCTATGATATGAATGCTGAAACTGATGGAGAGCCAGAAGTACACTTGCAACTGGACGAACTGAAAGAAATTAATATCGAGGAGACACTTGGGGACGTGAAAAATTATGAATGTGAGCCGACCGTGAAAACACCCTCAGGTGCATTCTCTGCCAAAGTTTGAAAAACCAGTGAAGTTTGCACACCCATGCCTCCTTGGAAGTCACATCACAGATACGGATCTTTATGATATGAGAGATTCCATGTTTCTGAAACCATGGTGGTCCAAAGAAGAGAGAATGAAAGAAGAGCCCGTTGTGTTGTTTATGCCTCAACACCCCAATCATCTTACAAACACAACGGAAGAAGTGCCTAGCTCCCCGAACTTTAAAATGGGAAATTCATATACACATCAGATACTAGGCAACTTAACTCCGAAGCCTCTCGTGAAGGGGAACCTCCCAACATACACTGCAGTACTAATGGATGGAGGGTATCTAAAATATCGTCGAGGGATCGGATAGAGGTGGCAAGACAAAGTCCAGCTAACGAACTATAAACCAAGCGCTCGATGGGAGGCACCCCATCATTTTCTCTCTTCTCCCTCGTGTTTAATTCTACTTACTTATCTCCATTTCCTGCCCCCTGTTTAATTCTAAGTAGTTTGATTTAGTTGAAAATTTTTGAAATTTTTTGGAATTAGGGTCTCAATGCCTACATTTTTGGACTTAGGCATAAGTGCGTGCATTTTTGGGACTTTGAAGTTTTGAACACATTTTAGAAGCACGAGCATATTGCATATACGCACATATAGGAATTTTTGGGAATTCACATATATATCTCCTATGTTTAATTCTCCTAATTGTAAATAGTTAATATTAAGTTTTGGTGGTTGAGAGGGTTTAATAAATCTTCTATGCATCTCTCAGGTTAAATTTGCTGGAATGAAGCAAAGTTCAAAAGCCCATTCTCAATGCATGTCAAAAGCTGCATATTAGAAATCTGGGGAAGGGCGCGGCCGCACCGGAATCAAGGCTATTAGGCGCAGCGACCGTGCGTCATGCAGGTTATCTCAGACTTAAGGCAAAAATTCAGTAGAAACTGAGCGCCACATCATTTCATGTAGCAGACGAGGCTGACGAGGGGAGTTTCCTTTTTGCATTTTACCTTCAATGAGGACATTGAACATTTTAAGTTTGGAGGTATTAGGTTTATTTTTGCATGTAGTTTAGTTCATTTCATTTTGTATATTGTGTTTGTTCATATAGTGCATGTAGGTCGTATTTTTTTAAAAATTTATCAAATTTTTTGTTTTGTTTTAGATGGTTGTGTTAGAACATATTGCATGAATCAAGTTTCAGTTGGTTTGTTATTTATTTGGCTTATGAGGAAACTGAAATTACTTGATTTTTGAACTGATTTGAAACTTAAGCTTGTTTATAATGTCATATATGTAAATCTTTATCTGTCAGATACTGTGTAACCGGTTAGCACTCTAAGAGTAGCAATCATGATATGCTTAGTTTAAATTTTCACATACTTGTCTTCTGTTGGAAAATCTATGTTTTAATGAAAGAGTTTCAGTGCTCATATGATAATAACTAGGACTGTAAAAAGCTTAAGTTTGGGGGAAACAGAGGGTATGCATGCTATGTAGGGAGATGGAGCGTAAGACGCACTCTCCTATTGAATAAAGAAAAGAAAAAGAAAAGAAAAAAAAATTGAAATAGAATAAACACTTCGGCTACATCAAGTCCTGTGGCCTTTGATATTCGAGCAAGTAAACCTGAGGGGTGTCTTATCACCTAGCGCCCTAAGGCCTCGCGGTCTGGGAGTCGTTGGTCCAAAGCTCGCTACACGGGTATCACTGAAAAGTCTAAGAGGACTAGGCATTGCACAGTCGATTGTGTACACGGGAAAGAGCGAAAACGCCCTCGTGAGTAAATAAAAAGCATTATTAAACCCTCTGTGACTCTTAGCTTAAGTAATGCATGGTCTTGGTTAGAACTTATCTGATTTACTGCTTTTCTTAAGTTGAAATTTGTTTTTCTCCTAAGAGTGGTATGTGATTTATTTGTTCAAAAACATATTTAATGGTTGCTAGGCACACACACACTACATCAGTGCTGACAGATTTGGATTTGCGAGGATATGCCTTATGATCTTGTCTTGGATAGCTTTCTGTTTGATTATCTTGTGGTCTTTCTGAGGCATTGCTTGTGAATTTCAATACTGACTGAGATTTGGATTCGCATTCATGATAGGTTGCATTCATTGTAGTTATTGTATTGCATCTTTTGTTTGATTTTGTTTTGGTTGCTTGAGGGCAAGCAACGTTTAAGTTTGGGGGTATTTGATAAGTGGCTTTTATGACCACTTATTCAGATATTATCTAACTTGTTTTATTGCTTAAACTAAAGTACCATTGTGCTTTTCATGCATTTTTGCTTTGTTTTGTAGATTTCATGTTTTGGAACTCTCTTGGTGCATATGTGGCTAAAAGAATGCTAAAAGGAATGATGGCATGACAATGGAAAGGAGTCAAGTAGCTTGATGGGAATGTGATGATGCAAAAAGGCTCAAAGGATGCAAAAAGGCAAGAGGTGCAAGAAAAAGCAAATGAAGAATGCAGCAGAAGCCAGCATTGCACCAGCAAAAACCACAGGCTCGCGCGGCCGCGCCGGATTAAAGAAGAACAGTCGCTCGCCCGCACCAATTAGCAGAGCATAGAACAAAAGCTCAAAGGGCGCGCGGCCGCGACAGCCCGACTTGACCAAAACTTTGACTTTTCATTTTAGCTGAGGTTTGCTTAAAGAAAGGGGGGGCTCGACTTGAAGGCTATATTAGGGCTTGTTTGCCCAACATATCATAGAGACTCCCCTCTTGAGAGCTTAGCCCTAGCTTAGCATTGTCTTTCCTTTTCCTTTTCTTTACATTTTGTCTAGATTAGGTTTAGTTAGTTTCTAGGTTTAATTAGAGAAGAAGATTGAAGCAAGTGGATTTCATTGAAGATTCAACCTAGGAGCTTGAGCACTCAGATTTGCATTCTCTATCTTTATACTCTTCTTGCTCTCTCCTTGTAATCTTATGATGTGTATTGAACTTGTGGATGGTATATCTATTTCTAGTATGAATTAGCTTATATTTTGAGGTTTCAATGGAATCTTTTGAGTAGTTTATATTGATATGCTTCCATATTGGTCTTATTGATTGCTATGTGATTGTCTATTTCGATTTGTGCTTTAATTGCTTAGCTACCAATTACTGTGATAACCTGTATGGACTTGAAAGACGAAATGAGGGTTCAGATCCGATCGTAGTAGCTTGCGATTGTATGTTTTACATGGCGTTGGGACGTATGATTTGTGCTTAGATAGACATATACCGAAGCGTCGCTCGTAGTCGAATGAGAACTTGGACTTAATCCCTAATTATTTATAAATTACATAGACATATAGGGGTTTAGATAATGTGGGTGTTCGTGTGCGTTCTATCATCTGTGGATTGTATGTGATATGGATTAGGTATATCGAAAGATGGCCTTATTTCACTTTCGTGTTGTCGGCTAGCGATCTGTGACGATTAATTTGACTTAACTGGGAATGTGTTAATTTAGATGAATCATTAGGGGAAGTTGAGATCTCATGTCTTCATTATCTGATTTTACTCTAGGATTATTTAGTTTTAGTTTAATTAATTGTTTAGTTTTAATTTACAACAAGTGATCGCTCGTTTAAATAAGACTAAAATGGTTATGACCTAGTGGTTTGGCGATCTTTTATTAGTTAATTCTCCGTGGGAACGATATCTGTACTTACTATTTATTACTTGTTGACCGTGTATGCTTGCACGTTTATATTGATCGATAAAACGACCAACACCTATGCATCAGCATAGGCACTATGTCCATTCCCTTCTTAATAATAATAATAATAACAAAAAAATATACACATTAGCCCAGTTGGTACCCAGGCCTCTTGCAAAGCAAGAGATCCTGGGTTCAGCCCCCCACGTTAGCATATATTTAAACCGGTTTCGTCGTAATTTGTAAAACTTGCCAAAATTTGGCCATAAAACAGTATCAAATGCGGTATTTGTATATAAATTGATCTAGGTTCATGGTACTTATTATCATCAACACCCCATAGCTGAACACTAACCACAATCCAAGGAAAAGATCACAAACTCAATACAGGAGTCATAAGGAATATAGGTAAGGTACCTGGCTGAGCAGATTTTCATCTCAAGTCATCTTTGGTGTTTCCATTTTGAGTCAGAAGGCTCATGCATCCACAAGATGGAAATTAAAATGATGTTAGAAATTCCCCTTCACCAGAGAAAATCAAACATCATCATCCTTTGCATTTCACATTCTAAATCGATGAAAGAGAAAGGGAGGGGTAGCAAAATAGAGCATGAAGGCATATTTCTCTAAATATAAAAACTAACTTACGAAACCATCTTCAGAGATGTCAATCAGCTGGTAATCAGTGCGAGGCCGAGGAGTAACATGTGGCACCTGAGAAATGTACAAATGAGGGTTGTGACTTCAAGTAATAGTTTCAAAGATAAAATTTATTGTTTTCATAACCGATTCGCGAAACGTCATACATATGCATCCATATACATATAACACAACGACCAATTAGCAAGATCTGGAAACATTTATATAGAAGAAATATCCATTGAAATATTACTGAGGTAAAAAAAAAGAGGAATTAATTAATAATCCCTCTGTCACTTAATATAAGATTTTTTAAAGTTGTGCACAAACATTAAAAAAATAATTATATAACATTAAATATAATATCAAATGTCTATATTATTCTTGTATTGAAAAAAGAGATTATTATTTATTGAACAAAAAATAATGAGAGAACGAAAGTTATATTTAATACTTGGTTGGGGTAATATTAAAAACTAAACAATTAATGCTTACTTGAAATTCTAAAACGTTATATATTTAGGGACAAAAAATTTTCTCCAAAACGTCTTATATTAAGGAAGGGAGAAAATACTAGCTACTACCTTTGCAAGATGGTACTACATCCGTCCCATAATAAGTGTTTTTTTAGCCTTGATATTTTTTTCCAAAATAAGTGATGTGTTAGGACTCCAATACAATTTTTATAATATTTTTCCATATATGCCCTTGTGCAACCAATTGTATTAATTGCGTATTTATTGGGAAGTTGAAAGATTGAAGAAAGAGAAAGAGAGACCAAATGACAATAAAAAAAGTTTCAAACAAAACAAAGAAAGTATATTAAGGGTATTTTTGTCATTTTAGCTTGTGTATTGGTACGTGTGATTTAAGTTAAAAAAGCACTTATTATGGGACGGAGGTAGTACCATTTTTGCAAATGGTACCAGCCTGCTGAGGAAAAGTTTTTGAAGCCCCGGCGTCGGCCTTGGACTCTAACTGATGCTCCTCGTCCGACATTTCTTTTTGTTCAGGAACAAGGAGGGCTTTGTCAAAGAAGGAGAAGAGGACAAAACAGTCAAATTGGGTGTTTTAATTTGGGAGCTAATGATTCAGTGTTGATCATAGCCGTTGGATCAATTGGTTGGCAGCTGGTGCATATAATTAATGGTTTAGTCAAACATGAAAAAATATCGTCTGAAAGTTCACGAGATTTTTCACTATGTTCGAAAAAAGGCCGGGTGCAATTATATTCTACTAGTTACAAGATTTTTTTAAAAATTATTTTAGTGAACCTCACTAATTATAAATTTAAAAATAAGTCAGTTTATTTATATAAAAAAATAAAATAAAATTGATCTTATATTTAAATGTAAGTCAATTTATTGAATCATTCATCCCCTTCAGGAAAGTTGAGGGGAAAATCAGGGGGGATGGGGGGTGAACATGAATATGAATGAAGCTTTTAAGACATTGAAAAGTAAAGAGAAACATGCATGGACCATCAATTATAGTGTCCACATTGTCCATCACTTTAGAAAAACTGCTACTATTGTAGTCCAACTTTGGGGCCAATTGGTTAGATGCCATCTGGTATTTCCTTTTAATTTTGTCGCTTGTCTTAGTGGTTTAAGAGAGAATTGGTTCCAACGGATTGAGTTTGACTCCCGCTCGCCCAATTGAGAGAGTATGAATGAGTGGTGCATATCAAAATATAAGAAATATATTTTTCATGGGGCAAATATGATATTTTTAAATGTTTTTCTTACATAAATAGTGCTTGAATAGAAATAACATATCTTCATACAATGATACAAAAATAAAAAATAAATATATACGGCTATCTTGGGAGAATCACTCTTTTTTTTTTCTCATGTGACGTGTCATGTCTACTCCATAGTCTAAACACATGCACATCAGCCATTAACATCACTTGCAAGGGGACTTTTAATTGACTCGGATTTAGTAGAAGAAGCCATCCCCGGTTGATAGAAATCATTGAAAATTGAGTGGCAGAAGGTGAAAATTGGTAGCGCATTGGTTGAAAAATAGCACCCTCATTCTCATAGGGCCAATATATATTGCCATTTTGGAACCAACTACTATATAACTTCATTTCTTGAAACTATTGGAAACCAACCAAATTATGATCCAGACTTTTTCTAAGCATTTCAGTCGTTCATATACTCAAACAATGGGATAATGCATTTTTTTGTCACTGTATTAGGACCTGATTTTGATTGTGGTTACCGAAACTTTTTTTGTTACAATCGCATAATTGTACTCTCAAAAATTACAAAATGATTATTACTTTTAATTTCCGTTCGTGAGTGTGCAGGCTGCAACTCACGTGATTTCGATTGCTGATGTGTCCATGACACTTACTAGTCCAAACATTTGGAATGCTGATGTGTACATGGAATTTTGATTTCTAATAATAGATTTAGTTGGTTCAAAATAATAATAATAATAATAATAATAATAATAATAGTTTCAAAATAATAATAATAATAATAATAATTTCAAAATAATAATAATAATAATAGTAATAATAATTAATAATAATAATTTTTAAATAATAACAATAATAATTTTTAAATAATAATAATAATAATTTTTAAATAATAATATAAATTCATTAATTTTATATAAATACATTTGTAAAAATAATAATAATTATAATAATTTTAAAATAATAATAATTATAATAACAATAATAATTTTTAAATTTAATATATATAATAATAATATATACTGCTTTTATTATATAAAAGAATAATGACAGTATAATAATAATAATATACAATATACTGTCATTAGTAAAATAATTATAATAATTAAAAAAATTAAAATAAAAATAATTTTTAAATAATAATAATAATAATAATATCAAAATAATAATAACATTAATAATATTTTTTAATAATAATAATAGTAGTAATAATTTTTAAATAATAATAATATTTTTTAATAATAATAATAATAATAATTTCAAAATAATAATAATAATTTCAAACCCACATTAGAAGTAAATACAACAAAATTGAAAAGAAAAAACCTAGGTTTCGGCACATCAACCGTTTTGGCTTGCACTAGTAGTATGTGGCAAAAGTATGTCCGAATTTACTGTTCATTTCATGACAATCCTTGCCGCTGCGTGAATTGTTGTGGTTAAATTTTATATAACCCAAAACAGAAACTCAAATCTTCGTAATACAATGTAAAGCAAAAGAAAAACCCTAACTTTCGATTCGACTCAAAATGTTCAACTGAGCAAATAACAATGATACCCATAAAAATAAAATGAATATTAGAGAGAGAGTACCAATAGGACGGTGGCGTTTGAAGGCTGCCTGAACATGCCGGAGGAAGTCTGGCGGAGAAGAGGAAGAAGTGGTGGAGGCGACGGAACGGGAGTGCTTATTGGAGTCTGGAATAATGTCGATAGGAGGACGGGTGAGACTAATGTCTGAGGGTTCCGGTGGTGGGGCGTCCCGTCCATTGACAAATCTGAGATGCATCTCCTCCGATTGAAATGGGAATGTCAGATTCCTACCGGAAATGGTTATATAGCAACTCAATTTCGATCCATGGTGCAGTTGAACGACCACATGTGTGTGTTTCTGTGTGTGTGGGTTTGTGCGTGAGATGTGATAGACACATAATTCATACATTTTATTATCCCTAATTTTGTTCTTTTAATTATATTAGTTTATTAAATTAATATGTTTTATTTTATTTTGTAGGGTTTAATATTTATTGCAATAAAGTCAAAATCTTGGTGATCAAGCGATATTTAATGCTCTTATTCATGTAAAAAATATCCAAGAAGAATCCTACAAGGAGAAGGAAAGAGGTGGAACAATCTTAGTGTGCAAGTCAAATCCAACAAGAGAAAGGAAAGTCTATCTAGAAGATCTCTTTGAGAAGTTGATTGCCACTAGAAAGTTAAAATCTACATGGAAACAAAAGTGTCCAAGTTCAATGTATCTAAATTAGGACACAAAGTTATTTTTCCTATAAATAGGTCTCTTGTTTTAGAGAGAAAGGATGATTAGGTATTGTATTAGTTTAGGTTAGGAGTAGGAGTAGATTAAATTATTTCATTGTACGCTTGTTAGAGAATCGTCAATAAAGGGAGTTTTCTTATTTATTTTTAATCTTCTTCTCTTCTTTATTTTAGTTAGTTAATTTATATTTTTTATGTCTAGTTAATTTCTTTAATCTAGGATGAAGATGAAATTAAATAATTATTCATGATAATATTTTTTATCTCTTCTATTATTTATGCTTTTATGTTTAATTGATTTCGCCTTCATGTTTCGTTATTGGAATACCTTCGTTTTATAGTTCATATGTGATTTTAAATTAATTAAGAGGTTTTGATAGATTATTGTTAATACATGAGTTTTTCATAATCCATGCTTGCTCAAAGAAGTTTTGATGGGTTATAGTTAATCCTTAAATTTTCATAGTCTATGCTTGCCCACGTTAATTATAAAATTACTAAATTAAAGGGAAGGGAGATCAAAATCATAATTAAGTTATAAAAATAGAATATATTGAATTATATGTTATGTTTATTATTTAATGGATTCGGATTCCTAGATTGCTTTTTCATTATTAGTTTTCATATTCTAGTTAATCAACTCTCAATCTTTATTTCTAATTTGCCTAAAATATTAATTAAAGATATATTAAAATTAATCTAGTCTCTGTGGGTTCGACCTGTACTTGCCAGTTCTTCAACTTGACACTGTGCACTTGCAGTTACATATTTTTATCACATCAAGTTTTTGGCGCCAAAACTTGATGTGATAAAAATATGTAACTGCAAGTGCACAGTGTCAAGTTGAAGAACTGGCAAGTACATATTTTTATCACATCAAGTTTTTGGCGCCGTTGCCGGGGACTAGACTTAATTTTATATTCCTTAATTTTTATTTATTCGAGTTAGTTTATTTTTCTAATTTTTTTTTATTGTTTTTAGGATTATTGAAGCGGATCAACAGTGCGGAAAGACAAGACTATTACTGCGCTTTTTCTGGTATTTTGTATCTTAACTCAAAAAAAAAAAAATTAAAAAAATAAGTAGCTTAGTTTTTCTTTTTTTTGTTAGTTAGAAAATTATTTGTCGCATTCATGCATTCACTCACGTAGAGCACATCCTATTTAGGTTTTTTATTTTATTTTATTTTATTTAACCCTAGAATTAGGATTCTTATTTTATTTTTATTTTTATTTTTTTTGTGACTTTCGTGGTTAGCTGTTTATTTGTTTTGTGATTTGTGGAAAGATGGATTCTTATTATAGTTGGAATAATAATTTTGCTTGGAATCAAGAACACTATGAAAATTTTAATGCACACCAAGTAAATAAATTTTTTCCAACTTATGAAAATCCTTATCTAAGTTCATATCCATATCCATACCCATATTCGGATCCAGAACCTCAATATACACAAGAACTATCAAATAAAGAAGAGGAAAGACTTAATGCCTTAGAGAAAACTATGGAAGTTTTAATAGAAAATCAATTTAGCGTGGATCAAGCTATATCTCGTCTAGAAATTCAAATGAGTCGATTAGCCACCATAATAAATGAACAAGAGGTGGGTGAATTTTCTAGTAACTCTGAGGTTAATTTTGAAAATCTTGATAGTTGTGAAAATAATGAGGAAAATAAAAATTTTGTATTCAATTCTACACAGTTTGAGTCAAACGAATTTGAAGAATCTAAAAATTATGAGTCTATGCCTAAAATTGATCATGTCACATTTAATGAGTCGATTGAAAAAGTCTATAAGCCTAAAGTTCCGTACCCTGAAAGACTTTTTCCAAAAAAATCACCTAGTGATTTTTTGGATCAACCCATTAAAGTAAATATGATCCAAGAGTTGTCCATGACCCAAGAAATAATTGAAAATAGACTTTTGATTGAAAAAGATCCAATTGATTTTTTCTTAAATCATCTTCACCAAAATTGGAATGAATCTGAATATTTAGATAAGGTCAATGAGCTGTTGAGATCCACTACAAATAAGTCAACTAAACTAGAACATGTGTGTGAACCAATTCTTCCATCATTTGAACATGTTAGTGAAAATTTTCTTGAGGTACATTTTAAGCATAATTCTGATGAAAATTATAACTATTTTCAATTTTCTAGACCTCCTGAAAATCATGACAAATTCACACTCACTTACCCATTTGTATCATTCATGTATAATCATATAATATTTATGATTTATAAAATTCGTAGGTATGTACATTTGTTTTCCTTCTCACCACATTTTCTTGCAGAACAAATGCCCCGCATACAAGGTACAATTCTTTCACATCTTTGTTCTCTTTTCTTCATTTGCATACATTGAGGACAATGCATGATTTAGGTATGGGGGGGAGTTTGTTTGTATTATTGTATTAGATATTTTTGTTTTGTTTTTAGGAAAATATTGTTTAAAAAAATTAAAAAAAAAAAATTGAAAATTTTGTTTGACTTTTTATGGATTGAATTTATTCTAATAAGTGTTTGTGGAGTTAAAAGTCATGAGTAAGATTGAAAAATTTAGAACTCTTAAATCTTTGATGAAGTACGAAATCTTAGTTTGAAATACCATCTGGACTAAAATTGATTTCAAAAGCATTTTTTGCACTTCACAATCGCACCAACTCTTAGTTGTGGATATAAACTATGATTCGAGTAATTTTAAAAAAAAATGAAAAGAAAAAAAAAGAAAAAAAAAAAAAAAAAAAAGAAAAAAAAAAATAACTGCTTCAATGTCCATTGAACGAAATAACTGGGTATCTAAGCCTCATGAAGCATCGATATTCACGCTGAAAAGTGTGATGGATAAAAGCAGTTTGACTAGTCTAATTTTGTGGCCTTTGTTACTAGAGTTAGTAAGCCCTTAGGGGTGTCTCTACACCTAGTGCCCTAAAGCCAACTGGTTTGGGAGTCATTGGTCCAACGCTCGCTACATGAGTAACTCTGAAAAGCCTAAGAAAATGAGACATTGCACAAGTCAAGAAAAAAAAAAGAAAAAAAAAAAGAAAAAAAAGGAAAAAATTTAAAAAAAAAAAGAGAAAAAAGAAGAAAAATGAGTTTGCTTGATTTTCATGGTAAAATCCCTACTAAGAGTTACATCATACACACATGCATGCATCACATGGAATTAATATTATGAAGGATGGTGTCTAGAATGAAGATTAAATATTTTTGATAAGGTGAAAGTGTGATTTTGAATTTAATTTTGCTTATGTATGCTCATGGATATTTAGAAGTTGTAATTCAATTTCATGACTTGTTGAACTCAAAAATATTTTTGAATTTTATGGGTATATTCACTGCAAACCCTCACGAGACACAACTCGTCCACTTGGGGTAACCTTGGGGTTTAAAGGCTTGTTGCACATGCTAAGTGCAATCGTGTCTCCTACGAAAATGAGATAGTATAATTATTATTTTTATTTTATTTTATTTTTATTTTACTCGAGGACGAGCAAAAGTTAGGTATGGGGGTATTTGATAGACACATAATTCATACATTTTATTATCCCTAATTTTGTTCTTTTAATTATATTAGTTTATTAAATTAATATGTTTTATTTTATTTTGTAGGGTTTAATATTTATTGCAATAAAGTCAAAATCTTGGTGATCAAGCGATATTTAATGCTCTTATTCATGTAAAAAATATCCAAGAAGAATCCTACAAGGAGAAGGAAAGAGGTGGAACAATCTTAGTGTGCAAGTCAAATCCAACAAGAGAAAGGAAAGTCTATCTAGAAGATCTCTTTGAGAAGTTGATTGCCACTAGGAAGTTAAAATCTACATGGAAACAAAAGTGTCCAAGTTCAATGTATCTAAATTAGGACACAAAGTTATTTTTCCTATAAATAGGTCTCTTGTTTTAGAGAGAAAGGATGATTAGGTATTGTATTAGTTTAGGTTAGGAGTAGGAGTAGATTAAATTATTTCATTGTACGCTTGTTAGAGAATCGTCAATAAAGGGAGTTTTCTTATTTATTTTTAATCTTCTTCTCTTCTTTATTTTAGTTAGTTAATTTATATTTTTTATGTCTAGTTAATTTCTTTAATCTAGGATGAAGATGAAATTAAATAATTATTCATGATAATATTTTTTATCTCTTCTATTATTTATGCTTTTATGTTTAATTGATTTCGCCTTCATGTTTCGTTATTGGAATACCTTCGTTTTATAGTTCATATGTGATTTTAAATTAATTAAGAGGTTTTGATAGATTATTGTTAATACATGAGTTTTTCATAATCCATGCTTGCTCAAAGAAGTTTTGATGGGTTATAGTTAATCCTTAAATTTTCATAGTCTATGCTTGCCCACGTTAATTATAAAATTACTAAATTAAAGGGAAGGGAGATCAAAATCATAATTAAGTTATAAAAATAGAATATATTGAATTATATGTTATGTTTATTATTTAATGGATTCGGATTCCTAGATTGCTTTTTCATTATTAGTTTTCATATTCTAGTTAATCAACTCTCAATCTTTATTTCTAATTTGCCTAAAATATTAATTAAAGATATATTAAAATTAATCTAGTCTCTGTGGGTTCGACCTGTACTTGCCAGTTCTTCAACTTGACACTGTGCACTTGCAGTTACATATTTTTATCACATCAAGATGCGTGAGAGAGAAGAGGGAAATTATTATTAATCCGGTAATAAGTGTTTTTTTTTTAGCTTAAATCAGACATACCAATACACAAATTAAAATAGTAAAAATACTCTTAATATATATATATTTTTTTTGTTTGAGATTTTTTTTAATAAGAGTGAAAGTCTTTAAAACGTCACTTATTTAAGAATGAAGGGAGTACTATTTATTACTACCTCCGTCTCATAATAAGTGTTTTTTTAACTTAAATCACACATACCAATACACAAGTTAAAATGACAAAAATACCTTTAATATACTTTCTTTGTTTTGTTTGAGATTTTTTTTATTGTCTTTTGGTCTCTCTTTCTCTCTCTTCAACCTTTCAACTTCCCAATAAATACGCAATAAATACCATTGGTTGCATAAGGGCACATATGGAAAAATATTGTAAAAATTGTATTAAAATTCTAACACATCACTTATTTTGAAAAAAAATATTAAACTTAAAAAATCACTTATTATGGGACGGAGGTAGTATTATTTAAAGATAACAAATTTTACTGCTCTACTTAAAGATAATATAGAAGTGATACGACAAAACTTCGCATGAATTTCACCTTACATTTTACTACTACTGCAACCTTTATTCCAAAATATACAAACACTTGTGACATTTTAATGTACAAACACAAGATATCAATACAATTACAATAAATGACCAGCTTTTATCTATTTGGCAGGCAGGCAGTGAATTTATCCCCTACCCCAAGTACTGAATTTCACCTTACATTTTACTACATTGTATACAAAACAAGAAGCGCAACTTCATGGATGTAGTAGTACAAATCCCCACAAATTGTGGCCCCGTGATATCACTGCACGTTATGGACCTCAGGAGTCAGGAATGTCATGCTACCCTCAACTACAAAAGGTCCTTCCTTCACACAAAAAAGTAGTACTAGTGAACTGCTCCATATTACATACAGAGTATGGGACTGATATTTCCGCATGTGGGGCCCATTATTTTTGTTAAAAAAACAGACTCTACATGCGAAAATATCTAAAAAATGCCTTGGAAATATTACTTCCGATTAAAAATATCCAATTTCCAGAAGCAGAACTCTTTATTATAGAAGAAACATGCAAACCCACTGACAAATGACAGTAACAACTCTAGGTCTGCACAAACAAAATGCTTAAAAAAATGAAGTACAAGAAACAAATACTAGTACTATATGTTTTTTGTCTTACTAGTGTTATTATGTGTTGCTACGTTGTCTATACTACCATAAACCCAGATGGCAAGCAGGTAGACCAAACAGTGCTTTTATTTACTGTCGAAAGAAAGCAAAAAAAATAACTCTGGCACAGCTTTTTTTTGTTTTTGGAACAGTCGGTAGATTTTTTACTGCAAATTAAGAAGCAAAAGAAAGATCCTGCTAAGAACAAATTATTTTTTTAGAGAAAAATTCATCCATTTCTGGTCTTTTGGCTAAAAATCAAGAATAACATGGATCAAACCTGTGTAAAGAAGAATCTATGCCACCAACAGTGGTAAACTAAAAAGAAAGTTGGCCAATTCTAAAACAGGATCTAAGAACAACTGTACAAATCCCCTCAAGGCCCCGTATTTAGAAACAACTCATGACAATAAAAAAGGAGAGGAGCGAATTAGAAAAATGCATAGACTTGAACTTTAGCTCTCTTCATTGATTCATAACTGGTTCAATATCCTTTAAAAGTCCCACAACTTGTTGCATACTTGGTCTCTTAGAGGGAAGATCAGCCGTGCATAAGTATCCAATCTTTAAGGCCTCCTCCATTTGAGCCTCTGGTCCTGTTCCTCGGATTTTTGCATCCATAGCTCTTGAACCTTGGTTCTTCTTTACCAATCCTCTAACCCAACTAACCAAAGTTGCTTCTTTTTCTGAATAATCATCATCGGCAGGCTTTTTCCCAGTAATTAACTCAAAGAGAACTATCCCAAATCCATAAACATCGGATTTCGGTGTTGCTCCTGTTGGAGAGCCAGTTTCTGGATGAAGAAACTCTGGCGGCACATATCCTTGTGATCCACGAGCAATCTCATCCTCGATACCATTCCCAAAAATCTTAGCCAATCCAAAATCAGACAATCTCGGTTCCAAGTTCAAGTCAAGATAAACACTACTAGCTTTAACATCTCTGTGGATTATAGGAGGGGAGCAGCCATGGTGGAGAAATGCAAGTGCTCTAGCAGTCCCAAGTGCAATTTTGTGTCTAAATCTCCATGTTGTTAACAACCCTTCAGAACCAACATTTTGAATCCCATTATTATCATCTTCTTCCCAAGTGTCTGTACTCCAATCATCTGTAGTTTGAACCCCAAGTGGAAGGTCATGAAGCAAATTCTGCAAATTTCCATTCTCCATATAATCATAAATGGCAATCCTTTGCTCACCAGCCAAGCAGTAACCAGTCAGTGGAACGAGATTTGGGTGTTTGATTCTACCGAGATACTCGAGCTCCCTTGCAGCTTCTTGGTCTGTCATGGTGGATCCGTGGACCAAAACTTTAACTGCTACATGAATCCCACCTTGTAAAAATCCTCTATAAACAGGTCCAAACTTCCCTTCAGCCAACAATGTACCTCTATCGAAGTTTGAAGTTGCAGACAAGAGGTCTGCAAATGTAAAGTTCAACAATGGCTTCTCAAAGATCACAACTGGGACTGATGTCGCATGCCTAACATCAGCAACCCAAGTGGTGGACTCGGTGTGAAATGAAAAGGGGCCTGAAATATTCTGTTCTTCTTTGTAAGAATATTGTTTGACAACCCACATTCTGGTTTTTCTTCTGCAACCAAAGGCCAAAAACAGCAACCCCACTAGCAAACAGATCATTGAGAGGGCTAAAACCAGAGCAAGCTTGAGCCCCCTATGACTTGGAACTTTCCTTTTAAAGAGACTTGGGTTTGCAGCAATTGGGCAGCTGTTTAATGACCCAATGAAAGCTGATTGGAGGGTTTCAGCGGAGAATTGAGTAGCACAAAGGGTTAAGTTGTTGTAAGAGAAGTTGTACCTCTCCATCCAAGGGAGTTTCTCTACGAGAGATAAAGGAATGTCTCCACTTAAGTTGTTATATGAGACATCGAACACTTGGAGGCTTTTGGTACTCAAAAGAGGAATATGACTGCTGAGATGGTTTTTGGAAAGATCAAGAGTTCTCAAATCACTCAATGTTGAAACTTCAACGGGAATGTGGCCTATTAAATTAGTCTCAGACAAGTTCAGATACTCTAAACTAGGGAGGATATCAGCTTGCAAGAACTTTTGTTTGGAAAATCTATTGTGTGCAAGATTGAGGTGCTTGAGATTCTGAGCTTGGTTCAAGTTATCAAAAAACTTCCCACTAAGCTGATTTTCAGACAAGTCCAGATAAACCAAATGAGACCAATTAAAACTGGCACTGAAATTTACCCGAGAAATATGACCTTCAAACTGATTGTGGCTCAAATCAATCAACTCCAATGGCCCCTGAAAAAGATCGACCACGGAGCCCTGAAAAAGGTTACTCGAAATGTTAAGGGAGGTGACCAATATCATCCCTGAAAAATCTGAACCGCGTCCATGGATCTCATTGCCAGCAAGGTTCAAGGATTTGAGCTTAGGAAATGCAGCAGCAAAACCATGAGGAAGAGAACCATTCAGCCGATTTGTCGAAAAATCCATGGAAACCAAAGACTGGCAATTCAGAATCCCCTGTGGTATGGTGGACTCGAACCCATTTTGATTGAGATTCAGAACTTGCAAACTGATAAGAGAGCTGATTGCTTCAGGGATATTCCCAGAGAAATGGTTGAAAGAAAGATCCAAGCTTTCAAGTAGGCCAAAATTGCCTATGTTGCTTGGGAGGTTCTCAGAGATTTGGTTAAATGAGAGATTTAGACTTTTGAGTGAACCAAAACTCCAGAAATCAGAAGGCAGATCAGTGATTTTATTCTTGCTTAGATCCAAATATTGAAGCTTTCTGAGTTTTCCAATGGTGGTATCAGGAATGGGACCAGACAGACCCAAACCAGAAACTACCAGCTTAATAACATTTTCTTGTTTGGTATCACAAAATACACCTTGCCATGAGCAAACAGGATTGGAGAAGTTGTGAAATTGAGAAGAATTTATACCCATCTTTTGCAAGAAATCAGAAACAAAGAACCCATCTGTATTGGGTTGTTGACAAACCAATGGCTGAAAGAACAATGTTACAACCAAAATGAAACATAAAACACTGACACCCATTTGAAGATAAGGGGTTAATTAAACTCCAAAACAAAAGAAAGAAACTGAACCAAGCCCCTCCAGCTACCTCAAAACCCTTTCTCTTTCTCAGTTCTTCAATAAATACCACCCCTTCTTTTTTCTTTTTCTTTTCTTTTTTTTTTTGCAATAAATATATGATTCTGCCTTTACTATGGCAGCATCTGAAATGCCATTAAATCCATAACCACCACCGTCCCAAACCACTGGCCAGTGGAATTTCGAGAGAATTAATTCTAAACAGCAACTCAAAACTCAGAAGTGTAACTAAAATTTTTGGGCAATCTCAGAAAATCCCAAAAGCTCACAGTAGAAAAGAAAAGAAGCGGTGGGTTATTGAGAAGTATTGGGAGTAATACACGAGAGAGAATAAATGTTGAGCTAACCTTACCAAGCCAGGCCCTGCAGCAGGTCCAAGAAAGGAAAACAACCCAACTGAAAGAGCTTTTGTCTATATGTCGAACAACATGTAGTTGAAATCTTTTTGTGCACCTTTTAAATCGCTTTTTAAAAGAAAACTAGGAGGGTTACGGAGGAGAGAAGGGTATGATGGGAATACAAAATTGAGTATGGTGTGTGGAGTGGTCAGAAGATGTTGGGGTTCTCATAAATGACATGGAAGAAATGTCTTCAGGGTTGGTGAAATTTATCCACCGAGTGCTGTTGGCTGGAATTCAATGATTCTGCTTTGGGTTTTGTTTAACAAATTTTTCTTATTTCTTCTCTAAATAAATGGCAACACAACAATTTGAGTTTTTGAAAATTAATTATGGATAGAAATCATCATACCTCAAAAAATAAGGAAAAGCTAGTACTACTGCTATTACTCTTCAAATTGAAAGGCATATGATATCTTGTACTGGTACTAGTAAAATTTAACAGCTCTTCTATTACTAGATACTATAAAAATTAGACATGAATATATTTGAATTTCACTAGTTTGACAATTTAGTGAGGAAGGTGATTTAAGTTCTTCCAATTTCATTTACCATATAAGACAGACAACAATCACAAAGATGCACTAATAAATTGAAATTCATAGATTTAGTTTTTTCTCATGTCCAAAAAAAAAAGAGTCGAACAAATCTTTGCCATTAATATATTAGCTTCATTTGAATTCAACCACGCTGATTAAGGCTTAAATTTGCCATTCATTAATATAATAAAGAATAACTACAAGTCATGCGAGTGCTAGACGGTAGACGAAGAGTGTGAATGAAGAGTAACTTGTGTTGAATGTTTTCCCCTAGTAATCCATCTTTTTTTTCTTTTTTGAATAAAAGTGCAACGTGGGACCAAATATATATATATATATATATATATATATAGGAGTATATTATTAAAGAATTTCTTAACATATGTTCTTAGGGCACATGCTGAGCGTTCAAGGGAATATTGTGCATATTCTCTTGAACTGAGTGTAAATATAAAAATTAAAAAAATATTCTCTTGAATTATGTGTTTAGCATGTGCCTTTAGAGCACATGTTCATGTTAAGGACATGTTCATCTTCAGTAAAGTGACTAGAATATTCATGACTACTTAATTAGTGAGCATTCCACTTATTATGGCAAATCTTCTACTCCGTAATCTAATTAGCTGTTTGATAATGATGGGGTCAACCTCACACACACACACACACACACATATATATATATATATATATATATATATATATATATATATATATATATATATCATGATTTTAATTTAAGAAACATTAAACTTTATCCTTAATTATTGAGTTGATTTTGGTCCCCACAATTACAGTTTTCTTCACTCATATTTACGTTTTATTAATGCATAACTATTCCATCCAAGCTTACGATCTTTGCGACTAGACCTCGTAAAATTTGGCCTAGCTCGTGGGTTGGGCCGGCCGGTCCGTCACGGGTCGGGCGTTGGATTAGTTATTTTTAGCTCAGCAAAAGTCGGGCTTTTTTGACCGGTCCGTTTTTTGGTCCGGCCCGTTGATGGCCCGTCCGTTTGGGCCAAACCCAAAAAAATATCAAAAATGTAGACATGAATTGGTCTAAGCCCGCGGGCCGTGCCAGGGCGTTGTGCTGGTCAATTTTAGCCCACCAAAAGTCGGGCCTTTTTTGCCCGCACTGTTTTTGGGCCCGCCGCTCACCCAGTCCGTTTGGGCCAAGTCTGCCCGTTTGCCAGGTCTATTTGCGACGTACGAGTTAATTTTTTTAAAAAGTTATTTATATTATGTTATACTAAATTTCTATTAAATGTCAAAAATTAAAAGTATTTTTATTAATCCTATAAGTTATATATATCAACTATATTTTTAAAAATTGAAGAAATAAAACTCGTAAGTTTAAAAAAAATGATGAATTAATATTGATTATTTTTGTAGAATTTTATTTTACACATACAAAGTGATAGTGTTAAGATACATCGCAATGTCAAATTAGTTTTACGAAAAGAAAAGAAATTAAGGAAAGTGAATGAATACCTTTATCTTTTATATAAGTAATATTAACTATATGTATTTTTTTGAATTTATATTTATTATTTTTGTATAATTTCATCTTATACATACAAAGTAGTAGTGCTAAACTATAGCCCAATGACAAATTAATTTTAGAAAAATAAAGGAATTCAGAAAAGTGAATGAGTACTTCTATCTTTTACTCATTATATATATATATATATATAACATGTTCATGTGAGTAAGTTATAAGTAATATTAATTATATGTATTTTTTTTTTGTTAATATGTATAAATAGTATAGAAAAAAATACACACTCACATGAATTTAAAAAGAAATTTCTTAACATGTGCCCTTAGGGCACATGCTAAGCACACCGTTCAAGAGAATATTCTCTTGAATTGTGTGCATATTCCCTTAAACTTGGTGCAAATACAGAAATCAAGGGAATATGCACACAGTTCAAGAGAATATTCTCTTAAACTGTGTGCTTAGCATGTGCCCTTAGGGCACATGTTAAGAGGACCCATTTAAAAATGAGAATAATTAAAAAAAATCCAATTTATACTATTAAAGTTGTGAAGTTACATATTAATGAAGTTGAAAGTTGTTAAAATTAATTTTGGGTTTTGCTACCTAATAATAAAGGGAAAAAGAAGAGAAATAATTAATATGGTAGTGGGAGAAAGTGAATGGATTGAAAAATAAAAGTTCAATGAACAATTCATTAATGTAAATTCAATAAATAATAATTTATTAACATAATTTGAATTAACTCGACCAATCAAATAAACTTAATTTAGATCCGATTATCATGAAGTTTAACTTTATGGTAAGTTAATCAATTGACAAATACAGTACTGACACGCAGAAAGAGATCACTTCCTACTTACGTGTCGATACTATATTGATTTATTGACCAAAATTAATTTCATACAATACTTTTGTTTTGTGTTTTTTCTTAGCAGCAAGTTAACCAAGCGTTAAATATAGCGAGTCCCAGTCGTTTGATATAAACGAGGTTAGATTCCATAGCTGCCTGGACATGATGTTCGAGTCCTGTGCCTGTTTGTGATTGTTGGGAATCAAATTCTGCTAAATAGGGTCTGACTACAATTTTGCCCTTCGTTCATTTAATTTACCATTTGATAATAAAGATATATATATATATATATTAGCTAGTTTAAACACACACCACACACACAAACCTCCAATTTCATAGTAAATATGGGTCGAGTAATACTATTGGGCCAAAGACCACTCGCTCATAATAAAGATTTTATTTATGTTTAAAATACTTGTATATTTTTAAAATAGTTTATTTTTCTTTTCAAGAAAAAAATATTGGTCTTTATATTTTAAGTTTATGTGAAAGAGGGAGTATTTCTTGCTCAAATAGTTTCATAGTTTGGCATGGGTTGTATAGATATATTTACTTATTTATTACTCTTTTGTTTCAAAAAAAATTAATAATAAATTGTTTCTTAATTTATTTATTTATTGCCCTATATGACTTGGTACAAAATGACACAATGTCTTAAAATTTGTAATCATAATTGTTATTATGTCACTAATAGTACTAAATTAATATGTTTTTATTTTTAAATATATATATATATATATAGAGAGAGAGAGAGAGAGAGAGAGATAATTAAATATATCCTTAATAGTAGAATAAATTTTATAAATGGAGTTGGTGTTGTGGAAATTAAGGAGTACGATGGAGTGAAAGCCTATATATCATAAATTTAATTATGAATATTTCTATATGACACAACAATTGATAAAATTTAGATACATTTATGAGTTAGCAATATGCAAGTACGTAGCTTTCACATTCACATGTATTATTCTCTCGGTCACGTGGTTTTAGAATTGTGTACACGAATTAAAAAAATAATTATATAATATCAATCTTTTATAATACTTTTAAATTCACATAATTATTATATTTATCTCATTCTCTCTCATTTGTAACATTTTTTTATGAGTAGTAATTTTATAAAGATTGTAGTTAATTTTCTTAGGATATGTTTGTTTATAAATATTATACTTGAGATATGAATATTAATCTCAAGTGTTTTGTTTGTTTTCAAATTTAGACTTGGGACTATTATTAGTCTAGGGATTATAAAATGACTTAATAGTCTTGAGATTTTAATTATAATCCCGGGATTATAATTTTAAGATTTATAGTTTTGGGATTATAATCTCATGAATTATAGTCCTTGCAAACAAATATAGCATTAAATTATATAAAACGACAAATAATTAGGAAAAAAAATATAATCATTTAAAACGACATATATTAAGTGACGAATGAAATAACGGTACTAAAAGATAAAAGGGAACATGTAATTTTTGATATTTTTATATAGTTTCTTCTCATATAAAAATAAGACTTACTGTATGCTCACGTGAGAACCATACAAAAATATCAAATATATATGAGTAAATATCTGTTCTCAAGATAAAAATTGAGTAGTGGGGGTCAGTGACCAAGCCAAGTGGAAGGGTGTGGGGTCAATTGACCCTATTGAAAAAAAAAATTATTTTATAATATATAATAAATTTAAAAGAAATTTAAGCGTAATGAATAAATTGACCCCACTGAAATTTTATAAATTTTTTAATATACTGGGTCAAATTGAATTTTTTATAACATTCTCAATTACATATTACTTCTACTCATTGATGTATGCATCTTTCTCTAATATTTTTAAAATAAATAATAATTTAATTTATATTATTTTTATAACATAAGAAATTTAAATATTTATTAATAAATTTGTGATTAGAAAGGCATATTAGGAGTCAATAAGGTGTGTGTGTGTGTGTATATATATATATATAATATTATTACTTATTATATTAACAATATTATAACAAAATACATGTTTTACATATATAATCGGCCAAAAAATACAAAATTATTTTAAAAAATTGGCACGGGGCTAAGTCCCCCCAAACTCCCGCCAAATTATTAATGACATCATAAAAATTTGACCCTACTGGATAAGTATCCTGGCTTCGACACTGGCCGGGGGAAATGATTATGAGGTCACACTCCACTTCAAATTTTTGCGTTACTGGTAGTAATTATGAGGTCACACTCCATGCTTATAATTCAAACAACCTTCAGATCTGTAATGAAAGTTAAGCCGGCCCGCTTCTGACATTAATCATCGCTAGCCACTAGCCCACATCCCTTTGGACGGACGGACGGACGGACTATATATAATACTATCTCCGTTCC
Organism: Panax stipuleanatus; assembly: GCA_020205555.1. Lineage (NCBI taxonomy): Eukaryota > Viridiplantae > Streptophyta > Magnoliopsida > Apiales > Araliaceae > Panax > Panax stipuleanatus. The sequence continues at coordinate 302,531 of JAINUT010001977.1, forward strand.
TTAATATAAGACGTTTTAAAAAAGTTTTTTTGTCCTTTAATATATGACGTTTTAGATTTTCAAGTAAACATTAATTGCTTAGTTTTTAATATTATCCCAAAATTAAATATAACTTTGGTTCTCTCACTATTTTTTGTCCAATAAATAACAATTTCTTTTTCCAATACAAGGACAATATAGACATTTGATATTAAATTTAATGTTATATAATTATATCCTTAATGCTTATGCACAACTTTAAAAAATTTTACACTAAGGGACGGAGGAAGTACTATAATTCAATTATCCCACCACCATGTCACATGATCATTAAAGTTTCAAGGGTTGCTTGCTGCATCAGAATCCTTAAAACCATAATGCAACTACTTTGACTACATGTTAACCCTCACCTTTCTATTTTAATTTTTAAATAAGCTTCTCTCTTTTAAGGATTACAAGCTTAGACCCATGCTAATTTTTTTACTCTTCTTATTTTTTTAAAATTAAAAATATATTTTGACTTTTTAAAATTAATTTCTAAAATCTTAAATTTCAAATTTGATATAAAATTATTTAATTTTAGTACAAACAAATACAACAATTATAAACTGACTATAAAGTACTATTAATTATTATCTTTGTTGCTTTCAAAAATTAATTTTAAAAAATCAAAATATATCTCTAATTTTAAAACGGAAGTAGTATATTTTTTATTTATCAAAATAATTTAATTGCAAGTTCCTCTTTTAGTCTACTACTAGTAAAGCAGCCAAATATGAAAAGTGAAGCCAAACTTTCTTGGAGCTTCCGAACAAACCCCTTTCCATGAACATCATCACTCACGTAAAACTTGATACAAGTTTCTGCCAACAACATGACAATAAAGCTAATAAACCGGTTCAGCATCAGCTTTCATTTCCCCAAAAGAACCTATAATAATAGCAGTACAATTACTAAAGATTGATACATTCCTCAAACAGGAGACCTCTCCTCTGCCTCATACAACTGTTGAACATTAATAATAACTGTAAATTCAAAAACCCAGAAGAAAATAAAAAGGAATTTTTTTTCTCAAAATCAGCTTATTCCTAAGCAATTCGTAACAATTGGGGCAACACCTGAAGATGTCCGAAGCCAGGTGGATGCAGATCTGCTCCCATCATATCCTGTATGGCTTGTTTCCGGAGCTGGAGTGATCTATCCTTGCCTTCTTTAACTTCAAATTCACGTTCGCGATTTCTTGGAATGGATTTGGCCCACTAAAGTCATTCTTGAAAGACCGTACCTTCTTCCGCTTACCCCGATCATATTCTTCATCCCTGGTGAAATCACAAATTTGAAACCAAGTGTCATTGCAAACAAAATGAAGGCAATAACACAATCACGTTTAAGAGTCTAGGCAAATCTCACGATCGATTCGACCTTAAGCCACATTGATGACATCGATTCACCGAGTTTCAATACAAAAGTATTAATTCATCGCCTTAGGTCTCACAAACTTGTACTACCCCTAATGAATAAATTGTAGCACAAAGTAAGCCAAATTCCTAATCTGAATCGTCTATATTTACTAATCAGACAGCATTGGATTCAGCCACACTAATCCTATTCCAAGTCAACTAGAGGGGTGACCAAACCCACTTAGAAAACGTCTGGCAAGGTAGCAAACAAATTACTCAAACAAACTTAACACAAGCTAACTTAATCTGAATCTATCCCATTTTCCACCCTTTTTGAGTTTGGCAGTGAATGTAGACTAAAAACTTTTGCAATTATCATCATCAAACGTTTCAATAGCAAACGAATTTTACACTTTACAGAAATGTTTCCATACATGGTGCATTTCAACTTACCACTCATCTGCAACATAACCAATACTGACATTCTGCACACCACTTGGTTCTGTCATATGTGATGGATAGGATTCTATCTCATCCCAACGTGCAACTGGAATCAAGCAACAAAGGCCAAACCGTGTAAGTTAACCAAATTTCACCAAACAGATAAAAGCAGCTAATGTATGCAATATTCAGTTTGTATTCTTCATTAATGAATGCAGCATCAAATATTGAACAGGGGATTAAACAGAAACCCAAATAATTATCACCTATTGTCTCCTCTAAACCTCTGGTAAGCATACTCATCAGACCATTCTGCATCGAGTCTCTTCGGCTATCTCTCGAATTATCAAGTCCTCTGTCATCCAACTGGCTTCCTGCTGATGAAACTATGCTAGAACTCTTTTGTGATTGATCAACGACTGCAAGCACAGCACCATGCTGACCAGTTCTCTTTCTGAACTCTTTGTCAGTGACACCCATCAAAAAATTACCATTAGAGTTTGATACCACATTATTTTTCACAATGTTTTTCTCTTTCTTCTTGGAACCAGATTTCTGCCCTTTTCTTTGAGAGTGAGCTGAACCAACAAATGACATTGTCTTGCATCTGTCAGAAGTGGATGGCTCAAGATCCAATGGTAAATTATTTCCATCCAACAAATGTTTCTGACTGAGAGTTGTGGTCCCTGATGTGCACTTTTTGCTTCTTTTATGCTTTTTCTTACGCACACTTAAAGATGTCCCAAAAATGATCTTGGAGGTAAGATGCATTTTTATAATTGGACACTTCGACAGCTTCTTTTTCAGCCTTTGGCTGGGTTTTCCTTTAAGAACATTCTTTTGAACTGATATAGGTTTTGTTAGAACATCCTTTTGAACCAATATTTGTCTTGTTATTGGCAGGCTTGATAGTTCTGCTGATTTGGCAACTGCCATTCCCTGAACATTATCACATGACTTTTTGCAATGAAAATTAAAGAAATTATAAATTGACAAACAAAACTTGAATATATTTAATGAGAGAGACACTTACCTGACTATTTTCCCTGCTTGCTGGACTTGAAGACATTACAGGGAGGACTTTTTCCATTTTTCTTGCACTAGGATCCAGTGATGAAGCTTCACCACCAATCTAAACAAAAGAAGACATATCAATGTTATATATAATAAAATAACATGCATATCACCTGAACTTGGGACTAAAGCATTAAATACCTCTCCAGAGGGGGACTTCTTTGTCATTGAAGTAACCCCAGGAGATCTCTGAGGGATGCAGCAGTTGGGGGATATAGCAATTGAGGCATCAAGATCTTTTTTGGGGTTTCTGAACTCATTGCTGTTTGGTGGTGTAGTACCTGAGTCACTTGAATCTTTACCAGTAAAGGATTTCAGAATGCTGTTGCAGCTGGGTGGTACGGAAGCAATGTTGGCAGCATCTTTTTTAGAACTTCTATTTGGATCACATTCAACAAGTTTATCATTGCTTGTTGTGATCATAGCATTATCAGGTTTAAAAGGTACATTAGAGCCATTAACAGAAGAATCCTGTTGCGGCAAACATTCTCCATCTTTTCGGCTTGTAACGGAAGATCCCTTCACAGAATCCTTTACCGGTGGTATTCTTGAAGAAAGTTCCAAGGGAGTGTCCTTGTTAGGTGCTGAGCACTCTGATTTCTTAAAGCTACTAAGAGTCTGATTAGGGACATCATTGGTTAGGGTCTCCAAGGATGCACCTGCATTTAATGAATCTCTCTGAGCAACTGCAGCAGCAGACATTTTACCATTTACTCTTGCCTCAATTCGACCACTTTCAATGGTTCCTTTTAATTCTTGATTGAAATTTAAATAAGGTTTATTTCTTCCCATGACATTTGTCGCCATGATCTCTTTCTGAGCAACATCAAGAGGCTTGTTTGAAGCAAAATTTCTTTTATCTCGATAATAGAACAACATGTATGCCTTCTGATCCAAAACCTTCTTCTCACTAACTTGAACCACCTGTGAATCAACAAGTGCAATGAAAGTAAATTAACAAACAATCTAAAAAATAAAGGACTATTAGACTATGCAAACTGGTGTTTGGCCAGCAATAACTAGAATTCGAAGCAGCGAGCCTTCTCCTACTTCTCCCAACTTTGTCCAAGAGATTTTCATATCGGACTCGGATCTCAAAACAGTACCATATGACACAGATTTCATAACTCACAATAGTGGTTTGGCTGTGTAAAGAAGATAGGAAGATCTGAACCAAAAAAAATGAAATGCGGTAGAACAATATATAGCAGAAATGGTGGGCTTTGGTACAATAGTTAGAAGAGTGACAAGAAGGTAAAGAAGACCAAGCAGAATACCACGAGAAGATTATGGGAACATGAATGAAGCTGTTTGTTGTTATCAATCTGTTCCCACAGTCCCACATTCATCATTACATCATGAATAATGGTTTAGCTCAAAACAATGGGGGAGGGGAGAAAAGAAGTAATTACTCACAGTTTTTTTTAAAAGAGGTGTGTAGCTACCCAACACCCAGCAGCAACAGCACAAGGACAAAAAAAGACAAAAATCTCAAACAATTTTATCCAATGAACTCCTAAGACCTAAAGTCAACACCCATTACTGAAGTAATATCTAGTACCCGATTGTCATCAAGCGAGTACCACATGCCGGTCGATGTGCGTACGAAGCAGTAATAGTGCCCCGAATGGGTGCTCCACCCAGCATGAACTAAAACACCATAGAGAGTGTACTTCAAATCTCCATCCTGCAGTGTATACGAAGAGGGGGGAAACAAGAACCATTAAAGTTGTAAGAGAAGGCACATGTACAATCTACATGACATTATTGCCACCAGCAACATATACCAACCACATGATGCCACTGATCAGTACCATTTAAAAGTTATTAAGAAAACTTGATTAACGTATTTGATTATAGGTCATGAACAAAATCAATCACTACAAATTTTATCCCCTTTTTAATCTGTGATCCAAACAGATTTCGTAACATTCTGAGAAAACATATATATCTTATGTACAAAAAAAATAGTAAAATGATATTTACACTCCAATTTTTACAATTTGAGGGCCCTCAATTTTTTCCATATGAATTTGAGGGCCCTCAAATTTTAGACTGCAGCAAGTGACATGTTAGTCACTTAGTCCCTCGTAGATTTTAAACCAAATAGTAAGAATGTAAAATCCATATTCTATATATGAGGAACTAGTATGTTATTTGCTACCCCCTCCATCCCAAATTAAATGCCCAGTTTTGACTTTTTAAAGTCAAATTGACCATTTTTAAAGGTAATTTTTGTACTATTTTTACCAAAATATAGGTGAAGAGATTATAACTTAAAGAAAGTATATACATTTTACTACTAATCCCAAATTTTATAATTTAAAAAATATATTAATATATTTGACATAAAAAATTCAAAACTGGGCATTTAATTTGGGACAGAGGATGTACATTCTAAAAGTAGAATGAAGCACAAATATCACTTCTCCTAAAAATATACTGAAAATATATTTTCAGCTGCATGTTGGGAAGATATATAGGTAGGTAAATGTAGTTTGATTTCAACACCTTAAAATTCATGGCAAACGCAGCGAAAAATAGTGCTCTATTAAAATGGGACAAATGGTGATATTCATGTTTCATAGATTTGGCTCACCCCCAAGTATCCTACCAGAGTGCACATGGAGACACCATCACTAATGCCTCCTATACATCACTAATTCCCTTGCCAAATCATGTTTTCATTAACACAAAAACTAGTGCGAATCTTTGCACCCTCATGTTTGTTTAAAAATAAGAGAAAGGAAGAGAAAAAAAAAGAAAAATGGAATGTGGTTGGTGGCTATCGACTATCACGTCTTTGAATTTTTCCAGGAAAGAAAAGAAAAGGGAGGAAAAATAGGAAAAAAATAAAAAAACCCACTTTCTTTCCAAAATTTTCTTCTTAAAATGAGAAAATTTGGAGAGAAATTAACTCTGTGTGTATTAAAAATTAAAAAAATCCTCCTTTTATCCTTTTTTTTCTTTTCAAACTCCAAGACAATAAGAGAGAAGGCGACTCCACTTTTTTTCCTCCTCTTCTATCCCTTCCTCATCTCTTTTTTTATTTTATTTTTATTCTCATTAAAATCTCCAAGATTTTCGGGAAAATGCATTTGGAGAGTGAAACAGATGCCTTACACAGCAAACAAAATGCAAAAGTACGAGGGAGGTACACAAAGAAATAGTGAAGATGTATGCAAATACCGAGGAACACATAGACATAGGGAGTTAACACTTTTATCATTTTATTTCTTGACTAATTCATTTAATTCTTTTGCACAAACTAATGGGAAAGAAAAATACCAAGAGTGAAAGAAACTGTGTTTTATACCCAAGAAATGTGTAGATACCACGGTAGCACCTCATGCTTTCCTTGGTATCTACACATTTCTTGGGTATAAAACACAGTTTCTTTCACTCTTGGAATTTTTCTTTCCCATTAGTTTGTGTAGAAGAATTAAATGAATTAGTCAAGAAATAAAATGATAAAAGTGTTGGTGCTACCGTGGTAGAAGTTATCAATTAATTAAGATTCCAACCACATTGATATTCCCACAAAAATGGAAAGGTATTTAGTAAATATCCTAAAAGCTGTTTCACTTTGCAGAATAACACTTAAAAAAGATTTTCCACTGTTCATTGCAGTCAATAACAAAACTCCAATTAAATTTTTAAAGGACACATGGAAAGGCATGCATGAAAGAAGTGGCATTTACTGAAATATTCAGAATGCACTCAAATTTTTACAAGTTTCTAAATTTCGAAAATGTATTTTTTTAAAAAATAAATATATCTAGTACCTTAAATAAGTAACTAAACTTACATGTGGATCAGTTACGAAAGGTTTCAAGTCCAATGTAGGCCCAAAAAGAATCTTCTTGTCAATCTTTTGTCCAGCTAGATGTGAACCAAACCGCTTTAGGTGGATGGTAAGAACATAAGGTGCCTTGTGAATGGTAAGTTGTTTGAGAGCCTTAACTTTCTGCTTACACTGCTGGCACTGATAATGCCTCTCCCCTCCATCTAACTGCTCTTTGGCAGTGAAATGAGTGAGTGCCTTATATAAAGACTCGGCCTTCACAATTTCGAGGCTCAAGTCTAAGAATGGATCAAACTTGTTGGAGCAAAAGGAACACTGCATGCATTTCACCTGAAACAAACAATGAGACTGTGACCAAATGAAAAAGCAGGAGCATAAGAACTGGAAAAAAATCTCCGCAACACCGTAAGAAACTCCATTCAGAAATGTTTCTCTTACATTTCACACCATTTACTCAAAAGAAAATTCTGGTTTATACCTAAAGACAACATATCATCTACCTCTACTTAATAGGGACAGAGAACATAATCGACCAAAGAGTTACCTGACTGCGGAGGCGACCACCAAAGATCTTGTGAACCAAACTTTTATCATAAGCACTTGGTGATTCACTAGGCACTCCTGAAGGTAAGCAACATTTGTGCATTGACTCCAACAAATTCACCATGTATTCATGAGCATCCTCCTGCCTGGAATTTCGGAAATTGCGTGATATGCCTAATTACGTGATCAAGGATTCCAAGAGTAGAAATTTCAAGGGAATTAGAATCCCCTATTTCGGGAATATCAGAATATATTTACTTCACCATAGTTTAAGGTATTGGTGAAGATGACTGTCAGACTGTGTGCACTGTGGTATCACGTGGGGATGAAATTAACTTGCCTTAGCTCTATCGAAATTCCTTTTCTTTTTGTATCTTTTTTGGGGGTGGTGAACAAGGGAAGGAATAAGTATCGCTTAGTTCACAAAGGTTTCACATTTGAGTTTTATTTTTGTTTCAAAATGATTGAGGCTCTATTAAAAGTCAAGGTAATCTTAGTGCAAAATGAATGACCATATCAGCCTTTTGAGAAAACCAAGTAGACATGATTTAAACATCAACATCCTCAATACTTATCAAACATACTATTTCAAGAATAGTAACAGAACAAATCAAAGGATTCCAAATGGTGGCCAATTCAGTTGTTCACATATGGCTTTGATACATTTTTAGAAACTAAATTCGTAATGTTTGTTTCAACTTTTCCTTTTTATTACGTCTACGTTTTCATAGAAAAATGTAGGCCACGCTAAAGTTCAAAGTTGGAGATTGAGATGGTGTACACATATCAGGTTGAAGGGGGGTCACTTTAAAAAAAATGGTGAAACAGTAATCTTTGTATAGAAATTAAGCTGACAATTCTGGACTACTAATTTGGGACAGAAGGAGTAGGTTATATATCATATTGGCCTTCAATCTATTTTCAGAAAATTGTACACCTTCAAAATTTGTTTGATCTCTCAACTACAATAATATATATATATATATATACAAGTAAAATGATTGGGAGATTGAGGATTTATAGGTGAACAGTTTATATCTTTGAAACTTCAAAGTCACAGTGCAAGTACATCAGTCCCCAATCAGAAAGTAAAGATGTTCACATATATACAAATACACTCTATAAGTAACTTCAACTGATAATCAAGAAATTAATAAACCGTGAAAAGGATACACCGCAAATTTAAGACTATCTCCTTAGGTGCTAATATTCTCCCAGTTGATTGTAGAGCACGACTAACATGTTTCTGGATTGCACACAAAGCACAAAATCCAGCAGTGCGGCCTTCATAAATAAATTATTAGAACAGAAGAATATTAATATCTTTCCCAACAAAAGTCAAGGTGATAAAAAAAGGTAGCTGGAGAGTCACAAGCAGAATTGAATAGTTCCATATATAGTTAAGGCACCAACAATATTCCTAATGCAAGTCTAGTTTCCCTTCCAAGACTTCAACCTCACGTACTTGGGAATTATGGATTTCGAGCTCAACCAACATTGCAAATGTGGAGCCGAAAGTTGAGTGACAATTCAAGGTCTATATCGCAAAGAGAATTTGAGTTCTCAAGAAATTTTACACTCTCACAAAATAATTTCTTTTAAATCATTTATCCTCTTGGGGCTGCCAGAAATTATAGTAATGCTCTCAATACTTAAATCTATCTTGAAGATTCTTTGATAATCTCTACATGGGTAGGGTGTAGAAAGCCCTGTGAAAGAAACCCCATTGGTTCAGTTCACAGCTTGCCTGCAACTTCTTTGAGAATAGAAATATTCAAAAAAATCAAGCTCTACTTGTGCCATACTGCCATCTTCTCTTTGGGTTGACAAATTCAAAAATGAGTAAATGCATTGGATGAAAATTGTGCACTTAAATTTCAGCTTAAAATCTCTTTATTTATGGCTTAAATGAGTTGTCCTTGAGGTCAATTAATTTTGTCTAAAATCCTTCATTAAATTTGCTTTACTTATACGCGCGTGTGCCCCAGTGGGGGGGGGGGATTTCTAAATTTTGCACAAAACTTAAACGGTTCAAACTCGAAGTTTATAACTTTATACAACAAAATACAAATTATTACATAAACAAAATTTTAGGATTAAACCTAGATCCTAAAAATGATGGAACCAATTTAGAAGAAAAAGATATTAAATCAGAAAGAAGATAGAAGGGCAGAATTAGGGAAAATGAGGGAGAAGACTGGGATAAAGAGAGAAAACATTCTCAATAATCTGTTTTTCCTTCATCATCATAATAGGAAATGAAATGCATGCCTTCTCCATATGTACTATTAGCTAGCTTTACTAAAATGATCATCTATCATGCTCCATCGCTATCCTACTTCATAGCTACCTTAACATGGGCAATGTGAGGCGACACTATCTAATAGCAAACTATTTTAAAATAAATAACAGAAATTTTTTGGGGGTTGGTCTGAAGAAATAATAAGAAGGAAATTCCAATAATCAATTGCATGGTTCCTTGTGTGACTCAAGCATTGGCTACACTATCACCGTCATTTTACGATGGCTGATTGCATTTAAAAATAAATAAATTATCAAGTCTTAAATGAAATTAGATTCTCTACTTTTGACACCTTGACCTATATCATTTTAGTCAATGCGATCTTCTCAAAATTATACAAAATAAAGCTACTGTCATGTCAAATTATGCAAGTCAAGAACTATTTTTTTAAATAAACTTCTAATAACATTTCTCTATAATCAAGTAGACACCAAGAATAATTGAAGTATTTAACTTCTAATGGCATTTGTCTATAATCAAGTAGACACCAAGAACTACATGTTCGTACATCTAAAGCTCACTTGCTGTACACATAGGATTTTGAGTTCATGTCTTTAATTATAAATACAAAAAAAAAACTCTTTTTCGTTTTTACCCAAGGGAAGCTAGTAACTTGGGTTGAAAACATAATCATCACCACACCCCACCAGTATAATAACTTGTTAGATGCTAGCTATTGTACTACTGTAGTTATAGAGTCGGCCAGATACCAAGTAAAAAGACTAGACTGCTTATGAAGGCATAACATGAACTTGTAAAATAACTGAGCCAACGAGGACGAAGATCCTGTACCCAATTCTAAGATTTAATCATGGTGGGACCACAAATTAATGTTGATTCACTTACATTTTCCATTTTCTCATGCATATAATATCTTCATTATATCTTATTTGAAGTCCTACACTTGCTCAGAGCTTATTTTGAGGTTTGCTCCTGAAGCAATTTTGTATGGTTGGCTCCCCATCGCTCTACTTATAAGTGTACAAGGGATGTAATTTACAATAATCTTACAATAGGCAAGGAGATGTCTGGCTTTGAGAACTGATAGAAATTAAGAAGTAGAAAGAGACTCACAAGAAGTTTGATGCTTTCCGCTCTGTAAATATGCTGCTAAAGGCTCAGTGTATGTCAAACACTGCAATACTGAATTCAAAAAACAAGTATTTCCGAGATTTTCCAAACCAGCACCCTGAAAATTATTGCTAGCATCATGATAGTGGATATCTTCAAACCCACATTTCTATCAAGCGAAAACGACGAGCAAAAAGATGAATATATACATGATGCCAGAAGAATTAAAACCGCACAATATAAACTCCCAAGGGAAAAAGCATTGAATCCAAAAAAAAATGGCACTGTATATCCCGTGAAACAACATAATACACCAAATGGAAAAGGAAACAAAAAAAATGGGGAAAACAGTACTTGAAGGAGTATTTGAGACTTAAGATGAATTAAAAAACACAATAACATAGAAATGTAAGTGACCAACAACTGAAGTCATGACTCAAGCCAAGATTTTATATTCCACCCGTAACAATGATTTTAATGGGAAAATACAAAAATAATATAAACATAAATTTCAGTAAAAAGAAGACAGTTCAGAGGAAAAAAGTACCAAAAAATTATATTCATCCCATAACAATGATTCGGATGGGAAAAATATAAAAATAACATTTAGTACAGTAATTCGAACCATACTTTTTAGAAATGACCATTCAAATGATACAAAAAACTAAGACTATGAACAGCCTACTAGTTTACAGATACCATATACATAAACTGAGACAGTAAAATGAAGCATACTCACAATTCTCCTAAAAGTGATCCCAAAATTGAGCTCAGGATCCACCCCATTATCCTCCCACCCATCTACCTTCTTCCCATTCAGAGTCGGTTTGGGATCGTGTCTCTGTGGATTTGAGCTGTTAGGGTTCAAAGTCTCCAACCGAAAATTTCCGCCTCCATTACTGAACCCAGTGAATGTTTTCCGGGCTAGATGGAACTCGATTTTCCTCTGGAACAGAGATAAATCTGATGACGAAGGGGGTAGGTCAGATAACTTATCTGGGGCGTTGGATTCTGAGGGGTAATTGATCGTCAGAGTTCTATCAGCCATCATCGGAGACAGTATTAGTTTTGTACACAAAAACCTCTCTATGAAAAGCTATATATATATATACATATATGTGCTCTTTCCTGTATCTAAAGCCCTAGATGAAATGTATGAATTTCTTGTAGATAGAGTGCGCCGCGTTGAGATGTCGGCTTCTATTTCAGAGAACGAGGGAGAGAGGGGAAGACATCAAAACAGAGCATTAAACCCTACAAATCCTCTAGTCGACTAAATTGCAAATCTAACCCTACTGTTTGTTATATTTTTGCAAAAGTGTTCCTGAACTTTTTTCTTAGCACAAGCCTCTCTCATATATACATTAGATATACATTAGTTGTGCAAAATTATTCTTTTAAGTCTTCAACCCCTTTTTTGTCAATAAAAAATGAATTTTTTCAAATTAAATTTAACATAAAGTGTTAACATATTATTCATGCCTAAAGTAAGATTTTTATAGTCATTATGGGACCTATTTGAGATGCATTTGAGAGCCACAAAATTCGGATTTACGATCAAGAATGAATAAATATAAGCTAAAAGATCTCAAATTAGGGTTCGAATTCATCTTTAATCAAATCATGGGGTTTAAATTAGGGCTAAAATTTATCTCAATCAAATATTTTTTTAAATTAAAGTTATAAGTAGTCGTTATGGTTTAAATTATTATTGCAAATGAAGCGGATAATTCGATTGCTATATTGGAAACATGATGACACGCTTGTTAACACTATAATAACCTTAATTTATGCAATAGAATACTTTAGCATTTTTTATCAAATTCAATTAACAGAAATTGATTTATTGTCAACAAAAAATGATGGAGGAACACTTTTGCTGACTAATATATTTATAAGGAAGACTTGAGCTAAACAATAAATTTAAGGAACACTCTCACAAAACATGACAAATAAAATGGTTAGATTTGTAATTTAATACATTATATTCACCAGGGGAGTTGGACATTAATATTAAACTATTCATAGTAATACTCGGTAAATTAATTATTAACATTTTTAAAAAATAATATATTTTAAAATAAATAAAATGTTAATTAAAATATTTTATACTTGATATTTATTACAAAAATAATACTCCCTCCGTCCCTTAATATAAGTCGTTTTAGAGTTATGCACAAACATTAAGGAAATGATTGTATAGCATTAAATATAATATCAATTGTCTATATTGTCCTTGTATTGGAAAAAAAAAGAGTGTTGTTTATTGGGCCAAAAATAATGAGAGAACCAAAGTTATATTTATTACTTGGGGTAATATTGGAAACTAAGCAATTAATGCTTATTTGAAATTGTAAAACGTCTTATATTAAGGGACAAAAATATTTATCTAAAACGTCTTATATTAAGGGACGGAGAGAGTAATAAATATAAAATATGAATTAAAAAAAATAATAGGATGAATATATGTTGACTATAGTTTGTATATACATTAAGAAAATGAAAAATTATGTTAAAAAAATTAATAAAGTTTAGAAGTAGGTTTTTATTATTTATGTGTTCGTGTATGGCTTATTATATGACTTAGTCATTTTAAAATAAGTAAATTTGATTAAATGTAATGACTATTTTGTCTTTATTTTAGTAATCTTTACGATTTATTTTAATTTATAAATTATTTTAGCCAAACACTTTCACAATCTGTTTTAACTTAATTTAGAACTTATAAGTAAAATAGTGTCGAAACATTTTTTTTATAAATCACACCTTAAAATGACTTATAAGTCGATTTAAAATTGAACTTAAAAATCATTTTAAAATAAGTTATTGACAAACATGCATGTTCGCCAATTGCTTATAAGTTAGTCAAACAAACTTATAAGAATTTTTTTTACTCTTCACATGCTCATTTGTGATTTATTTTTGAACTTATAAATCATTTATTTTTTTGAGAAGTAACAAAAATAAGAGTTGTGGTGTAATCAATAAAAAAAGTGATGGCCACTTGCATTATACATGTGGTGGAAACACAATTTGCGGATTCCATAAGTGTCATACTTTTGTTATACATACCAATCAGTCTTATTATACATTACAAAAGTTTACAATCATAATTATGACTAACATAAGTAAAAATTAATAAAAATATCACTTTATTTTATTTTATTTTATCGTATACATTTTTACGTTGGTCGCAATTTAATTTCGTCAAATATTTTATGACTTGTATATTATTTTCCCATACGAATTAATGCAAAATACTTTCTTATAACTTTGTATACTAACTTGTTTAACAATTACTAATTATTTATTGAGGTTTGTCCATTAAATTTGTGACCGATGAATACTATTTTTGTCCCAAAATTACGTATTATTGATTTTTTTTTATAGCTTCAAAAGTAGTTCTACCCTTATCTCATGACTTGTAGAATTTAAATCCACCGTATCAATGATCACTCATTTTCATCCTAAAGTATTAATAGGCCTATTGGGTTACTATTCGAATCCTATTTAGAAAAAAAATTATAATATGGAAAATAATTATGAGAATAATAATGAATTTTATTCGTACTAGGAGATTTATTTTGAATGTGTCTTATTTTGAATAAGAATATGATAATTGTGGGTACTTTATAAATAGAGTATTATGTTGAGTTGTTAAAGGATACACAATCAGAAGTTATGTAGCATCCAAAGAGTCAAGGGGAGGGTGTGACTGAGTTTTGTGTTTTTGTGAGGGGGAGGGTTTGTTACAACTTTTACATTCCGTGCAAAAAAGTTGTATTGTGGATGGGAATATTTTGCAATTTTTAGTCTGTGCAAAAAGTTGTGCCGCGGTATTGTGTAATCTCAAGTTTTAGGGCGTAAAACTTAAGAGGATTATTGTAAGCCCATTATTTTTGATATAGTGGAGATTTAGAGTTTGGCTTGTGATTTTTCCCTTTAAGTGTTTTTCATATTAAATCTTATGTTGTTTTATCTCTCTTTATTTTATTATGTGGTTTGCGTTGACTTAATTCCAAACAAGTAGTAGCAGAGCTAAGTTGATTGGATCTAAATTAGAAGGGAAATTAGTGGCATTGGTGTGACAAATAAATAAAATAAAGATTAAAAATGTTGAAGATATTCGTCATGATATTGATGAACAAAATGATGTTATGCTTTTGGAGGATCACCATTGTAGTTGCTAGATAAAGATGGAGATGGCGATTAAGATGAAGCGAATGATCCGGACGGTGTGTATGTTGTGGATGTTGCAGATGATTCAAATTATACAAATGATGCAGATAACACATGTGATTCGGATGATGGTGACGACTACAACAACGGTGACAGTGATTAAGTTGAAGTGTTTGTGAATTCGATTCAATAGAGGAAGTGTTAAGATACTTATCGAATCCTATTAAGATATAAAGTTGAAGTATTTGGGGATTCGGATTGAGTGAGAAATTGTTGGGTTACTTCTCGAATCCTATTCAGAAAAGAGTTGTTATTATGGAAAAAATGTTTCTTATTTTTAATAGGATATTTATTATATGTTGGAGTCCAATTATGAGAATGAATCTTATTTGTCATAGGTGATTTATTTTGGATGTGTACTATTTTGAATAGAAAGAGGAGAATTGTGGGTACTCTATAAATAAAGTTTTATATTGAGTTATTAAAGGGTAACACAATCAAAAGTTATGTAGCATCCTAAGAGTTGAGAAATGGTGTGAGTGAGTTTTGTGTATGTGTGAGGGAGATGATTTTTTAAAACTTTTGTATTCGGTGCAAAAAAGTTGTATTGTGGGTGGGAAGATTTTGCAGCTTTTAATCTGTGCAAAAAATTGTGTCGCGTTATTGTGGAGCCTTAAGTTATATGGCGTAAAACTTGAGAAAATTATTATAAGTCCATTATTTTTTGATATAGTGGAGATCCAAAGTTTGGTCTGTGATTTTTTTTTTAAAGGATTTTTCACATTAAATCTTGTGTTATTTTATCTCTCTTTATTTTATTGTGTGATTTGTGTTGATTTAATTTCCAACAAGTGGTATCAAAGCTAAGTTGATTGGATCCAAGGTAGAAGAGGAATTATTCGCAGAAAAAAATAATAAAGATTGAAAGAGTTGAAGATGTTCGTAATGATATTGATGACCAAAAGATGTGTGCTTTTAGAGGATTACCGTTATAGTCGCTAGATGAAGATAGAGATAACGATAGAGATGAAGATGACGCGAATGATTCGGATAGTGTGTATGTTGCAGATGATGCAGATTATACAAATGATGCGGATGATGCGGACGATTGTGACAATTACAATAACAGTGACAGTTATGAAGTTAAAGTGTTTTATGATAATGAATCTTATTTGTAGGAGATTTATTTTGGATGTGTTTGAATATAAAGAGGAGAATTATGGGTACTCTATAAATAAAGTATTATGTTGAGTTGTTAAAGGATAACACAATCAAAAGTTATGTAGCATCCTAAGAGTTGAGAGATAGTGTGCGTGAGTTTTGTGTTTGTGTAAGGGAAATAATTTTTTGCAATATTTATATTATGTGCAAAAAAATTGTATTGTGGGTGAGAAAATTTTGCAGCTTTTTGTCCGTGCAAAAAGTTGTGTCACGATATTATGGAACCTCAAGTTTTAGAGCGTAAATTTTGAGGGGATTATTGTAAGCCCATTATTTTTTTAATATAATGGAGATTTAGAGTTTGACCAATTTTTTTTTCCTTTACGAATTTTTTACATTAAACCTTGTGTTGTTTTATATTTCTTTATTTTATTGTGCTGTTTGCGTTGATTTAATTGTCAACAATGTCAACGTTCAAACCCATTGAGAATGTTTATTGACTAAAATTTGGCTGCCATAGTCAATTTGATTGGTATTACATTACTTCTAGAGTCTAAACTAGAAAGATTTAACATTGTTATTAAGTTTTAAAATAGACAAAAAAAGAAAAGAAATTTACGAAAAATTTAAGTTTGTTGTCCAATTTGTCTATTACTGATTTCTTTAAAGAACAAAAAAGTAAAGAAATCGACAAAAAATAACTTAATCATTTTGTTTGTCAAACTTTTTCGTCTAAATAGATTTGGACGGAAAACTAAATAACATAAGATTACATTTTATAATCTCTATTATACCTTCTAAATTATAAATAAAATAAAATTAGGACAACTTTATAATTTAAATGTAAAATTTAAGTTTTTTTTAAAAAAAATTTATGAACTAAATAACGATATGAAAGAAAACATAAAACTTTTACATTCTTTTATTTTTACATTATAATTTTTATTCTTTTATTTTTCGTTCCAAACTCAGAAACAGGTGTTAGTAGTTGTCGATTAATTTATTTAAAGAAAAACATGATATCAATGGTAAAAAAATTATTCATAAGGCTCGGGTGCATGGGATGTTGGGATCCATTTTTGTCAAAAGTAAGAATGTTAAAATTTCAATAGAATATAGCAAAAAAAAAAGAAAAAATAAATAAATAAAGCAAAATAACTTTAACTTACTTACTTTGACAAGGAGGAATCTTCTAATAATGATTTCATGAAGCTACAGTAAAAGTAAGGGGGTGTTTGATAAAAAATAAATGAACCTGAATCTGAATGAAAAAAAGTATTTGATAATTAATATGTCTGAAACATCTGAATGATATAGTTTTATTATTTTACCCCTTCTGAAAAAATTCAAAGTTGTTATAAATTTATTTAATATTACTTAATATAATAATTAATATTTTTTTTACTTTTTTTTAAATTTTTAATATTTTTACTTTATTCAGTTGCTCATTCAATTAAAAAAATCTAACTTATCCATTCAGCTCAATCATTTGACCGATTCAGCCATTTAGACGATTTTTTTTCAAAACAAACACACTTAATGGCTGACCGATTCAACCATTCAGATGTATTCAGTCCTAAACAAACAACCCCTAACTTTCTTTGCTTTAACCATATACTGATTCATAACAATCCTTCAAGACATTTGGGATTTCTATAATTTATTCTCTTTAACAATTTCTTAGATTTTTTGACATTGAAAGAATAAGAAGACACCGTTTATAATGTCATTTGAGAAATATTTTTGAAAGTAACTCCAATAAAAGTTCACCTGGGGTTTAGCTCGGAATCTTTAGTGACCAAGGTCACAATTAAAATTAATTAGTGAATTAAATCTAGGATTTTAGTACCTCTCCTTACATTAAAAGGTAAAAATTTCGTTAGAGCTATGCTTGATTTTAAATACAATCGTGGGATTAGATTATGAATTTTACAATGAGTTATATTTGTATGTATAATATACTACTTCTCTCCGTTCCAGGATAAAAGTTCTAGTTGACTTTTGCGTATATTAAGAAAGAGGATAAAATGACAAAATTATCCATATTTAAATTATCATTTAATTGCATAGTTTTCTGCACATTACTAGTGATACTCCATAAATATGCCTAGAGAATATAAATATAACAATTAATAATAAGGGTATTATAGGCAAATTATTGTAAAAAATAAATTATTTAAGGTAGGTAGACATTTAACTTGGGACTACCTAAAATAATAATAAAGACTTTTATCTTGGGACGGAGGGAGTATAAAAAAAAATGATATATTAAATGAAATTAGAAGAAAAATGTAATGAAAAGGATCCAAGTCCACCTAACTATTTCACCACAAGTCATGTTGATCGACCCTCGTTGTTATTATTATTATTAAAACTCATTTATAAATTAAAATCAAAAGTTTTCCTAAAACTATCAAACCAATTGATATTAAAAGTATTAAATTGATATTTAGGTGCTAATAAAAAAATCATATCTTGATTAAAAGTTTGAGTAATGCTACATATACAAATTATTTTATAAATTGTTGATATAGTATACTCCATATCAATTTTTTTAAAAAAAATTCAAACAATGTAACACTATCATCTATGCAAAGTTGATATAAAATATGCCATATCAACAAGTTTATAAAATATTTCGTATCTTTAACATTATTCTTAAAAGTTTGAAATGTTGATTGCATTTCAATTGTTATTAGAAAATAAATAGAGAAATTGAATTCAAGAGCGCACAATATACGAGCGGACTTTTCCATACCAAACAACTAAAAAAATTTAATTGGAGACCTTTGGATGGAAGTTTTGAAACCCATCTAACGGTCAATATTAGTAGGAGTATACACGACGAAAACTGGACCCCACCCCAGATCTTTAATAATTTATCAAAGCGAAAGCGAAAGCGAAATCGATCATTGGCAGCGTTCAGTTCAGACCAAATTGGGCAGGACAAACGTGGAAATTGCAAAGGGAGAAGAGACTAAGAGAGGAGATAAAATCAACTGAGACGAAATTAAACCGCTCCGATTCATTCTCCAAATCCACTTCACCAAATCTTACGAGATTAAAAACCCACCACTCAAATTCTTCCCTCCTCAATTCCCAGATCTTACTTCTTTCTCTAACCTTCATCATATTCCTTTAAATCTGGCCTCGTCCATGTTATTTCTATCCAGTTCTTCTGTCTCTCGCATTCTTCAGTCTTGCTCTTATTGATTTTCCCCAATTGGGCAAACATTTTCAAGTTATATTAACATAATCAATCCATGTATATTGTATCAGGTTTACTTATCTAAGATTCAGTAAGTTCTTTTTTTCAAACTCCTGTCTTTCCTCTTTGAGGTGAGCTTTTCTTTGTTCAAAGTTTCAATTTTTGAAACATGGTAATTCAGAGAGACAGAGTGAGATTCAATGTTGGTGGTAAAATCTATGAAACAACAGCCACAACCCTTGCGAATGCTGGGCGGAATTCATACTTCGGGTCAATGTTTGATGAAAACTGGAACCTCCAAGTTGAAGATAGTAGCACAGAACACTTCTTCATCGATCGAAACCCGGATTGCTTTTCCGTCCTTCTTGACCTCCTCAGAACAGGGGAGCTCTACACTCCCTCAAACATACCTGAAAAACTCCTATACAGAGAAGCCCTGTTTTATGGCCTTCTTGATCATGTCCGGACAGCCAAGTGGGGCCCATTTGATGGAAACAGGCTCCAACTATCGGGGTCCATCAATGGCCGTGCTCCTGGCGACGGAACTGCCATTCGTGCCGGTCCTGATGGTGGGTGCTGTGTGGCTCATGGTAGTATGGTACATGTGTTTGATTGGATGCAAGAAGAACACCCTCCAATCAGTCTTGATTACCAAAGGGTTAATGACGCAGGTTGGATCGATCCGGACCACCTAGTGATCAGCGCCTGTGAGCGGCTCGGTCGTGGGGATGGTGGGATGGGGTTGTTCATTGCATCAACAGGGGAGCTCAGGTATAAATTTCATGTCACACATGAAAACCAGGTCAAGAGCTACACAGCCGGTGCTTTGAGTTTTAGTTCAGATAACAAAATATTTTCCAGTTGTAAAGGTAGGAGCAATGAGTATGGAATTGGTGTTTGGGACCAAAACACTGGACAACAGATTGATTTTTTCTATGAGCCACCCGGTTGGTCACTTGGTGATGCTGACAAACTCCAGTGGCTAAATGGAACAAATTGTTTGTTGGTGTCAACTTTGTTTCCAAGGAAAGACAACTGCTACATTAGTTTGTTGGATTTTAGAGACAAAAAAATGGTCTGGTCCTGGTCCGATGTTGGAAGTCCTATGATGATGGATGAAAGATTGTCGGACGAGAGGCGGGTTCGAGATGCAATTGCCATGGAAGACACTAGTTCTATTTGTGTGGTGAATGAATACGAGGATTTAGGGTTTATGGATTTGAGAGGTAGAACTGGGACTGGGAGTGTGAGGTGGAGCTCAAGAAGTCGGTTAATGAAGGGAAAAATGGCTGATGAACAGTGCTACCCCAAACTCGCATTACATGAGGGGCAGCTCTTTTCTTCCATGAATGATAGTATTTCAGTGTTTTGCGGTCCTGATTGGGTATTAACATCCAGGCTTCGAAGGAGTTATGGAGGCTCAATTTGTGATTTTTCCATTGGGGGCGATCGGCTTTTTGCTCTTCACAGTGAAGAAAATGTGTTCGATCTATGGGAAACTCCACCACCTCCGCCTATTATCTGATTCTGGTTAAGACTTGTTTGTTTCTTTAGAATTAAGTTTCTTCCATTTTTGATTTCAAGTGTTCTTTGTTCGTCTTTTAGATTGTAGGGTATGGAACTATCTATAGTGGATGCTTATTATTATAGGTTAGGAGAAAGTTGTGTATTGTACAGGGTTTTATCATATAATATATGACAAGGAAATGAAACTGATTGCTTAACAACCAAAACTCGATGTCTCTGCTTTTTCCATATCTTGGATTTTGGAAGTTGAAACAACTTGGCTCAAGCTCTCTTTTGAATAATACACTCATCAGTTTATCTTCTATTTAGCTTTTACTTTTACTTTGATAAAGATGATGATTCTTCTTCTCCATACGGGTTTCAAATCTCTGTAAGATTCTAAACACAGAAGAGAGATGTTATATGCATGTGAGCAGTTGCAACTGCTATTTTAGCTGACAGATCATTCTGGACAATGTTGCCTAGTCTTGCTATATTTTGCAAAAAAATTTTGGCCTGGCCACAAATCTGACTCGAGTTAATAGTTTCTAGTTTCTGAGGGGAACGGTTAGCATGAAGTTAACTTTGGCCAATTGATCAATACAGTGTCGACACACAGGCCGGGAGCTGATCTCTGTATTGGTCAATTGACCTACTTACCATGAAGTTAATTTCACTAGTAACCGGATCCGTAACGAACAAATCCTCTTTCCTGCAGTTATGCCTACAGATTTCACTGGTACATGAATCCGTATCAAGGATTTCTTGCCTAATCAATTTTAATATGCCCCACTTAACAACTTTATATCTATTTCACTAATGCGGATAAACCTACAATCCACTAGTTCCCTCTTCATTTAAGCCGGCACTTCCAATTTCTCTCTCTCTATGTAGTCATAGAAAAACTTTATTATTTTGTCACATTTAGAACAAGTCTGTGAGCTACCTTAAAGCTTCGTTCAAGTCTGCCTTCTTTTATATTATAGAAATAAAAAACGGTAGTTAGAAAATTATAGTGATAGACGATAATAGCATGTTAATAAATTAAATTAATTAGGCGGTGGAGGCCTAACATACACCAGTATCAAGCATAATCAGGCATTACTTTTTTAAGAAACGTGATCGGAAGGGATTCTTCAGGGGCGATCTCGTCAAAGCCGACATAGTTTTTCTCCTTATCGTAGACATGACACATAGTCAATATCGTCTTCATTAGCCGCCAATTCCATGCAGCCTCGTTCAGATACTGTTGATGCAGATAAAAAACTAAAGTAAATTTACTAGCATAACAAATAATGGCACTTCGATGCCATGTTATTATCCGGAAAAAAAGCCATGAGAATAAAGAAAAGGTAGTTACTCGTACTTTTCCCCAATTCTCTTGGAGAGATTGATGAGCTGCCCGCAAATTGTAGCTTGGAATCCTTGAAGAAATATGGTGGGGGATGTGGACATTGATATTATGACACAGGATCTCTATCCTGTTGAGGAGGAGAAATAAAGATTATTAAGCATTGCTATTCAAACATGTACTCAACCTACTTGTGTAGGTATTATTATAACAATTTGGTCAGGGAAAGAAATAATTAACAGAAATTAAAGTAGAAGGGGATGATCCCATTACCAGCGAGGATAGTCGCAATGAACTGTGCCAGTAAGCTGGGCCTGAGCTGCATTCCACTCATCTGAGGATTTGAAAGGTATGTGAGGAGACGTATGGTGGACCATTGTGAAAGTACTCATCTGTGGATTTAGTGCAACACACACAAGTGTTAAGACAGATGAACCAAATTTCTATAAAATGATGAAGCAACCAGACTTGAGGTTTTAATCGACAGAGGACTTGACCTGCCCACCCACATCGAGTCGTACAAACTCAAATGACTTGACACTTTTAACTTGGGAATTATCAGTAACAAATTTAGTGGAGTCATGTACTGTAATGAAGAAGAGAAAAATCTGCAATTTGCCATTGAAATGTTCTGACCGAACATGTAAAAACCAAGTTTAAATTTAGTGCACAAAGTTTTGGACCAGGATGGAACAAAACACAGGTATGGAATTCTTAAGGTCTTACATAACTTAAACTTGAGACTTGTAATTAGGCCACCATTGTGGCAATATCCAGTGGGGTTCAGGCAGTTAGCTCTGAATAAGGAACGCTGATCCCATGGTTTTCTTTCACTTTATGTTTCGTTGACTCAACAATGCAAAACAAACTACATGCTTTTTTTCCTTTTTCATAAATGAACCAATCTAACTGCCTCCGAATCACAAGGAAGAGGTGAAAAGGTCATATTACCCAAAAGTGATAACCCAACCACGGCATTAACCAGAACTTGATCCATCCTATCATCCCTGTCTTGAAGACAATCAATGGCCATCCAATTGCCATGAATGCAAATACGCAAGCCAAACTTATCTTCACCCTTTGAACTTCATTCGGTCTGAACTTCTTCAGATCAAAATGCCAGATCAACCTAAAATAAAAAGTGATAACAATAAGATAGATTCCGTCCTATCAAGTCTAATAATAATTGCTTTCACCCAGAAAGAAAATATGACATCATTATTCTCATAATAACGTAGCACTTTTTCAAACAGAATTACCAGTGAGCTATAGACATCCAAGGCCGTAATGGACCGTAAGCAAAAATAATTGCTTTACGGAAAATTGGGTTTGAATTAAACTCCTCAATTTTAGCAGGGTGCCAAGCTGTATCCTCCAACAACCTGGAATTGTAAGGTGGAGTTTTATGAGTAAATATTAATTAGAGGATACCAACCTTTCAAAGAAATAGGCATAATAACCCCTTCCCACACAACCCACAAATAGTTTTAAAAGAAAAAGAAAAAGCATTTGTAGTGTGTGCCTGGGGGTGGATCAAGCATTTGGACACATGCACATATATACAGAATGATGCGACACATAGATGAAGTTGTTAGCAAAACATTAAAAAGAAATGGAAGATAACTAAACCTCAGTTTAGTTATTAAAATAAATAAACAAAATTAAATAAACAATAGCCATTGCTAGTGATATACAAGATGTTCAGATTAGTCAACTGAAAATTGCAATGTCAAATCCTGATTGGATTTGCAATAAAGTAATAAAATTGATAGAGATGCAGTCTACATTATATTCTAACACTAACCTATTCAATCCAATACCATTCAAGATTCTAACAACATTTCTTTGGAATAGAAAACATGGATTGGAGTTGTAGAGCAATAAAGCAAATAATGACACCTAGTTCAGGTTAAAAGAAATTTATAATTTATATAACTTATAAGCAAAATAATTTTATGTTATCCTGCTTATTCCATGTAAATCAAAGCAAATTAACTAAACCAAATGGCCTTAATTAATTGAAGGAATTTCTGGTCATGATCAGTTGTAGCCTTGTAGGTAACATATGAGTCAGGAGAGGTATAATATATTGCTTTCAGAAACCAGTTGGAACTTCGTGAAGGTGGTCCAAGTATGTCAGTGAGCAGCAGAATTATTGGCCATATATTTGGAGTGGCATGTATCCCAAAGTTAAAAACGCAACTACAATCCTATCAGACTTCAAGACGGTAATATATTCTATAAATTTAATCAGTCATTCTAGTTATAAGATCTGATTGCTCAACCAAAAGTGTGTCGTATAAGATATCCAATGCTTGTAACCCTTAACTATGCTGCCTCCATGCAGCATTCAATAATTACTTGGGTGAAAGGCAGATCTTTTACTTCTGGAATGTGGCATTAATAATCCAACATGTTTCCGCTATGGGAACTGACTTAATTAGACTAACCCAACAAGATTGTTAATGTTGTTGGCAAATTGTAAAGGCACATGCAGCACACCATGCACGGCGTAAAGCCAAAACAAGTATTCTAGTAACTGAAAAACTGCTGCATATTTGAAACTCTGCATCTCCAAGTTTGTCAAGTTAAGAACTAGAATTTCCATTAAGGCCCAGATATATGAAACCATGTACCTACTGCTTCTTTGTATATCGTAATCATCTTTTATCTAGGATCCACTTTTTTCTTTCTAAATTCTCCATTTGCATGTATTGTTCGCTTATATTGGGAGGTAGTATTTCTCCGAGAAATAAGGTATGTAATTCAACTAATATAGTTGAACAATAAAGTCACAGAAGTAAATAAACACTGCAAAAAAAATTAATCAGATTTTAAATCACTTAGCATTTTTAGTTTAATCTTAGTTTTTGAGTAAACCATCCAAATGCCGAAAAGAAGCAGCATAATTAAATTTAAAACACAAATATTATGTTCTCATAATCTTCTCCACATCACAATGCATAACGGACACGTAACAAATGACTTTAATCTATCTTATGCCAACCAATTTTATATTTCGACAAAAATAAATAATAAAAAGAATGTCATACTGACATGTTTGTCTTTGCGTGATGTCGATCATGCTTAAAACGCCATGGCTCATAGGGGTATATCAGCGGCAAAAAGGCCAAAGTTCCAACAATGTCTTCCAGCAATTTGTTCCTTGAGAATGATTTATGTGCACAATCATGGCCTATAACAAAGAACTTCAGGGGGGAAAAGAAAGAAAAAAGTTGGATCCATAGCAGATGTAAAAGAAAAAACAAACTAAGCCTCCATTTAGAACTTGGAAACCAAAAGGGCAAGAATATGGAGAATTTTAAAGAACATAAATGATCAGACAGAGAGAGGTTCAAATAATTTGGATTAGATCAATTTCTCTTGCGGGACAGTGAGAGACATATGGAATTTTCAACATTTCTTATATTTTTTTAAAAAAAGAAAAAGAAAAAGAAAAGAAGTATACTTCCCTCGGTTTATGAACTTAAGGCAAAAAAGTAACAGGAAGCAATCAAATGCAAAGAAAAGATATACACAGAACAAAACTTACTCCTGTGATTGCAGTTCCTGTATATGCCCAAGCCAAAGGAAGTAGATACCATGGGGCTTTGGAGATCATGAAGAGCCCCAATGCATAGGAAGATACAGATATCAAAATTGACTTCCATGCTTTCACATCATCGATTTCAAACACCTTTAAACAAAATTTTGATTAAAAGAAAGAATTAGAAATGCCAAGAAGACTTCAGTTATGTTCAAAAGGTTTCATAACCATATGCTTGTTGAAGGTCAGATGTATATCACAAGGCTCCTTGCCAAGCTTTTCTATCATATTTATGGTATCAATATGAAATTAAAGAAAAGATAAATGCATGAATTATTAATTATCATTCATCATTGAATGATTAATTATACAATTCAAAATGGGAAGAATTGTCGTTACAATTTTCAATTTGGTGAGAAAGTTACTCCAATTTATTATAGAATAGCAGCATATTAAAACTAATTGAATGTGTTGGGGTTTAGATGAGGGAAACATAGTCCACCTAGAAGAAAGTAAACACAAGAATCCATGTGGACGACAATTCCAAGATGTTATATGTAGAACATGTTTCATCGGTCAATAAAAGAGACGGATAGAATTTGGGTGCATGAATTCAATACTTTTGGTAAGTACCTTTTGGGGGAGGGAATCAATAATATTCTTCAATGTAACATTAGCCGGAAGTGGCTCTGCAATTTTCTTGAAGCCATAACTTTCACATAATTGTCTTCTATATTCTGTGCTGTCTGCTGGAGAAGATGCAGCCGGAACTGCTACAGCTTGAACAAGTTTACTCTTTCTCAAGGGAATTAAATATTTTTGGTGTTGGATTCTTTTCTGGGGTAGACTTTCCAACTTCAAGTAATATGTGCCTGTCCTATCATCATGAGCATTATAAGGTGCTCATATAAACTGATATAACTAGTTACTATTAGAGTTTTGCTTTTAGAGTCCTGCAGGTATGTGGTGGGTGCATGAATGGAATAAATATAATTAGTTACATTTAACAAAATGTAGTTTGAGCCAAAAAAGTAATACCCCTCCTTCCACAAAAAGAGTTCCACTTACCAAATTTCCAAATTTTAAGGAAAAAAAATTCCACGATTACCCCTAAATTTATGAGTGTTTAGTTAGTAGTTGTGCCATAGGAATCGAGCACTTCAGAAAAGAAATTGCATAGCTACAAATTTTTTACTCAACCAACCAAAGGAGCAGATACAGTGTCTTAAAATCAAGACGCAATTCTTTCCGAGGATTACTCCAGGGAACCCAAAATTTTATAATTGGTCTATATTTTAGGGCATACTTGCAGTGACAATTATAAGTAAATATTGGTTCCATACTCAATTAAAGACTGGGTTTGGACTGCCATCCCAAAAGTAACCAAGATGACCACTCTAAAGCTATAATAAAGTACAAACTCAGAATGAAACGAATTTCAAGATTTATACTAAAAGATATCCAGAAAACAAAGAAGACCAGCAAAAATATTATCCCACTCAACTTTAAAAATATCCAATTAACCAATTGAACTTTTTAAAAAACTATTGCTTAACCATTCGTCAAATTAATTGGAAGGACGTCATCTTTTTTTTTACGAGGCAGCTCAAACATAAGGAGAAATCAAAATATTAATTACATGGCTAAAAAATAATACTAAAAAAATATGAAAATGAAAATGACAAAACTTCCAATTCATTTTCTCTTATAATTTTTATTTTCTTTTTTTTATAATCTTTTCTTTTATTCTCTGTTGTTATTTTATTTTCTATTATGACGTGGCTGCCACCTTTTCTTTTATCTCACTCGGCGTTCTGTTTATTTTTTATAGGGTCCTCCTAAGCACATAATATTATTTTGAATTGTGTAAAATTCCTTTTTTATACGTACACACGTCCAATTAATTTCAAGGAATGGTTTAATACCCTTTTTTGCCAAAGAAGACTCATCTCCCAACTTTCAGCCACCAACCCATTTGAGAAAGAAAGAAAGAAAGAAGCACAAATACCTGGAGTATTAAGTCGAGGAAAATTTAGGGGTCTGAAGTGGCCTCTGTAGGGAGCCCTGTAATTAATGAAAAGTGCACTATACATACATGTAGAATTGATTGATACTTAATAATAATGAGTTAATAGGACAATTTCATACACAACTCGCAGAGTTAAGAGTTAGTGCGGGTGTTACCGTGAAAAGGAAGCCGGAATCTGCAATTCTGCAAGCCATTTGAAGCAGAAAGGAGACCCCCCCACCCCACTGAAGATGATAAGAAGCCAAAAGGCAGCGTTCTTCCCTTCGGCAATGCGGATGCAGATAGATAATGGGGCAAAGAAAGAGGACCTCAAGCTCAGAAGGAGACACCTCGACGTTTTATACTCTCTTTCTCTCTCTGGGCCTCCGGCAGTCTGGGTCGTGTGTTTTTTGTGGATAGGAGGATACAATTAATTTCGGCCCATTGGATATGTGGTTTGGCACAGCAACCAATTTTGCTATCTATAGACTATATAATGTGAGAGTATTATATTTAAAACTATCCTTTTTCTATATTTAAAGAAGTTATGTTTAGATTTATGTTATCAATAAATCTTAATATTGTTTAACAAAATAATTATTTTCACAAAATGATACTCCGAACACTCGTGTGAATTTCGATAACTATTTTTTTATATACATTTACTTGAGTTTATTTGGAGAACAAATTACTTTTAACAGGTAAAACAATTATTTATAATTTAAATTTTTTAAAATGAAGAATAAAAGAAAAATAACTTTTTTTATAATGTTAAAAGGGGAATATTCATAAATATTAACATTTTGTAGATGAAATATCTTATAATTAAATAATACTCCCTCTATTCCAAATTATATGATCATTAATCATTATTGATTTTTAAAAGTCAATATGAGATATTTTTTTAGCTCAAAATTAAAATGACTCATTAAAAATTAAAAATAATAAAACTTACAATGAATAATATATTTTAGATAATTTATAATATTTATTGTCTTATTAGTTGGAATTAAAAGAATTTATACTAATTTTGAATTTAAAATTTTTCGTAAATTGACTTTTAACTATTACTATAAAATATTATAAACTCCTGGATCATACTAAACCGGTAACTCAGTTGCTTTGAAGTTCATGAAACTCATTTAATATTAACTTTATTAAATTTGTTTACTTGGCCAAACACTTCGTGCGTGCATTCGATTTTTAATTGTAATTAATTTGCTTGATTAAGATTCCGTTATAATCTCATACTACCTCCGTTCCTAAAAGATTGTTGTTTTGGCACATGGATTAAAAAAGTCATTTAATACTATTAAAATTTGTTTGAAATTCCATCACTACCCATTTATGAGAAATTAAAAACTATTAATACAAGAGAGAATTTATTGGGACAACGAGAGAAGATAGGGGTAATATAGGAAAGTAAATAATTTATTCTTCTAGAAAGTTGTAAACGACAAATATTTTGGAACAAATTTTTTCTTCAAAACGACAATCTTTTAGGAACGGAGGGAGTAGAATTTACCATGCATTTCTATACTGTAGTCTGTACTCCATCTATTCCCAAATTAGAGATATCATCAATGAAATTTCACAATTGATACGAGTATGATCTATAAAAGTTTAAAATAAAATAAAATTTGTGATTAATTATTTTTGTTATATACTATATAATTATAATAATTATAGTAACTAAAATTAAAGACATTCACATTAATTAATTTAAAATTTAATATGCCGTCGTTTGATCACAAAAGTCAAATTGTATCTCAACGGAGGTAGTAGAATTTAAGAATGTAGGTGGTTTCATTAGCAGGCCCCATAATAATGCTTCCAACAGGACCATGCCAATTATATTTCAAAGTATTTTGATTGATCAGGATTTTGGAACAAGTCATGGGCGAATAATTGTTTATGTGACTTCTTGTTAAACCTGTTGAGCCGGCTATAGACCCCATGATTGGTAAATAACATTACAATTTCAAGATTCTTTTATATTTTGCTAATCACTTTAGCTCATATACTCTCCACACAAGGCAACATAAAGCAAACATATTTTTTCCCTTTCCTTCCTCTAATCTCATTAATCAAATATTTTTCCCCATCTCCACAATGACAAATAACTCATAATTAACTACATGATTTAACTTTAGTTCCAACTTTTTTAGTCATACCATTTAGACAACTTTCCCTTGATTATGCTAAACAAACTCCTTAGTCAGATGCCAGTGGTTCAAATGACGTCTCCAGACGAGCCGTAAACTCGGACGTTCTAAGACCGAATACCACCACCAATAATTTGTCAAGGCCATAAATGTTTCATGGGGCCACGGGGACGAGAGCATAAGCCCGTATGAAAAGACTGACCCGGGTTCGTGGAGATTAGTCTGACTGCGATTGAGAAACTCCCGATTATCAAAAAAAATAATACATTATTAATAATGCTAGAAAAAATTCTCACAAAAAACAGAATTACGCGTAAACATGCAAGGATATCCTAGCACTGTGTTCAAATCGCCTTCTCTAGAAATATAATACTTGTCAAGTGTGTTGAATAAGATGACTATGGTTTAATCTATAATCTCAGTCCTCATAAACCTTTACTTCTACACATTTATTGTACAAACTTTGTTCAGCTACTGATAAACAGAAGGGAAATTAAGAAGACAAGTAGATTGCTTTTAGCTATCAGCCATGGCCACTCCCTACTTGTTCTTGTTCTTGATATTTATATTTTTCCCTCAGAAGATCAACTCAAGTAATTATGCAACTATATAAATTGAAGGCAATCTCTCTTTGAAATATTGTCACACTTTTTTCGCTTCTCTTTATTTTCAGGTAGCTGCAGCCTGGAATTCAGCCGTTTTCCTTATGAAGCTAATGCCGAATGCCTTGACATAGCAACAAATTCTCCCAGTTCTGTTGCCTCACTTTCATGTTGTCGTTCTGCCCTTTTTTCTCTGTTTCAAGCAATGGCTATAAGGTCTAACCGGTCTCGGTCCATATTTCTGGACCCTGCTGAAGCTCAAGAATGTGTTAACTCATTCAAAAGTCTGCACAACAGAACTAGCATCTCTATGTGTGAACTACAAAAATTCGTTTCTCCTTCTGTGGATAATTCTTGCTCAAAAGATATTGATTCTGTCATTAATCTTTTAGGGGTTGAGAATTTCAACGCTTTCAAATCGAATTGTAGTGCCTTATCAAGTCCTAATCATAGGGACGACGCTTGTTTAAACTGCGTTATACCTTATAGGCAGTCATTGAGATCTTTAAGAGAATTTGATAGTAAAAATGGTAAAGGGTGTGGCGAAGCGCTTCTTCTTAGTCTTGCGAGTGCGAGTATAGATCCTCCACAATGGATTCATGGAACTTTTTCTTGTCTGTGGAATGAAATAGGTAATTGATGTTCTATATGCTCGTGTTTGTTTTCAATGTTTTTGAAAATTGCAAGACTTACACATTTTTTCACTTCTGATAAAGCAGAGTTTTCTCCGTATGACAAGCGTAAGCAAAGTAAGAAATTCTATAGACAACTGAAAATGTATCATTTTTTATCTTATTAACAAAAAGCACAGATGATTTGGCTCTAACCGTAAGAATGGCTTATAAAATGTATAGACGGATTTCTCATGGGTTCCAAGAAACTCGTTGCCATAATGGTTGTGGCTGCAGCTCTTGTCGTGTTAGCTCCAATTCTTTATGTGCTAACAAAGAAAAGTCTACAAGAAAAGAGTGATGAAGAGATGAAGAATTTATCAGGTATGTGTTGGATGTGAAAGTAAATCTTTTTTCTTAAGTTTACACGACGGCTTCACTCCTTTGCACCTATCAGTATTTTAATCTGGCCTCTAGGTAGCCCCTCTCTTACCAAATGTTACTACTCAAACTCCTATTTCTTCCTGAAAAGCAAGTTATTCAAGAAAGGTCCAAGCCTATATCAACCCTACATTGATATTCCATACTACTGCCAATGTGAGATCTGCCCCATATGACAAGCTCACATACAGTTTTTCTCTGTTAATGCATCAAATTATCTGCGGTTTTGAATGTTTTTATTGCAGTTATAGTCTTCAAGAAAACACTGGAGGATGACATCAAAAGCCCATTTAACTGCTCTGATCTATATCTATTTTCACAAGATGAGATTATGAAAGCCACCAATGGCTTCGACGATGCAAATTTGATCCGAGAGGGGAATCTTGGTACGGCGTTTACAATTCGTTATGTTACTAAAAAATGGTTATATAGTTTCTGTTAGGCTAATTAAATATTTAACCGATTCAGGTAACGCGTATGTTGGAACAATGCCAAGTGGAATGAGAGCAGAAATTCTTAGAATTAGGGAGGGAATAGAGATTCGTCATTTTATTGATGAAATATGCGTCAAAACAAAAATAAGGCATCCGAATCTGGTGAGCGTTATGGGATACTGCAATAAAGGAGAGCAGTGCCTTGTTTCTGACTACTGTGTTAATGGAGATTTAGCAAGTTGGCTTCTAGGTAATATATTAAGCTTCTTTTGGTAAAATAAAATATTGTTCTTTTTTTTATTTTATTTACTCCATGAATGAAGGTCTATTATGGTAGGTGAAAGAAGAAAGGTGGTATTAGCATGGGAGCAAAGAGTAGTGATATCCATCGGCATTGCGCGGGGTTTATGGTTTCTTCACAACAATACATTAGAGAAGATGGTTCATGGGGATATAAAGGTAATCCTCTCCATTTCGGAGTCTTAATTTTTGTATATTTCTCATCATTATCTCTCTTCCAGCATAACATCACATTTCAACACATTTTAAATTTAGACTATGAAACCTGGCCTTGTGTTTGATATATAATATAATACAAGTGATTGATACATGTATATTTTGGTTGGGTTCATCAGTCGGGGAACATTTTTCTCAATGAAAACCTACAACCCAAGGTCTGGCTCTGCATCTTATCATCAAACAAGTTGAAGGAAAAAGGAGGTGCGGAAACAATGGCAAGTGATGTTTTCAGTTTTGGGGTTGTGCTGCTTCAACTCTTGACTGGAAGAAAGCCAAAGTCACTAGTTGACGAGGTTAATTAGCTGCTTTAACTTTCTGAAATTCCTAATTAGAAGCTGCTCTTTATATTGATTTTATGTTTTGTGGTTGATACATGCATGCATGCAGGTAAGGGATGCAATAGTGAAAGGTGGGAATTTAAGTGCCATGGCGGATCCAAACTTAAAACAGGAGTTTGTATCAACCGAATTTCGACATATGTTATCAGTAGCACTTGTTTGTACCGCTCCAACTGAAATCGACAGACCAAACATGGGAGAAATCCTACATAAACTTGAGAAAATGTAACACCAACCGTTAATTCTATTGGGCATCATCATGTTTCATTTACTCTGCAACCAAATAATCTTATCTTCCTTTTATGTATAATGAAGGAAACGGATAAATTCACGACAGAAAATGCTATTTCTACGTCGCTATAGATCTTATAGTAACGGTTTTCACCGTCGCCATATATTTACAACGACACTTTTCATATGTATATCAAAAAATATTGTGAAAATATCAATTTCCATAACCAATCATAAATAACAATGTGTGTAAAAAGGTCCTCTTATAACTATTATTTTTTATTTATTTGGTGGAGTTTTTAATTTTTTGTAAATAACTGGATTCGTATTTAAGATGATCCGGTTAATTACGAGAATGTAAAATACTCACAAGTCACATCATACGAGGGTTAGAAAAAATATTGTTTTAATTTCAAAATTAAAGATATAATTCAGCATATTAAAATTTAAAATTAATTAATAATTGTATCAATTAAAATTAAATAAATAAGTTAAATTATATTAATTTTGAAACTGAGAAAGTTATTAAATAATCGAGACACGGGAAATTTTGCCGGGGCAAAGCAGTAAATGTGACAAATAGATATACTATCTGTTTGACATTCAATTGTGATGTACACGTCGTCGTATGACGTGCCGTTTCAAGAAGTCGCTCTGTACGTTTCAGCTTAAATGAGCTTCCTTCCTTCCTTCCTCTTCTTCTTCACCCTTTTTGTGTAAGAAAAAAGAATAAGAAAAAGTGAACAAACTCAAAAAGAGAACACAAAATTCAGTCATCGTCAACAATCTCATTCTGACCTAACTCCAAATCTACTACTCCAGATTTTATACACAGAAAAATTAAGCTGAATTTCCATAACATCGCTTCAAGTTTCCTTCAAATTGGACAATTCCCCTGTACATATACATATATAAAGTTCGGTTGATTGGGGGTAGGACGGACTTTACCAACCGGGCGTGGATAGGAGTTAGGGTTTTATAATTTGGATGATTTTGCTGACATTTCATGGCATTATTTCGTAAATTATTCTATCGAAAGCCACCTGATGGACTTCTCGAGATCTCTGAAAGAGTTTACGGTATATTTCCCTATTGCCCCCTTTAACCCCTTTTATATTGCTTATATGGAGCGATTAAATTATGTTTATACAATTTCTGTCCTAATTGTCTTGTTAGTCTGGTGGCTGGTTTCTCATTCTGCTTGCAATGAGGTCTATATAGAGAAATAACAATGTATTTTTTGACTTTGGTTCTGTCACTAAATTGAATTGAAATCCTGTTATCTGTTTCAGTATATGGAAAACATGAAAGGAAATGTGTTTTGGCAGACCCTATTTCTAGTATTGAAGTATACTAAAAGTAAAAGCCTTCTTCATTCAACTGTTTTCATTTATGTTGTATTCTTGTTTTTATTGTTCCAGAAATTTAGGTTCATTTAAACTTAAACTAAGAACATGTAATTTCCCTATTTTAAAGTAGAACAAGAATTTTAGAAGAAAGATAATAAATGAACCATACAATAATATTTGTAAATGCAAATTCTATCTCAGGACTATTTTGGATCAAACATAAAACTTTCTCTGTATCTAGTAGTTGTGTAATATTTATGGTATTGATTAGAAATTATACGATTGTTTTAATTTATTGAGTGATGGTTTTGAAATCTTTTGCATATGTAGTATTTGATTGTTGTTTCACAACCGAAGCTTGGGAAGCAGAAGAATATAAAGCTTATGTGGGAGGTGTAATGGGTCAACTAAGGGATTACTACCCAGACGCCTCAATCTTGGTATTCAACTTTCGTGAGGGAGGGGTACCAAGCCAGATTGCTAATGCTTTGTCCGAGTATGATATGACTATAATGGACTACCCTCGGCAGTATGAAGGTTGTCCATTACTCCCTATGGAGGTGATCCACCATTTTCTACGATCCGGTGAGAGTTGGCTTTCACTTGGGCAACAAAATGTACTCTTAATGCACTGTGAACGAGGTGGTTGGCCTGTTTTGGCTTTCATGTTGGCTGCACTCTTAATTTACAGTAAGCAATATTCTGGGGAGCAGAAGACATTGGATATGATATACAAGCAGGCTCCTCGTGAGCTTTTGCATTTTCTCTCACCTCTAAATCCGATCCCTTCTCAGCTGAGGTACTTACAATATGTATCAAGGAGGAATGTGGCTACGGAATGGCCTCCACTTGATAGGGCACTTACATTGGACTGCATCATTATCAGAATGATTCCCAACTTTGATGCAGAGGGAGGTTGCCGGCCTATATTTCGAATTTATGGACAGGATCCTTTGTTGGTTTCTGATCGGAATCCTAAACTTCTATTTTCAACACCAAAACGGAGCAAGGCTGTCCGACACTACAAGCAGGAAAGTTTTGCTGTTCTTTATGCCATTATTTAATATTATTACATGTGAGGCTCTTCATTATCCTCGTGGTCCTAAAAGAAAGAAAAAAGACAAAAGAATAAATTTCTTTGTTAGCCTGATATTATTTTGTCTAAATATTAAATCATCCCATTAAAATTACCTGGGTTATGCTATTTGTTGGGGACTCTATTTTTCCCAGTGCTTTCAACTTATTTACTCTGTGTTATGTATTCATATAAGCTTTTAAACAATCATTAGTTGGAGCAATACTTTTCTTATAAAATGCTGATGTAAAGGCAGATAAGACATTTCTGCATATGAATTTCGATTTTCATTTTCAAAAGTCTTTTGCATGAATGAGAATATGTGAAGCATGGACATGAACATTGGTGGATATGTAAAATATAGTGCACTGGTTTGATAAATTTTGAAATCACGAGGATATAAAGTGGTGCACATCAATATCTAAAATATTTAGGCATATTTTATGCATTTGTTTTGTGTTATGTATAAGCATGTAAACAATAAAAAGGGATTTTCTTAACCTTTTTGGGAAAGTTTGTTTGTTTAGTTTTATGTTGTATCTACCTGAGCTGAGATTTGATTCAATATGGTGTACACAATTCGGTTCTTCTGAATGAAGTAGTTTAGCTATCTGAAACCCTAATTATGTTGTCTCTACAAGTATTTGGCACTGTTCTGTAGTTGTGCTTTTACTTACTAGAGCGGCATATCTATTTTCAAAATGAAATTATGTTCACTATGGGATATTTAATTTTAAATTGTGGATATAGTTGTGAGAGTAATAAGGTTACAACTTCTCTAAAGATTCACTTTCTCATTTCTTTATTTTTACCTCTTTATCAGAAGTGATCTCAACACCATTCAGATTCATTTGGGAGATCTCTAGGCTTTAAAAATGACTCAATGAGTTGAAATATATGATAAAGTTTGCTATTACTTCACGACTTTTTGATTAAATGAATACAAATTTAACTGAAAGAAAGTCCATATATTCTGCTAAGCTTTAAGATGGGAGTTGTCATTTTTAAATCTAGCTGATACATTGTGTTTTTACTACTTTTGCTTGATATTGTTGACACTAGAATATAAGGAACTTCCCCTTTCCTCTTTCTCGTAACTTCTATTCACTTGTTATTTTTGCTCTCTTATATTGACTACTGCTGCTTGGCAATTTTAATGACGTGACAATGTCTGCAACATCTTCCGTTGTTGTTGCAGGCAGAATGTGAACTAGTTAAAATTGATATCAATTGCAACATTCAAGGTGATGTAGTGCTCGAGTGTATCAACTTACATGATGACATGGAACGAGAAGCGATGATATTACGAGTCATGTTTAATACAGCTTTTATCAGGTCAAATATCTTAATGCTTAATCGCAATGATATTGACATGGTGTGGGATTCTAAAGATCAATTTCCAAAGGACTTCAGAGCAGAGGTATATTTATTAACATGTAGTTGACAGTGCTCTATTGTAGTGGTGTTTTCCCCACAAGCAGCATCAACATATATTTATGTATTAAAAAATTTATTATTTGGATGAAGGTTCTTTTCTCAGAGATGGATGCTGCTGTTTCTATAGTTCCTGTAGATTTGTCTTGTTTCGAGGAAAAGGAAGGGCTTCCTGTGGAGGCATTTGCTAAAGTTCAAGAGATCTTCAACAGTGAGGATTGGCTAGTTCCTAAGACAGATGCTGCATTAGATATGATCCAGCAGATAACTGCAACAAATAATGTCCAAGAAAAGTTAGGTTCTGGTTCTGGTAAAAATCTAGATAGTAATGCTTTATTTGTTCATGTAATTCCTGAGATGCATCAAGATGAACAGTCTCCCAAAGCATTGGAAAATGACAGTACGATATGGCTGACTCGAGTTGCAGATGTGAGTGAAGATAAGGCTGAGACAAAATCCTCAGAGTTCAGAAATGACCCAACTTCCCCGTCGCTACTGTCACCTCCTTCACCACCTTCTCCATTGCAACCTTCCTTCAGTGCTTCTGCTATAGTGTCTACTGCTTCTCCTCGTCCACCTTCTTTGCCAGAGAAGCCTCAACATCTTTCGACCTCTGAAAGTATGCATCCTTCACTTGAAGAACAGCCCGACTCCGATATACATGAAGGTGGCGAATCCTTATTGGTTAGTCAAACTGCAGTTGAGACTCCATCAGCAGGTATAGTTCCCAAGGATTCAGTCTCCAGTCCTCCCTCTTCTGAAGGCCTTGAGATTGCTCCATCATCTCTTTCCACTCCTTGTTTGGCTTCGGAGAAGTCTGTTTCTGGAACTAGATCTCCTCCACCTCCAGCTCCACCACCTCCTCCTACTTTACCTGTGAAAGATCCAGATATTGGCATTGGACAGTCTACATCTTCTCCTCCTCCCCCAAAGCCACATGAACCTCAAACTCCTCCTCTGAAGGACATTACAACAGTTAGAATTGGAACATCCCCACCTCCTCCCCCACCACCATCAAATATCCCCTTCCACTCTTTGAAGGATAAGACAAATGCTAAAATTGTACCACCTCCACCTCCAGCACCACCTCCACCTCCTCCCCTAACACAGACGCCGCCTCCAATCCCCACCCCAGCCCCAGCCCCTCCTCCCCCTCCTCCCCCCCAAACACAGACTTCGACTCCAATCCCTTTAAAGAATGATAAAGATACCAGAACTGGGCCTCCTCCTCCTCCTCCTCCTCCAACTTCTGCTTTGAGGGAAGACCAAACTGTTGCATTTAGGTCGGCTCCACCACCACCTCCTCCACCTACTCCGCCATTGAAGGAAAATTCACCTTTGAGAGGCAGACCTCCTCCACCTCTTCATTCTGGGCAAGCTTTACAGACTACAAACTCAGCATCAGTACCCCGACCACCACCTCCTCCTGTTCCCAGTTCTTCATCCAAGGATCCTCACTCTCCAGTAGAGAATTCTTCACATGTTCCTTCAGCACCCCCTCCTCCAGTCCCTTCTCTGGGTGCTGTACAGCAACAATCTCTTTCAAGAGGTAGTGTTGTACAGTCTGGATCTCCATCTCCTCCGCCCCCTTTTATTCCTCAATCCATCACAAAAGGACGAGGTTCGTCACGTGCTCTGACTTCAAGGAACAATCAGACCAAGAAATTGAAGCCATTGCATTGGTTAAAGTTAACTAGAGCAGTACAAGGAAGTTTGTGGGCTGAGACACAAAAATCTGGTGAAGCTTCGAAGTATGTATGGCTTTGTTGATGGAGAATTCATGTTTTCTGATAAATGTTAATTCCAGATACAATGTCTCATGAACTTGTAATATGTTATTAATGCTCTTCAGGGCACCAGAGATTGATATATCAGAACTTGAGTCTCTGTTCTCAGCAGCTGTTCCAAATTCAAGTCAAGGGGGTAAAACAAATTTGCGTGCCTCAGTAGGGAATAAGCCTGAGATAGTGCAACTGGTAATCTATTTCAAGTACTTTACCATTTCTAATTCTGTTAAAATTTATTATCCATTATTGACTATTGGCTACTCATCATCCATCATCTAGAGTTTTTGATATCTTGGGATCAATTGAGAAAACTACTTGTCATGGAATCTAGAGTTCTGGATGTCTACATGCTTGTAGTATCAAAAAGTTGCATTTGGTTTTCATTGCCTCTAAGGTGTCTCAAATATTTAGATTTTTAAAACTTTTCATTTGGCAGGTTTTGATCAAATTCTGTTGAATAATATTAATCTCTTCAGGTTACTTATCCGGCACCAACATCTGAACTAAGATAATATTATTTCTGAATTTCTTGCTGCAGCCGTGTTTTTTGCTTGCGAAATGTTTTTAGCCATCAAAGTGTCATTCGGTACTTTCTTTCTTTTTACAGATTGACCATAGACGGGCTTATAATTGTGAAATCATGCTTTCAAAGGTGAAGGTACCTTTGCATGAATTGATGGTAAGTTAACTTGTACATTTCCTAGTCAGCTTTTACTTTCCATCCAAAAAACTACTTAATTTTGCTTTCAAAACATCAAGTTTTACTTTCTGTTGTACTTTAATTGATCTAGAACTGGAAGTTGGTTCTGTAGAGTGTTATTTGCGATACTTGCGCTCAGCCAGCAAGCTACACAACTTTTATTTTAGTTTATCATTATAGGTATGCCATATATCTTTGTGTAGTTACAGGGGAATATTCTTAGTTTATTTTTACCGGTTACCACAGCCGTCATTACTTTTGTTCGTCTCCTTGTTTATGTCTGGTGGATTCTTTACATTGCATTCTTTCTATTGGACAACATTCTGGAAGCATCTTTACTACATTTAGAATGACCTTTGATTAACCCAGAAAAAGCAGGGACCCTTGTGAAGTAAAATTATGCCTTTAGTAAGTCGCATTCAAATGTGAATGTTTATTTCATCAGGGTTGGTCTATTATCATCTACTAAATTTCACTCTTTGCTGTGTCCAGAATGCTGATGAAGTACTGCTCTCCTCTACCCCAAGGGAGTGGAAGTACATTGTCAAGTTCTAAGAATTATATGAATCTATCACCCTTTGTTTTTTTTTCAGTATGATTGTTTCTACATGTTCATTTACGTTTGTTCTTATATTATGGATACCTTAGATTGTTTATCAGGAGGTTATTTTTGATTAGTTATTGACAATGTCACGCTGTTTAACCTTGACAGACTTCAGTCCTAGCTTTGGAAGATTCAGCGTTAGATGCAGATCAGGTTGATAACCTCATTAAGTTTTGTCCAACTAAAGAGGAGATGGAGCTGCTTAAGGTAGCGAGATGTGATTCTGAACTAGTTATTGTTAGATTTTGGATATAATCCAAGTTAGGTGGTAGGTAGTCCTTCAAATAGTTCATAACCTTACATTCGTCTGCAGCAATATAAAGGAAATCATGTCTTATATATTTTTTGAAGTCATTATTTCACTGATGGTTTCTATTTACAGAACTACAAAGGTGAAAAGGATAAGTTAGGGAAGTGTGAACAGGTTTGTGGGTTTTGACTTCTCATTTTCCCAATTTACTATGCTAATGTGTCTTTTGTGAAGTGGTTTAACTATTGGTTGAGGAGGTCTTTTTTAGATGAAATTAAAACCGGGTGTGATTCTTCATAACAGTTCTTCTTGGAGCTAATGCAAGTACCACGGACAGAATCTAAGCTCAGAGTTTTCTCATTTAAGATGCAGTTCCGTTCCCAGGTCAGAGAACAGCGTAGTTGTTCTTTACTTGCTACTAATTTGAGTTTGTGTTGATGCATAAAGTTTGTCATGTCAGGTTTCTGACCTCCGGAATAGCTTGGATGTCGTAAATTCAACTGCAGAGCAGGCAAGTTATTCTTTTATGTTTCTCTCTCAATAATTTCAAATGAAAATGATGTCTTATTAATCTTCTTGATGATATTTTATCAGATCAGGAGTTCTGTAAAGTTGAAGAAAGTTATGCAGACTATTCTTTCACTAGGAAATGCTTTGAACCAGGGTACTGCAAGGGGTAAGTTATCAGTTGATTTGGCTTGAAGCTTGAAATATATTGAGTCATTATTATTGTCATACTTATTTTTGTTGTAAATCAGTTATTGTCATGCTTTTTATTTCAGTTGCTGTTTGCTGAGAACTCTTAACAAGTGTTCAGCATCATCAGAATCTGGATACATTATAAGATAAAATAAAAAGGAGTTAACTTGATATATGTGTGTTTATCGAACATGCCTGAACAAGTTTTAAGATATGTGGATCACATTTAATAGAACTATCTTATTTGTAAAGATTTAGGTGTGCATTATTATTTTTACTATTGCTGTTGCTGTTGTGATTTTTCTATGGTATTGCATAGAATAATCATTATGTCAAAGTATGAAAACATAGTTTTCGGATGCAAAGTAAAAAGATCCCTAATATATGTAAAAAAATGTTTCCTGCCACTCTTGCCTCTTTTTTATGCAGTTGATTATGTTATAATGCATTTTGTTCTAGGCTCTGCTGTTGGGTTCAGGTTGGATAGCCTCCTTAAATTGACTGAAACACGTGCGCGCAACAACAAAATGACTCTCATGCATTATCTTTGCAAGGTAAATACTTGCTTTGATAGTGTACTCCAGTTTCAGGGGAGATGTGTATGATTCACATTTTTGCTTATTATCTAAAAACTTGTGCAGTTATCACTATATGATTCTGTGAATCCGAACATTAAACAGTCTGGCTATAGGTACAAGAAAATGGATAGTTGCTTCTAAGAGTTTATACCAGTAACCTATCAACTTGAAGGAAACTTCTTATAACACATCCTGCATCCTGACATGATATATAATAAATATACAAGGTTGCTAAGGAACTTAAACATTTCATATATTAAGGTATGAATATCTGAAGAATGGTTAACTGGTATGGGGGGCGAAAAAATTTGGTACATTTTGAACTTTCTTATGAGATAAAATTATATTATGAAAAAGCTCAAAAGGGTAGTCTCTACATGCTACATGGAGTACAGCAGGCAGAGGAACAACAAAAGCCTCCAAGCGTCAACCCACAAAACTCTTAAAAAACAATAATAGGGAATGATGCAAGAAAATGATGCTGGACAGGTTTAGAAAAGGCTTAGAAATATAGATTACTGATGAGAAAAAGGGTAAAGTACCTCTGCTGTATACATGGAATCGGTAGAAACACAAAAAAGAACAAAACTTTTTACCCAAAATCATAATAATCAGCTCTGCTAAATAATGAAGCTTACATAAGTTTAAATAGAGTAAAAGAAACCCTAAGACTTGGAAACCAAGTAAACTATAATACTAATTAGATAATATAATTTGAAAAGGAAACAACTTATAGTAATAACCTACTTCCTAATTAATAATCTACTGCTAAAATTAGACAAGCAATTACGTTGATTTATCTCGAAAAAATAATATAAAAAAACTAATTAATAACCCTAAACTCATGCATATTGTTGCTTCGCATCAGAAAAGACCATAAGCAAAGAAGAATTTAGAAGTAGCGCCCCTTGATGATAACTTGGAAAGCTGGTCAAGATGGTCTGGCCATGTGCAACAAAGGTCTGTCATTTGCTAGAAGAAATGACATGTTGGCCAATCAAGTATGGGAAAGAGATGTAGGTAGGGTCAACTTAAAAGGCCCCACTCGACAATATGAGCTAGGGGATTATGGCATTTGAATGTACAGTTACTCACTCTAAAGTATTACACACTATTTTTGTGACACCCAAAAGTTGGGACTAGGTTCTAATAGGAATTTAAAGGTTGGTATTCTCCATTGGGCTCTCATGAATTAGAAAGAAATTTGCAGGTTCCTTCAACATTGTTGTCACACGGTCATGTAGAATTTGTTTATGTTAATTGTACCTTTTCATATCAGATTTTGTATCATTAAAAAAACTCAAATCTATGTATCGCTTGAGAAGATTTTTAAAGAGCGCGAAAACATGCATTAGAAACAGAGATTTGGAAAATGAATATGAATAGTCTATAATTGCTTATCAAAAAAAATAAAAAGAAAGAAAAAGAAATAAGAATAGTTCATTATTAACAGTAAACATTGAAACCTAGGGCTGAGAGAACTTGGCAACGATTATTTTATCTTCATGAATTGATTGATGAAGAGCACATAAAAAGTTGATACACAAGTCTTAAGGAGTGTAAGCTTTCCTAAACTATAGCTTCAATGTGAAAGAGCTTACTCTTGAACTATGTTTTAATCTGTTAATTATCTTACTCATGATGTCGGTGAAGTGTTCCATCTTACGAATCATGTAAGACTTCAGAAACTATATAATGGAAATTTGAAATATGCAGAGTATATAGTTTTGATTAGTTGGATTTTGAAGATACTCTAGGTAGGAAAGAAAGTAGAATGCAATTGGCAGTAGTTAATATGAATAATCTCTTACCATAGGTTTTATGTTTTTGGTGACTATGGATTATTAACAGCTGGTGATGCTCATTTGTGCTTTAGTGGAGTGAAAAAGGCAGATAGCATGTCAGATTGACTTCAGTAATGTGAATGACATGAATTCTTAATTTATATTACTATGTTATTCCTTCGATTCTTCTTTTGAGTTTTCTTTATGCTACATTTGTTTCAAATTATAAGATGATTATGACTTTTGAAAGTCAATTTGAAATATTTTCAAAATCAAAATTGACAAGATTTGTCAAAAACTACAAAACAATAAATATTATAATTTGTAGTACTTTGTATA
The DNA here is from genome assembly GCA_020205555.1 of Panax stipuleanatus. Lineage (NCBI taxonomy): Eukaryota > Viridiplantae > Streptophyta > Magnoliopsida > Apiales > Araliaceae > Panax > Panax stipuleanatus. Next base: position 346,046 of record JAINUT010001977.1, read on the forward strand.
TAGTTTAGCATATTCATCATTATATTGACTAAAATTAAATGAATCTATGTCAATTTCGAGTGATGTCTCAAGTTGACTTCAAAAAGTCAGTAATGATCTTATATTTTGGAACGGAGGGAGTCTTATTTTTCGAACTAACATGATTTGGTAGTTGCTTGATTGATGAATCACTCAAAATGTTATTCTTAGGTTCAAATAGGTGGTGCCTTCTCCTGCAACTCAGTACGCTGTCTTTCCCTCACTTAATTCTGCTAGATTTTTTTTAGGTACTTGCTGATAAACTTCCAGAACTACTTGATTTTTCAAAAGATCTTGGCAGCTTAGAACCTGCAGCAAAGGTTTGAACTTGTGAGGTTTACATGAAACCAACTTACTTATATTATTGATATCTGTTGATCCGACATGTTATTTCCATCCAGATACAACTGAAATTTTTGGCCGAGGAAATGCAAGCTATAAGCAAAGGATTAGAGAAAGTTGTCCAGGAGTTGTCCTTGTCTGAAAGTGATGGACCTGTGTCTGAATATTTTCGTAAGGTACCTTGTGCGCAACAGATTAAATAGCATACTCCCGTAAGAAATAAATAAAGATGAGGCTCTTCCAGTACGTTTTTAAGACTCACTAGTCTCGCGCTTTAGATACTAGAGCCAAAATAAAGCTTCATTGAGGAACTCATAATTTTTCTTTACACTTGGCAACTCAGTATTGGTTTCAGCTCGTTATTTCCGTAATGAAAAAAGAAGAAAGAATAGCATGTTCAGTTGAGCAGCAGAAGAGTGGTGGTTGTGGTTTTTTTTTTACTTCACCATTTTCCTCCCCCTCATTTATATGTGTGTGGGATGGAAGCTGTAGCCTACTATTCGAATGTCTAATTGGGCTGTGAGACATTTCAACTTAAACAAGGGATAAGTTAGATGCTTTAAATTCTTATTCTGAAACTTTATGTTGTATTTTCAGCACTGCCTTGTTATTATTGATCAGTACTCTCATTTCTCTCTCTGTGTTACCCAGGCTTTGAAGGAGTTTCTGTGTTTTGCTGAAGGTGAAGTAAGGTCTTTAGCTTCACTTTATTCAGTTGTGGTATGACCCTCTCTTTCAAGAGCAGTTTTTATGGTCTCTACAATATGATGTTTTTGTTCCCAACCTAGTGTTTCTAATACTCAGCTTTACAGGGAAGAAACGTAGATGCATTGATTCTTTACTTTGGAGAAGATCCATCTCGTTGTACATTTGAGCAAGGTATCTTTTGTTACATGATTTATTGGCAATGTTGCAGCGATAGTTAATGATTTTCGGCTAACTAGCAATAATACGCGGTGCTTATCAGATTGCTCTCATCTGTTAATAATTAAGTTTCAAGCAAAGAAATAGTTTATTGTTGGTGAATATTCTAATATTGGCATTTCTATGTGCTTCCTCTTTCTTTGGGATTTTTGTATACTTGTATAAAATTGTTAGTGCATAACATTGCATGCATTAAGTATCAGTGTATCAGACCATGCACAAGTGATGCATTTATGGCACTAAAAAAGACCAACCCCCTCTTTCTGTGTTTATATAATTTGAAGCTGCATTTTTAGTTGAGCTGAATTCATTGTAGTGTTCTTGTCAAGCAATGGTAATTTTTCCTATGAATTTTCTATAAACACGTCTCAAGTAGGTTAAGTTTTGAACTTCAGCTGGAAGAGAAGAAGACAAACATCAACAGGTATGAGGTTTCCGCCAATGCTGTTGAATGACAAAATTTGAAGTGTATTAAATGAGTAGGATTGTAGTATTGGAACATATGTTACCCAGACAATTACTGTTGCCTAAGCAAACAATTCTCAGTCAGTTGCTCCAAACAATATGTTGGTGTGCCGTCAACTTTTGTCGCTTTTCTACATCTTGTTCCATTTCACACCCTAGTAACAGGTTCTCATCGCATCAAGGTACTTATCTGATGTCTTTATGGAATTAACTTATGTGAAGAGAGAGAATATGCAAGAGGGATAATATGCCATGTATATGATATGATGATTAAGTGAACAAAAAACACACTTGAATTTCAGACGGGTTTTAGATATCCACCTAAATTAAACATCTCTTTCCATTTCCTTTATTAAATGGACATACTTGAGAAATGGTTTGCTTTGCTTTGCTGGTGTTCACATACAGATATTTTAAGCTCATTTTGTGAATGAACTTTTTCTGTAGTTGTTTCAACTCTACTTAACTTTGTGAGGATGTTCAATAAATCTCACGAGGAAAATTACAAGCAACTGGAGGCTGACAGGAAAAAGGCGGAGAAGGAAGCAGCAAGCGAAGAGAGGAAGATGAATGCTTCACATGAGGGTTCTGAACTCCTGATAAATTCTCCTATCAGAAGTGTCAAATGATATGATGTCACGATTTGACTTCAGATGGTTTCCTTTTCGGAACAGACATTTTAATCTGCTGCAGCATAAAAAGAATATGTGCTGTAATGATTGCTGCTGTGAAAACAGGATTGGATTCTGATGATGGAACCTAGCGAAAAGGAAAGAGAATCTTGATGATGAATGAGAAAAGAATGTATATTTGGCTGCGAGAAGTCTCAAGTTGTGGACTTGTGAATCAACATGCTTTGTCACGAATTATTGAATCTTTGTCAAAAAGGTAAGCTGTTACTGCCCTCTCTGCTTTGAGCGTTGCATTTTCTCTTACCATTTTAGGTTTCACTGGTATCGGATTTTTTTTTTATCCTTTTTAAGTTAATTTGATCTTCTTTTTCCGGAGCAGAGATGACAACTTGGCAGAGTCTTGTTAGAGAGGCAACCTGTAAATATTACTTGCTAGCTTCTCGTGTAAAAAATTTTGGGGGCAGGAATTATTTTCTATTTTGAATGAATTTCTTTTGTTAAACCAATTTTTTTTTCTTTCAATTACTATGTAGATGCAGAGATTCATCTTAGTTAGAGTTTAATGTAATGGTAATCCTATGCTTTACATTAGTTTTCATATATTGAGAAAATTTTCTGGCAACATTGGTAGGACATTTAGCTTATTGTTGAATGAATATAAACGAGTGTTTGAAATAGAAAAAGAGATTGAACGAAGCAAGTAGGGGGTAGGTGGTGATATTGGCCTGGCCGCACAGCACAGCGTGACATCATGATGGAGTATATACGAATTCGGTTATCATAAAGTTAACTTTATCGTAAGTTGATCAATTGATCAATTACAGTACTGACACGCAGAGAAAAATTATCTCTCAGTCTGCTGTATTAGTCAATTGATCAAAGTTAACTTCATACTACCTACTCCCAGTATATACATATACTATGTCTCTATTAAACAAAAAAAAGATGGTGGGTTTGGGTGGAGCTGTGCTGTCCAACATGAGGTGAGTTTTCAAACATGTGGATACAAATACAATACAATTCTCAATTCAATTCAGCTGGGGCCTGGGGCTTTTAATCAATCAATTAAAACAGACAAAATAAATACTGTTACATGTTTTCTTTCACTAACATTACCCAGGAAATCCAAACGCATGTATGTTATTTGTTAATTCTACTGTTCTAACCAATCTCTTTGCCAAAGATTTTCCCCTCTCTCTCCATTATAATAATAATATACCATCATTCAATCCCATGGAACATAATAATTAACTAAATCTCTGATCCATTAACCAAATCATTATCATCATCCCCTACATTATTCATTCATACCAAGTCTCGTTAATAATAATTACCGGGAAAAAAAAGTCTTATTAATAATATAAAAAAAATATATGTACGTTGAAGCAGAACACTACCAAAAAAAAAGGTAAGAAAAGCGCAAAAATTAAAGGAGAAAAAAAAAACTCCTTCCCACCTCCGCTCTGGTCTCTCTCCTACGCCAAAAAAAAGAAGAAGAAATCTCAATGTTTCATAATCATATCAACCGCCATTACTTCATCTCCAAGCATCTATCCACTATGTCCCCAGTCTACTCATTACATTACAGTATAGAAAGAGAGAGTGAAAAGGCATAATAGATTTGAGTCACAGAAGGGTATCAGCTTCTGTTTGGGATATGTAGCAGAATGAAGGTTGATCAAGTCAATGGTGGAATTGAGCTTCAAGTGTATAAAAGAATGAGATCCAAACAGGGTCTTGGTGGGAAGAGGAAGACTGGGAAATCTGATCAGAGTTCCCAAGTGCCTGAATAAAACCCAATTCAGATTTCAAGGCAAATATCTGAATTGAGTATATCTGCTGATGTAATCAAGAAACGCCCAATTCAGATTGTTAGGGAAAGGTCTGAATTGGGAAAGAATTTGGACCGGCAGTGTAAAGATCTGCTACTGATGGAATCAAGAAAATCCCAATCCAGACAAGCAAGGCAAGATCTGAGTTAAATAAGGATGTTGGTAAGTCTTTTGATGGAATGGATGGAGAGAAGCAGGCCAATTCAGAGTAGGAGGACAAGATCTTTCTCACATAAAGGCTCTAGTGATGGAGTGGAGAGAAGCCCAATTCAGCTGAGAGAGGTGAAATCCGAGTCAAATAAGAGTGAATCTAGTGATGTAATGGTGAATTGAGGAAGGTTAAATCCGATGCTGGTAAAGCCTTGGTTGAGTCTGTTGGTGGAAATTTCACTAGTTTGGTTGATACAAGAAAGGGTTGTTGATGGGTCTGCTGAGGGAAACAGGAAAAGCCCAACTGGAGTTACAAAAGCTGGGTTTGATGAAAATTGCAAGGAGTTGGATGAATGTGAAGAAAAGGCCATTACAAGCAATCAATCTGGGCAATCGGAGTGATGACGAAGATGATCGGGATGAGGAAATGTAGATTGAAAAGAAAAGCTTTGATGTTAAAGATATACGCATACCAGGACACAAGGCCAAGAAGATTGTAGTTGAAGAGAAGAAAATTCATCAAACAAATGTAAAACCCAGTCCCCATTTCAACAATTGTGAAAAAGCAGCCTCCTCCTCCTCCTGCTGCTGCTGTTGGGAATATTTCAAAACCCACAAAAACTAAACCAAGCAAACTGCAGAGTTTAGGTGGGTTTTTGTTTACATAATAAATCCAGTTGCCCTTGTTTATTAAAATTTATTTTCAGTGGATTTAGTAATGTGGAGAGAGGCGTCGAAATCCGCATTCATCTTTGGACTTGGAACGTTTATTATAGTTTCATCTTCATACACAACTCATGACTCAATTACTACTACTACTACTAGGATAGGATAGGATAGGATAGGATAAGATAGGAGGATCCTCTGTTTTGTTGAGGCAGAGCACATGACTCAATTATCTTTGTATAATACGTACAGCTTGATTTCTATAGTATCCTATTTGGGTCTTGTTTATCTTGGTGCAATTTTCCTCTTCAGGTGAGATAGAGACACAGACACGCATCAAATAATCATATATTTTATAATTAATATTGATTGCACTATATTATTATTATTACTACTATCATTTTCCTGGAAAAAATAAAATAAAATAAAACAGGGGAGCCATGGATGTAGATAATACAAACCAAGAACATGTTGTTGGGGAAGAAGCAGCAATAAAATTGGTCCTTCCATACGTAAATGAGTTTCTTTTAAAACTCAGATCTCTTTTCTCTGGTGATCCTGTAACATCCCCTTCCCGAAATAGAAAGGGATAAAACACAACATAACGGAAGAAATAATGATAAGACTTTAAGCCACAAAAGAATAATCCAATAAATATCCAAAAGGTCAAACCAGAATAAATGTCAAACTGGCCCAAACCATAAATCTGAAATAATTATTACAACCTCAATAAATCAATGTATCATAGTCTAACAAAATATATCTAAATCATTAGATCGAATGAAGCTCTCATCACACTTGCCCTTAATCCCCCTGGTTACCTGCCCAAAAAAAAACACAGCATGAGCCAAATGCCCAGTACGGATATAGAATACAAGAATAATGAAACGAAATAACTAACTCACATAAATGAACTGAACTGTAACGAACAAAACTAATACAATGAAATAATAGGCTGAATCAAATGGTTGGGTGTTATTTCATACCGAGCTCACAGAAATATATCTTGCCATACAGGCAAGTCAAATCATGCCACACAGGCAAGTCAAATCATGCCACACAGGCAAGTCAAAATAATGCCACACAGGCATAACATACATCGGACCGGCCGGATCCAGATGCATGCAATCGGAAGGCGTGTTTGACACAAACATCGCTAATCTGCAGAACAGAACAGAAAACTAGAGTCGACCCATATGCCTCCCACAACAAAACACCAAATGGCCAACTCCCATCGGAGCACAAAACGGAGACGTCGTGGACTGATCACACCGCCACGGAAAGTGTCATGTCTCTCGTGCCAAGACGACATGCCTGTGGTACCCCCACAGGTGGTTATAGCTCAGGTATACCCTACGATATATTCCAATAATAATATTATGTCACAACACATGCGACACAATATTAACAGAAAGGATTCTAATATGTACATGTTATATCGAAACGAATTACTAGCACAAAGTCCCCAAAAATATATAATAACCTGCACATTACTACGATCGTCAAATTAATTTCTGTACATAATGCACTAGGCTAAAGAGTACAAATAGAAATTCTAAAATCGACACCAAAATAAACTATTATAATAAATTGACAAGGAATAATTATGATAGACGATACTAAATTTCGAAACGAATAACGAACCAAACAAATAAAAATTAAAAGAGTCTCGCTGAAAGAGTACGGAATCCGTACCTGAAGTAAGCAATGTAATACCCAAATTATATTCCAAGGATTATTTGTTAAACTCATTCCGTTCGAACATAACAAAAGAATAAATGAATATAATACGTTTGCAAAATATTTCTTCCATCTTTAACCCGTTAATAAACTCATTTTATTATTATTATTATTATTATTATTATTATTATGTTTCTGTAAATTTTCAATTTAAACTTTCGAATAATTCTATATAATACCATAATAATTATTATAACAAATAAATTTCTAGATATAGCTTTATAAAAATCTGAATTATAAGTAATTTTGGCAAAATTCCTTTTTATTTATATTTATATTTATATATATATATAATAGTAATATACAATAATCTCCAGCGAGCTCCTGATTTGGAACAGAGGTACCGTATTTTTATTATATATATATATCAATCATTATGCTTAATATATATATGCTATCCCATTCCCACTGTTTTGTTGCCGTAGCCCTTAAGTCAAGATGACGATTTTTTTTTCCAGCACATGGCCTTTTATTATTATACAGTTAGACTTTGCGTGATAAGAACTAATACCAAGTAGTCATGATATACACAAAGCAACAAGAAGAGAAAATACACACCTGCTTTTCTTCCGTAAATCAATGATATTTGAAAATCACCCCTTTCTCCTTCTCTCCTTACGCGGCAGCCTCTTCCTTCTTTCTTTTATCAGACAAATAAAGTAGCGTACAATGTATAGGATTTTAAGTTTTTGTTATTCCTTTATGTATTATTATATTTTATTACTTTTTCAAATTTTAATAGGATTAGATATTACCCACATATAAATTAAATTCAATTAATTTTAAGGCCCAATTAATGAAATTCCTTATTTGTTATAGTCCACATAAATTAAAGGAACAATTACATATTATAGTATATTTTTAAAAATAATTACAAAAATAGTACATAAATAAAATAATTATAAAAGTAACATATTTTTACATACTTAATTACAAAATTATTACAAATAGAATTCATTTAATTGAGAAGATTAGAATTGATTTACTGACATGGCAAATTAGTGCTCCAATTAGAAAATTGTTCCCGTATTTTCGGTCGGGCGGTTTTTTTTTGAAACGCGTGATAACCGCCTTAATCATTTGTCTGGATAGGACTCTTCAGTTTAGTAACCCTTGTTTTGCATATTGGAAACCATTGCTTCTTTCTTCTATCCGTGTTCTATTTTTCTACAGTGATCGGTACTGGTGATTTGTTTATCATTTTCGTGATCGTTACAGGTTTAATTGTTCTTCATTGTCGTACTTACTCGGTTCGGTACTGATTTAGTTGTTGTTCATTGTCGAACTTACTCAGTTCTCGTTACTGGTCGGAGCTCTGAGTTTCGAAATATAGTATACTTGTTGTTGGTTCATCGTTACAGGTGAGTATTTGGCTTAATAGTGTAATGTATGATTTTGTTAACACAATGAAGTTTTGATTGTTTCTGTTTGAGTATCTGGCTTAATAGTGTAATGTATATGGTTTAATACTTGTTGTTGTTGTTTTTTGTGTTGTATGTATGTGTTGTACATGATGGTTGATACAAGGGAGAAGGATGGAAAGAGGAAAAGAATCACCGAGGGTGATTCTGTTACGGAGTTGAAGAAGTATGCTAGGGTGAGGAAGGGGAAGAAATGTACTAAGTTGGTGATACACGGTGATACAAAGTCTAAAGAAATGCAGTTGGAGTCTGATTTTGACGCCCAGGCAATTAAAACTGAAGTTGAAGTTCAAAGTCGGAAAATAATCCCCAGACAAAAAAGTCTAAAGGTGTGTTAATTCAAATTATGTTATTGTTAGCATCATATTAATGTTTGGATACGTTTTTATTATGATTTGGTTATTGTTGCCTTATGATATGGTTACCATTATTATGACCTCAAGGTGAAATTTTGGTTACTGTTATATAGTGGTCTGGTTACTATATAATTGTTTACTATACATGGGTTGCCTAGACTGATTTGATGTAAATGTTGTTTCTATATTGATAACCATTAAAAACTGGGTTGGTTACTATCATATAACTGTTTAGTTACTTATTTATTATGTTTTGGTTACTGTCCTATTATGATTTGGATACTATAATTGTGTCCTCAATGTGGGATTTTGGTAACTTTTATATTTTTCTGGTTACCATGTAATTGTTTAGTATACATGGGTTGCCTAAAATGGGTTTGATGTACATGTTGTTTATGTTTTAGTTACCATCAAATTATGTTATTATTACTATTATATAACTTTTTGGTAACTTTTTTATTAAGTTTTGGTTACTGTTATCTTACGACTTGGTTACTATTAATATGCTATCAAGGTGGGAGTTTGGTTAATTTTATATATGGATACTGTTATCTTATGACTTGGTTGCTATTAATGTGCCATTAAGGTGGGAGTTTGGTTACTTTTATATATTCTTCTGGTTACTATGTAATTATTTAGTATACATGGGTTGCCTGAAATGGGTTTGATGAACATGTTGTTTATGTTTGGTCACCATGAAATCATGTTCAGATTACTATAATATATTTGTTTGGTTACTGATTTATTATATTTTGGTACTGTTATTTGTGATTTGGCTTTATTATTTGTTCCCTCAATGTGGGGTTTGGTTACTGGGTTTGATCAACATGTTTATGTTTGGTCACCATCAAATCATGTTCTGGTTACTATCATATAATTGTTTGGTTACTGCTTTATTATATATGGTTAATGTTATCTTATGATTTGGTTACTATTAATGTGTCATTAAGTTGGGAGTTTGGTTACTTTTATATATTCTTCTGGTTACTATGTAATTATTTAGTATACATGGGTTGCCTGAACTAGGTTTGATGAACATGTTGTTTATGTTTGGTCACCATGAAATCATGTTCAGGTTACTATAATATATTTGTTTGGTTATTGATTTATTATATTTTGGTACTGTTATTTATGATTTGGCTCTATTATTTGTTCCCTCGATGTGGAGTTTGGTTACTGGGTTTGATCAACATGTTTATGTTTGGTCACTATCAAATCATGTTTTGGTTACTATCATATAATTGTTTGGTTACTGCTTTATTATATATGGTTACTGTTATCTTATGACTTGGTTACTATTAATGTGCCATTAAGTTGGGAGTTTGGTTACTTTTATATATTCTTCTGGTTACTATGTAATTGTTTAGTATACATGGGTTGCCTGAACTGGGTTTGATAAATATGTTGTTTGTGTTTGGCCACCATGAAATCATGTTCAGGTTACTATAATATATTTGTTTGGTTACTGATTTATTATATTTTGGTTACTATTATCTTATGATTTGGCTACTATTATTTGTTCCCTCAACGTGGGGTTTGGTTACTGGGTTTGATCAACATGTTTATATGTGGTCAACATCAAATCATGTTCTGGTTACTATCATATAATTGTTTGATTACTGCTTTATTATATTTCATTGACTATTATCTTATGATTTGGCTACTATTATTATTCCCTCAATGTGGGGTTTGGTTACTATGATATTTTGTTATGGTTACTAGATAACTGTTTAGTATACATGGGTTGTCTGAACTGGATTTGATTACATATTTTGTTATTGTTATTATTATATAATTGTTTGGATACTGTTTGGTTATATGTTGTCATGTTGGTTACTAATGACTGTTTAATTCTGATTTTGTTTATTTGCAGATATAGGATCTTTATTATGAGGAACGTAACAGGAATTTTACCAGGAAAATAATATACTGGTGTGACATGGAAGTCCCTAGTATTATTATGAAGAAGCTGAATAAAAGTCAGTTGGAGAAGTTTAAGACTTCTTATTTTGAAAGTTTTCTTGATTTTGGTGAACATCAAATGTATTCTCAAATTCTTCACCATGCTCTTGTTAGAGAGGTTCACCAAAGGGATGATGGGAAAATAGTGGTTTCTGTTCGGGGAGAAAAGGATCCGGTTTGGTTTGCCAGAGTTTAGTTTGATTTCTGGTTTGAGATGGCAAGGTGAGAAAAACATATCTGCATACAAAGGTATGGAAAATTTGTTGGTGAAAAAGTTTTTTGGGGACAAGGCTGTGACGCGTAGTAGCATAGGGAGGGTATATCGGGAGGCAGTTTTTGACAATGATGATGAGGTGTTGATGATGTCGATGATTCTGTTGGTGTTTAATTTTCTACTATCCACCGTTTCTAATAATTATGTGGATGGTGCAATGATTAACTTTTTATGTTTTGACAATGTTAGTTGTTATCCTTGGGGGAAAGTGGCCTTTGAGCTGACAAAGTACTCTTTGTCGAACGCTTTGAAGGGGCGGTAGAAGAAGGGAACGAATGGTGGTTGGATTTATAATTTCTATAAGGAGCATTATACTAAATCTTATAAGTTGAATGGTCTTCCTTGTATCTTTCAAGTGTTCTTGTTTGAGACCATTTTTACATTCAAAGCTCGGGGTATATGTAATGATGAGCATCCTTCGAATGTTCGATTATTTAGATGGAAGGAACTAGTGACGCCCCCTACAAATGACAAGCTAAACGATCTAGTATTTGGTTTTGGACGGGTATGCATGCTACCAATAATAATGTAGTTGGTTACCTTTATATAGACAATTGGTTACTGGTTACCTTTATATAGACAATTGGTTACTGATTATATTTTTAAGGTTACTAATCACAATATAATTGGTTACCTATATATACAGAGTTGGCTACTGATTATATTTTTGTATCTTACTAATAACAATTTAGTTGGTTCCCTGTATATACATAGTTGGTACTGATTATACTTTATGCAGTTTACTAATAAAATATAGTTGGTTACCTTTATATATACAGTTGGTTACCTTTATAAACACAATTGGTTACCTTTATATACACAGTTAATGTAGTTGGTTACCTTTATATAGACAATTGGTTATTGATTATATTTTTAAGGTTACTAATCACAATCTAATTGGTTACCTATATATACAGAGTTTGCTACTAATTATATTTTTGTATCTTACTAATAACAATTTAGTTGGTTTACTGTATATACACAGTTGGTACTGATTATACTTTATGCAGTTTACTAATAAAACATAGTTGGTTACCTTTATATATACAGTTGATTACCTTTATATACACAGTTGGTTACTGTTATATTTTATGTAGTTTACTGATAATAATGTAATTGGTTACCTTTATATATACAGTTGGTTACTGGTATCATTGTATGCAGATTCTAATGACTTTGTAGTTTGTTACCTTCATGTATACAGTTTGTTATTGATTGTATTTTATAATTTTTTATGTCTTGTTTTTTTTTACTTTAATTGTATATTGTTTGGTAGATGTTATATTAAAGTGTGATTAATTATTTTCAGCTGAGGATAAAAAATTTGATTCCTACTGCTGAGGAGAAGAATCGTTTGAATTTGGGCGGTGTTCACTTTTTCAATGGGAATGATGCTGTTAGGAAGATGAAAAAAAATGTGAAGGTTGAAGACGTTGGATTTTCAATTGATGATGTTAAAGATGCAATTGATGCACGGTTTAGGCCGTTGGAAAAGAAAGTGTCTGAACTGAAGAAAAACATTCAAGAGTTGGGGGCTGATCTTAGAGATGAAATGTGTATTTTACAAGTTGAGGTATGCAGGGACTTGAGGTCCATTATTAGACAGGAGTTACGTCGAAACAAAGGTGATGAAGACAAAAAACAAAAAAGATGATGGTGATGATGATTCTGATGATTCTGATGCTGATGGTGATGATTCTGATGGTTCTGATGATGATGATGATGATGATGTTGATGATGATGCTGATGGTTTGAGAGGAAAGGAGAATGACGATGATGACGGTGGTTCAAGAGTGAACGAGAAGGATGACGGTGATGATGCATTGAAAGTTGATAAGAAGAAGGATGAGGATGAAACTGAGATTGTTAAAGAGGTTGAACATGATGTGACTGGTGAGGGTGATGATGGTTTGAAAGAAAAGGAGAATGATGATGATAATGATGTTTCAAAGGTGATTGAGAAGGTTGTTAAAGAGGTTGAACATGATCTGACCGATGAGGGTGATTATGGTTTGAAAGAAAAGGAGAATGAAGTCGACGAGAATAAGGATGAGGATGAAGCTGAGATTGTTAAAGAGGTTGAACACAATGTTACGATGGAAGAGGCCCATGAAATAAAAAATATTGATGAAGAAGATAATGTCAAGGTTAGCTAATTTAAATTCTGTTATTTTAATTATCATATAAATGTTTGGTTACCTTTTTATTATGTGTTGGTTACTGCTATCATATGATTTGGCTACTATTATTGTGCCCTCAATTTGGGAGTTTGGTTACTTGTATATTTTGTTATGGTTACTGTGTAATTGTTTAGTATACATATGTTTCCTTAACTGGGTTGATCTATATGTTTCTGTGTTGAATACCATTAATATTGTTCTGGTTACTATCATATAACTGTTTGGTTACTTATTCATTAAAATTTTGGTTACTGTTATCTTATGATTTGGCTACTATTATTGTGCCTCAATTTAGGATGTTGGTTACTTTTATATTTTGTTCTGGTTACTATGTAATTGTTTAGTATTCATGGGTTGCCTAAACTGGATTTGATCTACATGTTGTTTGTGTTTTGGTTACCATTACAACCTGTTTTGGTTACTATCGTATAATTATTTGTTTACTCCTTTATTATCTTATGGTTACTATTTTGTTTGTTTTTTTTATGTATTTTGTTTTAATGATTAATTAGTTGTTTTTATTTTTCACAGATTGGCAAGAACAATGACATGCCATCTTTTGATTTATTAAGCCAATTAAATGGAATGGAGATAGTTGTTTATGTTGCTGCTGAGGTTAGTGTTACTATTATTTTTGTTATGGTTACTATTATATTATTGTTTGGTTACTATTTGAATGTGTTGGTTACTATTATAATATTGTTTGGTCACTGTTATATTATGTGTTGGTTACTATTATAATATGTCCATTATAGTCGTTCTGTTATTGTTCATTCTGTTTGTTATTGCATATATTAGTTAACTGCATGTGTTTGGGTTGAAAATCTAATTGCATCTGTTTTCTTTTATGTCAATTGATAAAGGTGGATAAATTGGAGGCAGACAGCAGTTCTGTACTTGATGATATGTTACTAACTACCCAGGACATAGCGCCGTGTGATGAGGTGGAGTTAAGTGTCCTTAAACCTGGTGGTAGACCGGTTCGTGAACCCGTAAAGAGTGTCGCGTTGAGGATTCCGTATACGATAAAGTTTGGATCTGCGGGTTCACCTTCTACTGCCGTGGTTGATACTGAAATACATGCAGGCACTTATGCATTCCCCAAAGTATGCATGGCCATGCCCTCAAAGTACAAAGAGGCATTATTTGATTAATGGTTTAGGATTGGACTAAACAACAGAAAAATATCTGTTATTTGTTTTTTAACAATGGTATAGTTTTTTATAAAATAAATAAATTTGTTTCCATTTATAAACAAATGGTTACTATTACATAAATGTTATGGTTACTATTATGTTATTTTCTGGTTAATGCTTTATGATATTCTGGTTACTGTTATGTTACTGTTATGTTATGAGTCGGCTACCAGTATGTATTTTTTATGATCAATGGTTAATGCTTTATGATGTTCTGGTTACTGTTTAGTACATTCAGGTTCCTTAAATGGGGGTTGGTAACATGATGTGTCTGTGTTGGTTACTGTTAAATTATATTTTGGTTATTGTTATTTTATGTTTTGATTACTGTTATGTTATGTATTGGTTACTATTTAATTATTGTTATTATGTTATTATTTGTTGGTTACTATAAAACTGTTTACAATACAGTGGTTGATTAGATTGGTTATTATTTAATGTTCAAGTCTGATTTGGTAGTGTATAGTAATATTGTAATTTATAATGTTAACGTGTATACTAATATTATGATTTTATATTGAAGGACTGACAAATTCCCGGAAAAGAATGACCAAATTGAACCTGCTTTTTTATTTGGATCTATTCCAATATAATCAAAAATATGGTTCTACAAACTGAAGACTCCTGGACAGTGGTTAGATGACGATGTGAGTTTTTTTTATTTCAAATTATGTTGTGATAGTTATGGTTACCTTATTCATCTAGTTAAGTAACTAGTGTTAACAGTACTGGTTACTATATTACAGATTTATATTTTTTCAGCAATTGTTAATATCTTATGGATTTTGTTTTTTTATTTTGGTTCAGCACATAAATATTGCATTATACTACTTCGCAAACTTGCCAAACACTTCGATAGCGTTCATATAAGGGACAACGACCACGGACTGTTGGTTTCACGGCAAGATGACTGCTCTTTTTGAGGAATACATGAGTAAAAAGGCTGATAAGAGTATCTTGTCTGGGGAGGGTGATGTTGTCGAATACATCCATGGGTTGTTCATGGATGTTAACACACTTTGGGTCAACGTTGATTTCGTGTTGTTCCCCAATGTCATCGCCGGATCACTGGTTTTTGCTGACATTTGACGTGCATCGCAGACGTTTAACAGTTTACAATTCTCTGCAGCCAAACAGGAAAATAATACAGACAAAAATTTCAGATGTTTGTGAGCCCTATATCTTCATCCTACCCACAATACTGCGTAAGAGTGGTTTTTGGAGGGATATGTCTGATATTGACTTCGGTAGTGAACCGTTTCGTAACAAGAATGAAGATGATATAATTGAATTTAAATTTGCAGAAGGGGTACCTGAACAAACTGAGGGGTAAGGTTTACATGGTTTACATTTATTTAATTATTACATATAGCATGATTTTAGTTTTGATGTTTGTTTTATTTTATTTGTTTGTGCACTGATTGTGGGATGTTCACAATTTGTTTTGCTGAGCATGTCATTCACCAGAAGTTTGTTGAAATTCTTATTCCATTCCCCATTCCAAAGTATCGGAAGAAATTATGCACAAACCTGTACATGCATGCTAGAAATAAACAATTAGAGGGATATGAGTCTGATAGGAATTTCCAGGAAGATTTGTACCAGATTTTGATGATTAGTTCGATTGTCATTGTATTTTCCTTATAAAATGTGGTTCGTACATTGATTTTGTTGATATCCATAACCATTTGTTATGGTTAGTGAGTTTTTAATGTTTGGTGCAGCTTATGTAAATGTTATTACAGTTTTTAATTATATCACCAGATGTTTGACATTGTTTGTTGGTTCGTATTTGTTACTTATAAGTTGTTTGATACATTTGTTTGAAAGATGTAGTGGGGTAACCAAACATGCATAGAAGGGTAACTATTTTATTTTTTGTTAGTAACCAGATAATTATAAGCTTGTATCAGTATAAATATCAAATGTTAAATGTAATGTGAGAGTGCCCCATTTATATAGCTTATGGATACTTATAAATTACATAGCTATAAAAGTTATTTGGAAATGGTCAGTTGGTAGCTAAACATGCATGTATAGGTAACTATTTTAGTTTTTGTGAGTAACCAAATACACATAAAAATACTTCAGAACAGTTTCCATCAGCTATTTCAGTTGTAATGTTAGGTTGGTTTTCAAACCTTATATATAAGGTAACCATTTTAATTGTTGTTAGTAACTAGATTTGTTAAAGCTTGTTTCTGGCCTGTTATCAGGTGTATAAAAGTTATGTTGGAAATGATTAGTTGGTAACTAAATATTTATATAGAGGTAACCATTTTATTTTTGATGAGTAACCAAATGTACATAACAATGTTTCAGAACTTTTACCAATTGTTTAATGTATATGTTTGCTTTATATCGATAAATCATGATGGAATCAGAAATCAAAATATTAGTTAATATTGTGCAACACAAGTTTTGGTACTGTACATCATCAAAAAGGTTACCAACTATCTAGTTAATGGTTACTCACAGTAAACAATAATACATTCCTGTATTTACACTCTTGTTGATAATGTACTATATCATACATATTTTGGTCTTAAAATTGGTGGATTATTGCATGTATTTCTGTTGTGTCCCTTTTCTTGGCACCTGCTGCATTTGTTTTGAATTTTGTTTTCAGATCCGTGCTTGTACCTCCCTAGCTTTGGTCTTCCAGCTGGTCTTCTTGAGTTTGGTGGTTTTACACATATGTTTCTTACTTCTTCTGGCACATCCCAATTCTCTTTTGTCATCTAACGGCATGATGGACGTTGAATATGTGTATACCAAAGTTATTTTTAAGTAGTTTTTTGAGCAAAATTCATAACAGTTCAGATTTCTTTTGCTGATAACAACAGCAGCGTGCGGACAAGGCATCTCATGGTATTAAAATTTACGGCATGTGCATGACCTTTGTTCGATGTCGACAATATATTGTTTGGTGACATCGTAAACAGTGAAGATCAATAGGTTTGATTTCTCAACCTACAACACAAATTAAGTGTGTCGTTAGTATGTATAAATGTTTAGTTTGTTTACATCAAAAGAATGGCAGTTATACGTAATATTGGTAACATTACCAGCATAAACAGGTAACCATAACTCAATTAAGCAGTAACCAAACCATAATATGATAGTAACCAGAAGAGAATTTAATGGTAACCAAAACACCAACACACATGTAATCAAACATAGTTTAGGTAACTTATGTATACCAAACAATTACACAGTAACCATAACAAAATATAAAAGTAACCATAAAATGAACATAATTTAAAATGACATGATAATAAACAATAATAGTTTAAAATGCACAAAATGATAGTGAAGCAAACCAGACCCATATACAATGATAGTAATTTAACATAATACAACATACTATTCTCATAATATTCTCAGCATAATACCCTCAGTATAATATTATCAGCATACTATTCTCAGCATATACATGTAACCATACCATAATAAAACAGTAACCAAAACCATAATATGACAGTAACCAATAAATGAATCTTCAGTTGTAATAATTTAAATTTTGTATTTGTTACCTTAAATTTCTTTGATTTAGTGATATTTGATTGCAACTTTGCCTCAGTTGTCGTGGAAAGTGTAGTGAATGTTGATATGGCTGCTTGTTTATTTGTGAAATACCATCTTTGAATCATACAACGGATGCATTCAATCATTGTTGTAACTGGAAGTTCCCTGATCCCCTTGATTGCATTGTTGATAGATTTCACTGTGTTTGAAGTCATTGTCGAGTACCTGCTTATAGTCCCATGGAGCCTCGTGCACTTCTCCAACTTGACCTCTTCCTCCAAATATGTCCTTATTCGAGCATCAATTGCATCAAGTTCACCCATGTGTTTGTTGAATTGTTCAATGGTGTAAGCTCTACAAGCCCCATTGTACGCCTGTTTGAGTTCTTCTCCTCTCTTTCTGAATCTGTTTTTTATATTTTTCAATACATGATATATACACGAACCATGCATGACATCGGAGAACACAAAATTCAGTCCCTGTACAATGGCTTCATGTCTATCTGAAACAATGCATTGGTCCTTTCCTAACTCCACAAGAATTTCTCAAATTTATGAAAAACCATCTCCAAGATAATTCATTTTCGCTGTCAACTACTGCAAAAGCAACCGGAATAATGTTTCTGTTTGCATCCTGCGTGCTTGCTATCAGGAGTGTGCCTCCGTAGGTTGATTGTATGAACGTGCCATCAATTACAATGATTGAAAAATAATGATGCCATACTTGAATGGATGCTCCAATGGCAAAGAATAGATATTTGAAACGACCATTTGCTTCCAACTCCAGGGATGTGACGGAACCTGGTATGAAATTTTAGCAATGTCATAATAATTCAAGTAGCAGACGGTATCCAAACTAGTAGCAGATGGTAACCATTTATATGTTTAATGGTGTACAACTAATTACGATAATATTATTTTCAACACAATGCATATGGTGTCCAGAATGTAATTAAATTATGTTATTGTCAGTATCACATTATTGTCTGGTTACTTCTATATCATGTTATGGTTACTGCTATCTTATGATTTGGTTACTGTTATTGTGCACTCAATGTGGGATTTTGGTAACTTTTATATAGTGTTGTTGATACTATGTAATTATTTAGTTTACATGGGTTGTCTAAACTGGGTTTGATCTACATAATGTTATTATTTTGGTTACCATTAAAACATGTTCTGGTTACTATCAACAATGGTTTGGTTACTTATTTAATATGGTATGGTTATATGATAGCAACCAAAAACTAATTTGTTATACTATTTTCTTTACTGTCATATAACTGTTTGGATACTTATTTATTACATTTTGGTTACTGTTATCTTATGATTTGTCTAATATCATTGTAACCAAACTTGTACATAATGGTAATCATATTATTTTTTGTTAGTAACCAGACGGTTATACATGTATATGTTTCAGAAAGTTTTCATCAGCTATTTCAGTTGAAACGTTAGGTTGGTTTCAAAACCTACATATAAGGTAACCAGTTTAGTTTTTGTTAGTAACCAGATAGTTATAAGCTTGTTTATGGCCTGTTATCAATTATTAAATGTATATGTTAGAATACATCTGGTAACTAATCATACATAATAAGGTAACCAATTCTTTTGTATTGAGTATCCAACTAATTACGATAAACAAATAAAGTATTTTAGAGTGTTACCTGGATTTATTTTCTCCAACATGTGTAACCATGATGGGATCAGTGAGTAGTCGTGTGGACTTCCTCTCACCTTCTCCAATGTTTTCTTCTTTGATCTCCATGTTTTTTGGTAAGAGATAGACACATTATACTCTGTCATCATGTCCTCCACAATATCGGTTGATGTGTATATTTTCTTCAGATTGTTAATCTGTGCATTATGCATTCACTAACCAACTCACTATTTGCCTGTCTGTGGTCTCCCAGCAATACGTTGACTGAACACGTGTGGATGTTTTTGAATGCTCTCACCTTGAACATACTGGTTTTTCGAAACCTTGATGCTCTCATCTTCCATATGTAATTTTTATTATCTATGCACACTAGCACGAGGTCTCTACAACTTGTTCGTTCAACTTTGTGTTGTCTGTTTTTCTTGATTGAATGCAGCCTCATTGCTTGTGATATGATTTTCTTGTCTTTGTAAGTTTTATGTGCCTTTACTTCACGTTCATTCGGATCTGTTATGACATCATCATATCGTTATTGTGTGTATGATATGTCATTTTGTTTGTCTTGTTGTTGTTCAATAACTTCCATGGCAAGCTGATCAGCATATTGGGTTCCAATTTGGCAATCTTGTGTTGCTAGTGGTACAAGTTCTGAATTCAACTGTGTTGATCTGATAGGCGTTACATCGTGAATTCTAGTTTCTTCTACATTTATCAAGTTCTGAAAGATTATTGTGCGTCCCCTGTTGTGTACATTCTCTATAATAAGTGGGAATTTGTCTTGTTCATCAGATTTTCGGCTGACTTCCATAAAGAAGCTAAAGGTTGCTTCATCTGATATACTGATCGGTGGAATGTCGCTTCTAATCTGACATTTGATTGACAATGTTGTTGTGTTCATGTCTAGCCGTATTGCACTGCATACCAAGCTTTGCATTTCTCTGAACGAACTAGTTGATGGAACTAGTAGGCACTAATTTCAAAATTATTGTATTGGTTACTGTCAGTCCACGTTCCGTTGAAATAAAGTACAACTGGAATCATCTCCATTTTTTGACAACTGGATAAACATTGAACAGTAACCAAATATAGATTAGACAGTAACCAATATACATGTAATTAGTAACCAGAACATAAAAAACATTTTTAAATGCATTTTATAATCAGAACAATGACTTTGTTACCAATTTTAAGTCCAACAGTTGTATGAAGGTAACCAATTTAGTCAATAAATAACCATCTATATAAAACAAATAAGTATAAAACACACTAATATTATACAGTAACCAAATCAATATTATACAATAACCAAATTAATATTAGACAGTAACCAACATATATGTACTTAGTAACCATATCATAAAACACATGTTTCATTTCATTTTATAGTCAAAACAACAGTGCAGTAACCAATGTAGTTAATAAGTAACCATCTACATAAAACAAGTCAGTATAAAAGACAATAATAGTAACTGGCAATCGAATCAACATTATACAGTAACCAAATCTATAGTAGACAGTAACTAACACATATATACTTAGTAACAAAAATATATAGCCAATTTTTTCATATATGTTACTTTGTGACCAATTAAAAATCCAACAGTTGTATAAAGATAACCAATGTATCTATTAAGTAACCATTAATATAAAAAATATATATAACCAAATCAACATTATACAGCAACCAAATTTAGATTACACAGTAACCAAAATGTATATAATTAGTAACCGTAAGATAAACTATATTTTTTCAAGTCAACATTATACGCTTAGTAACCAGAACCTAAAACACAGTATACAGCAACCAAATTCAATACAGACAGTAACCAATATGTGTCTACTTAGTAACCACCAATATCAAACATATTTTTCCATGCAGCTTACAACCAATACACTCAGTAAAAAATCCAGTAACCAAATCAATATTATACAGACAGCAAATCATCATTATACAGTAACCAAATATATTGTTATTAGTAACCAATATAAATAATTATAATCAAACCATAAAACACATTGTTACATGAATTTTACAATCAAAATACTCAGTATATTGACCTTATGACTAATTAAAGTCCGAACAAATTATTGAAGGTAACCAATACATGATAATTTAGTAACTACGAGTAAATATATGAGAATATACTTTAAAACAAATGTATCAGTCTACAAATTTGTAAAAAATCAATCACCAATCAACAAAATTTATAGTATTAATGTTTCTGGTTACCGATCGTAACTCGAAAGCATAAACATCTTGTTTACTTACCTATAAAATTTCGTAATCACTGATCGCATATCTCAAATTTACTTTTGATCGTGACTGTTATGCTGTTATGGAAACTTCGAAGGCTTGTTTGGAAATAATTGTGTTGTCGGTTGATTTCGCCGGTCTCAAATGTTCGGCGTATTTCGTTTTCCGATCTGCGAAACTCGTTCCGTTGTTTTCATGTTAGTTTGAATTTGGGATGTTAGTTGATTGCCGATATCATAAAGTTCGATAACTGACATGTAGGACGTTAATGGTCCTTAATTGTAGGTACGTATTAATTGTCAAAATTGAGATTTGCGGTAGTTTTGTAATTATTTTCTTGATGTATGGTTATTGTAATTACTTTCTAAATGTTGTATAGAAATGTAAAGGACCCTAAATTAAATACAATTTGACCAAAACACAAGAAAAGCCCATTTAAATATTTAAAACAAAATTTTCAAATGTCATTTATTTATCTTTTTTTTCGGGTATTACATCACCTACCTCTTAAAAAGGATTCCGTCCCCGGAATCAAAAGAAAAGAACGAACCTAATTATCAAAAAGATGCGGATATTCCGCTCGAATAGGCTCTTCCATTTCCCAAGTAGCTTCTCGCTCTGAATGGTTCTTCCACAAAATCTTAACAAACGGAATTGTCCTTCTTCTCATAATCCGCCCTTGACGATCCTAAATCGCCTCGGCTTGCTGCACACAAGTAAGATCATCTAGGATCTTATCGAACGGATACTTCACCACATGCAACGGATGATATTGATAACTTCTCAACACCGACACATGGAACACACTGTGCACATGAACTAGCTGTGGAGGCAAAGCTTAACCGATATGCAACTTCACCAACTCTCTCCAAAATCTCAAATGGGCCAATATAACGCGGACTAAGTTTTCCTTTTAGAACAAATCGCCGAATACCCTTCCAAGGAGAAACTTTTAGAAACACATGTTCACCAGGTTCAAACTCTAAAGTCCTCCTATGCTTATCAGCATAACTCTTCTGCCGTGATCGAGATGATTTTAACTTTTCTTTAGCCACCGCTTCTCCGTAGTGATTTGAACTAACTCAGGCCCTTCTATGGCTCTCTCGCCAACCTTATCCCAACAAGTTGGTGCCCGACACTTCCTACCATACAATGCCTCAAATGGAGCCATCCCAATACTCGCATGCCAACTGTTGTTATATGCAAACTCAACTAGGCTCAAATAATCATCTCAATTACCTGACCACTCAAGTGCACAAGAACTCAACATGTCCTCCAACGTTTGAATAGTTCGCTAGGACTGCCTATCGGTCTACGGATGGAAAGAAGTACTAAAGTTGAGCTGAGTACCCCAAGCTCGTTGAAACCTTTTCCAGAACAGTGAAGTGAATCGTGGATCCCGATTTGAAACAATAGACACCGGAGTACCATGAAGTCTAACAATCTCTTGCTGAAAGATCTGTGCCAACCTATCCACCGAGTAATCCTTGTGGATCGCCAAAAAGAGTGTCAATTTAGTCAATAGGTCCACCACAACCCAAATGGCGTCATTCTTCCTGAAAGTCCTTGGCAAACCAGTCACAAAATCCATTGTGATATCCTCCCACTTTCACATTGAAATGTCTAACTGTTGCAGCAAACCACTAGCTCGTTGATGTTCTATCTTCACTTGTTGACAAGTGAGGCACTTCCCAACATACTCAGCCACATCTCGCTTCATCCCATTCCACCAAAAATTTTCTTTCAAGTCCCTGTACATCTTTGTAGAACCTGGATGAATAGAAGATGGCGAACTATGAGCCTGCGCTAAAACCGCCTCCCGAATGATTGGATCAGACGGCACACACAACCGCTCACCCAACCAAATCACATCATGGTCATCAATACGAAAGTTGGGCTGCGTGCCTTTCTCCATATTCTGTGTCATACTCCACAATTCCTCATCTTCCTTTTGAGCTTCTTTAACCCGCAAGATAGGAGAGGGCTCCACTCTCATACCTGCCAAAAGCCTATCTGAACCTTGCACAAACAACTCCAACTCTAGCCGCTCCATATCCGAAATAAGTTGAGGTTGTGTAATAAGAGCTGCTACACATCTGAACTCTTTTGGCTAAGAGCATCTGCAACCACATCTGCCTTCCCCGGGTGATACTGAATCCTCGCATCATAATCTTTTAGAAGCTCCAACCAAAACTCGCATTTAGAGAATTTAGCATATAATTTCTCTTTTTGTAAAATCCCCAAAACTATGCGAAGATGTTCCTCATGCTCTTTCCTAGACTTGGAGTAAACCCAAATGTCATCAATAAAGACAATAATATATTGGTCCAAGTACTCCTTGAACACCCGATTCGTCAAATCCAAAGACACCGTCGAAGAGTTAGTCAACTCGAATGACATCACTAAAAATCTTAATGCTCATATCGAGTACTAAAAGTTGTCTTAGAGATATCCTCATCTCTCACCCTCAACTGATGATAACCCGACCTCAAGTCTATCTTCAAAAAAATACTTCGCCCCCTTAAGTTTGTCAAGCCAGTCATCAATCCTCTACAATGGATACCGATTCCCGATAGTAATCTTATTCAACTCTCTGTAGTCTATGCACAACCTCATAAACCCATCTTTCTTCTTCACAAACAAGACCGGAGCACCCCACAGCGTAACACTCGGTCGAATCACACCACGATCTAATAGTTCCTGCAACTACTTCTTCAACTCCTGCAACTCCAATGGTGCCATCTGATACGGCGCCTTAGAGATAGGCCCCGCACCAGGAACAAGCACAATAGTAAACTCAACTTTTCGCTGCGGTGCCAACCCTGACAACTCATCAGAAAACACGTCGGGAAAGTCACGAACAACTGGAACATTCTAAATACGACTCACCATTAGAGGAATCCTTCACAAATGTCAAATACCACTCACAACCCTTTGCCGCTAACTTCTCAGCCTTCAAGGCTGAAATTAATTTCACCACTTTATTCGGCTGTGAACCCTAAAATACGAATTCGGAGACTTCACATCTCCAAATATAACCTTCCTCGCCTGGCAGTCGATAGTGGCCTGGTGCTTATCCAACCAGTCCATCCCAAGAATAACATCAAAATCGTGCATACACATTGGAAGAAGATTAGCACTACGAATTTTATCCCCAAAACTGATCGGACACCTCGATATAAATCAAAAATAATAACAGAAGGCTCCATCGGGGTAGCAATAGACATAATAGAATCTAAAGACTAAGATGGCACACCCAGGTGTCGAACAAAAGACTGAGCCACAACAGAATGAGTAGAACCAGTATCAAATAAAATAGAAGCCTCACGACTACCAACTAAAAGAGTGCCAGAAACAGTACCTGGCGCACCTGCCGCCTGATTATATATCAAGGCAAACACTCGACCACCTGACGCTGACCTCCATTGCCACCATGATCATCGCCTCCACCATTAGCATTCCCTCTAGCTTATTATAAGTAGCCAACAACACCTTTTTGGTTATTCGAGCACCCCAACAAATCAAAGATATTATCTAAATGAGCAATTCAATTCTCTACATCAATTGGACAAAAAGCTGAACTGAATGAATTGGGTTTTTTTATTTTCGAAACCTTCTAACCATACGTACGTTAAAACCAAATGCTGATTAACACCATCTGCATTTCATTCCTCTCCGTTTACGTGTGGAACATTATTTCTCGGGTTTCACTGATCAAGAATCTATGGCAGTTGTTGCATCGCCTGTACGACATGTGCCTCCAATTATGGCAAAGCCTGATTAAACGCCTAATTCACCAAGGTAGTCAACGTAGAATTATTCAGGTTGTTAGGCTACGTGTTGCGCTACTCTTCGCCCCTTCCCCCCATCGTTGCCACCCAACAACTCTAGCGAATTACGAGCCATTTAGGAAAGAGATCAATGAATATAAGCAAAACAGATGAAAGACAGATTCGAATATAGCTGAACAGAAAATCAAACTGAACAAAACCTAACCAAAAAGCCTACCCATAACTCACAAGTCAAACCTAAATAGGTTTTTTACAAGAAAGAACATAAGCTCTGATACCAACTCTGTAACACCCCCTTCCCGAAAGAGAAAGGGATGTTACTCAAAACACAACATAACGGAAGAAATAATGATAAGGCTCTAAGCCACAAAAGAATAATCCAATAAATATCCAAAAGGTCAAACCAGAATAAATGCCAATCTGGCCCAAACCATAAATCTGAAATAATTATTACAACCTCAATAAATCAATGTATCATAGCCTAACAAAATATATCTAAATCATTGGATCAAATGAAGCTCTCATCACACTTACCCTTGATCCCCCTAGTTACCTGCCGGAAGAAAAACACAGCATGAGCCAAATGCCCAGTACGGATATAGAATACAAGAATAATGAAACGAAATAACTAACTCACATAAATAAACTGAACTGTAATGAACAAAACTAATACAATGAAATAATAGGCTGAATCAAATGGCTGGGTGTTATTTCATACCGAGCTCATAGAAATATATCTTGCCACACAGGCAAGTCAAATCATGCCACACAGGCAAGTCAAAATAATGCCACACAGGCATAACATACATCAGACCGGCCGGATCCAGATGCATGCAATCGAAAGGCGTGCTTGGCACAAACATCGCCAATCCGCAGAACAGAACAGAACAGAAAATTAGGGTCGACCCATACGCCTCCCACAACAAAATACCAAATGGCCAACTCCCACCGGAGCACAAAACGGAGACGTCGTGAACTGATCACACCGCCACGGAAAGTGTCATGTCTCTCGTGCCAAGACGACATGCCTGTGGTACCCCCACAGGTGGTTATAGCTCAGGTATACCCTACGATATATTCTAATAATAATATCATGTCACAACACATGCGACACAATATTAACACAAAGGGTTCTAATATGTACATGTTATATCGAAACGAATTATTAGCACAAAGTCCCCAAAAATATATAATAACCTGTCTAAGACCCCAACTTTTATGAATAAAGATTTAATTTTCTTTATATATTATTTCGAAACAGTAAGGTGTTATTTTGATAGATGTGAAAAGTTATGGGTAAAATGTGCAAATATTTTAAAATGAGCAAGTGGTTATAAAATATTCATTGTTGTTGGAGAATATTCGTTTGGTCGTTGAATATTCTTGTTGTCGGGGAATATTCGTACGACGGCGCAGTTATTTGTGGGCCCCACAACAGAATAACAGTCGGATATAAAAATTGACAAAAATAATCTTTTTATAAAATAACAGCGTAATTGTTACCGTTAGTACTGTTGAAATACCCGGTGGTTAAAATACAGTAATACGCGGTGTGGCACAGTAGCACACGGTATTACACAGTATTTTGAATTATTGACTCTTACATAATAAGGCACTAACTCAATTATTGTTACAGTAATTACTGTTCAATATTTTATATTATTGATTCAATAATTGCATGATATTTTATTGATTCAATAATTGCTACCGTTGATATTTTGTATTATTAATTCAATAATTGTCACTGCACAGTATTTCACATTATCAACTCAATAATTCATATTATTTGAATAATATTATTAGATAGCATTATTGACAATGTCTAAGAAAGTTCTGTCTAGGAAGGGTTATTTAATTGCGCGCCAGTAAGGAGAAGTCCTTATCGGAAGACCCCCTTTTTCTTGGGAACGACCTGATTGTCAATATTGTAGTTCTGTAATATTATTTGTGAATAATTAATTATTAATTTATATGATAAGGAAATATTTATTTTGTGGATATAAAAAAAGGAATTAGTGCTGATGTATTTTTATCAGTATTTTGGTGTGAAAAATTATTCGTTTATGGATTTCGGATAATTTATGTTTGGAATTTAGAAAAACTTCCTTCTACAAAGTTGTAGAGAATTAAATTTTCTATATAAGGACATAGAATTTGTATTTTTCTGACAAAAGGGCTATTTATTATGAATTATTGAAGTTTTAAAAAATAAATATTTTTTAATGGGAGGTGGGCCCCACCGGCGGCTGGTGGCTGATGGCTTTTGGAGGCGGCGGAAAAAAATTTTAAAAAAATATTATTTTATTAATTTAGTCTACTTTGGCATCCTAAGCTTTTCTTATAAATAGGATGCTTAGGTTATAATTGAAAATCACACCAGAATCAGAAGTTTTTTCTCTCTATAATATCGAGCGTATTTTTGTGAGTATTTAGATACTTTGAGTGTTACTATTCAGAGCAAGTTTCCTTCGGTATTATATCCGATATTCCAGTCAGAAGTACTATTCTTTTGAGGTAAGGGACGTTATTTTCTTTCGTAAATGATGTTATTCTTTTCAATATCATTGTACCAAAATATTATCATGGATTTTATTATGAAATTATGTACCATGTATTTGGCAACTCAGAATGGGTTGGGTTGACTGGACCTATTCTGGGGGGTGTCACAGTTGGTATCAGAGCTTAGGGATATGATCTCTGGCGGAGATCTGGGAATAAAACTAGGAGGGGAGAGACGAGTAAATCCTTCACTAGTATGTCCTACCTAAGCTTATGTGGTATTTAATTGGTCAGTCGGAGCATAGGGTTAGAATGTGTTCTCATGCAACATGAGAAAGTCATAGCCTATGCCTCGCGGCAACTCAAAGAATATGAGAGGAATTATCCTACTCATGATCTAGAGTTGGCAGCTGTCGTTTTCGCGTTGAAGATCTGGAGACATTATCTGTACGGGCAGAAAGTTGAGATTTATACGGATCATAAGAGCCTTAAATATTTCTTCACTCAAAAGGAACTCAACATGCGGCAACTACGTTGGCTTGAGCTGTTGAAAGATTATGATCATACCATCCAATACCATCCTGGAAAAGCAAACGTGGTAGCTGACGCGTTGAGTAGAAGATCATATGTGGGAACGATTGCGATGATGTCAAGTATACGCGTAGAACCAGCTTTGATTGATAAAGTTAAAGCTGCTCAAGCTACGGATCCGGAGCTGATGAAGATGAAGAAAAAGGTGCAAGAAGGTGCCATTCCAGAAGCAAGAATCGATAAAGAGGGAATACTTCGAGTCAACTCCAGACTTTGTGTTCCTAACGATTCTGACTTGAAGCATAGAATCATGATGGAGGCACACAACACACCGTTTGCAATCCATCCTAGGAGTACCAAAATGTATCGTGATCTTCGACATACATTTTGGTGGAGCAATATGAAAAGAGAGATCGCGAAATTTATTTCGAGATGTTTAACTTGTCAACGTGTAAAGGCGGAGCATCAAGTACCGAAGGGTCCATTGCAACCACTGGAGATTCTGAAATGGAAGTGGGAACACATTACGATGGATTTCGTTACGGGTCTTCCCAAGGTTTCTCAAGGCATAGATGAGATTTGAGTTATTGTTGATAGATTAGCCAAATCTGCTCATTTCTTGCCGATACGAGAGACTTATTCCCTTGAACGTCTTGCTCATATGTACGTGAATGAGATTGTG
Organism: Panax stipuleanatus; assembly: GCA_020205555.1. Lineage (NCBI taxonomy): Eukaryota > Viridiplantae > Streptophyta > Magnoliopsida > Apiales > Araliaceae > Panax > Panax stipuleanatus. The sequence continues at coordinate 375,148 of JAINUT010001977.1, forward strand.
AGATTGCATGACATGCCAGTATCCATAGTTTCGGATCGTGACCCCCCAAATTTACTTCATGATTTTGGATTAGTTTGCAGAAAGCTATGGGCACGGATTTACGATTCAGTTCGGCTTATCATCCTCAAACAAACAGACAATCGAAAAGGACTATTCAAACTCTTGAAGATCTATTGAAACTCTGTGTTCTAGACTTCAAAGGGAGTTGGGATAAGTACTTAACATTGGTGGAATTCTCCTACAACAACAGTTATCAGGCAAGTATAGGCGTAGCTCCATTCGAAGCGTTGTATGGGAGAAAGTGTCGTTCTCTAGTATACTGAAATGAGGTGGGTGAAGCAACATTGTTGAGACCGGAGTTGGTACGTATGACTACAGAAAAGATTCAAATAATTCGGTAACGTATACAAATAGCACAAGATCGACAAAAGAGTTATGCGGGTCTTCATCGAAAGGATGTGGAATTTAATGTTGGGGACCATGTGTTATTACGTGTTGCTCCATGGAAGGGGGTTACGAGGTTTGGCAAGAGAGGAAAGCTCAATCCACGATTCATTGGTCCATTTGAGATTCTTGACCGAGTAAAAAATGTGGCTTATAAACTCGCTTTACCTCCAAGTATGTCTCGTGTTCATAATATTTTTCACATATCCGTGTTGCGTAAATATGTGAAAGATCCAAATCGCATTATTGAGTTAGAACCAGACGAGATAGCCGAAGATTTAACGTACGAGGAGATACCTGTCAAGATCTTGGATAGGAAGGAGCATATCCTACGCTCAAAAGTTATACCTCAAGTTAAAGTTTTGTGGAGAAACCATGCTATTGAGGAAATGACCTGAAGTTGGAATCAGAAATGAAAGCGAAGTCTCCTCACCTTTTCGACATACCAGGTACGTACGTCAATTTCGAGGACGAAATTTCATAAGGAGGGGAGGTTGTAAGACCCCAACTTTTATGAATAAAGATTTAATTTTCTTTATATATTATTTCGAAATAGTAAGGTGTTGTTTTGATAAATGTGAAATGTTATGGGTAAAATGTACAAATATTTTAAAATGAGCAAGTGGTTATAAAATATTCATTGTTATCGGAGAATATTCGTTTGGTCGTGGAATATTCTTGTTGTCGGAGAATATTCGTACGATGGCGCAGCTATTTGTGGGCCCCATAACGAAATAACTATCGGATATAGAAAGTGACAGAAATAACCTTTTTATAAAATAACGGCGTAGTTGTTACCGTTAGTACTGTTAAAATATCCGGTGGTTAAAATACAGTAATACGCGGTGTGGCACAGTAGCACACGGTATTACACAGTATTTTGAATTATTGATTCTTACATAAGAAGGCACTTACTCAATTATTGTTACAGTAATTACTGTTCAATATTTTATATTATTGATTCAATAATTGCATGATATTTTATTGATTCAATAATTGCTACCGTTGATATTTTGTATTATTGATTCAATAATTGTCACTGCACAGTATTTCACATTATCAACTCAATAATTCATATTATTTGAATAATATTATTAGATAGCATTATTGACAATGTCTAAGGAAGTTCTGTCTAGGAGGGGTTATTTAATTGCGCGCCAGTAAGGAGAAATCCTTATCGGAAGGCTCCCTCTTTTCTGAGAACGACCTGGTTGTCAATATTGTAGTTCTGTAATATTATTTGTGAATAATTAATTATTGATTTATATGATAAGGAAATATTTATTTTGTGGATATAAAAGAAGGAATTAGTGCTGATGTGTTTTTATCAGTATTTTGGTGTGAAAAATTATCCGTTTATGAATTTCGGATAATTTATGTTTGGAATTTGGAAAAATTTCCTTCTACAAAGTTGTAGAGAATTAAATTTTCTATAGAAGGACATAGAATTTGTATTTTTCTGACAAAAGGGCTATTTATTATGAATTATTAAAGTTTCAAAAAATAAATATTTTTTTAATGGGAGGTGGGCCCCACCGACGGCTAGTGACTTTTGGTGGCGGCGGAAATTTTTTTAAAAAATATTATTTTATTAATTTAGTCTACTTTGGCATCCTAAGTTTTTCCTATAAATAGGGTGTTTAGGTTAGAATTGAAAATCACACCAGAATCAGAAGTTTCTCTCTCTATATTATCTAGCGTATTTTTGTGAGTATTTAGATACTTTGAGTTTTACTATTCAGTGCAAGTTTCCTTCGATATTATATCCGATATTCCAGTCAGAAGTACTATTCTTTTGAGGTCAGGGATGTTATTTTCTTTCATAAATGATGTTATTCTTTTCAATATCATTATACCAAAATATTATCATGAATTTTATTATAAAATTCTGTACCATGTATTTGACAACTCAGAATGGATTGGGTTGACTGGACCTATTCTGGGGGGCGTCACAACCTACACATTACTACGATCGTCAAATTAATTACAAATAGGAATTCCAAAATCGACGCCAAAATAAACTATTATAATAAATTGACAAGGAATAATTATGATAGACGATACTAAATTTCGAAACGAATAACAAACCAAACAAATAAAAATTAAAAGAGTCTCGCTGAAAGAGTACGAAATCCGTACCTGAAGTAAGCAATGTAATACCCAAATTATATTTCAAAGATTATTTGTTAAACTCTTTCCGTTCGAACTAAACAAAAGAATAAATGAATATAAATACGTTTGCAAAATATTTCTTCCATCTTTAACCCGTTAATAAACTCATTTTATTATTATTATTATTATTATTATTATTATTATGTTTCTGTAAATTCCCAATTTAATCTTCTGAATAATTCTATATAATACCATAATAATTATTATACCAAATAAATTTCTAGATATAGCTTTATAAAAATCTGAATTATAAGTAATTTTGGCAAAATTCCTTTTTATTTATATATATATATATATATATATATATATATATATATATATATATATATATATATATATAATAGTAATATACAGTAATCTCCAGCGAGCTCCTGATTTGGAACGGAGGTACCGTATTTTTATTATATATATATATATCAATCATTATGCTTAATATATATATGCTATCCCATTCCCACTGTTTTGTTGCCGTAGCCCTTAAGTCAAGATGACGATTTTTTTTTCCAGCACATTGCCTTTTATTATTATACAGTTAGACTCTGCGTGATAAGAACTAATACCAAGTAGTCATGATATACAGAAAGCAACAAGAAGAGAAAATACACACCTGTTTTTCTTTCGTAAATCAATGATATCTGAAAATCACCCCTTTCTCCTTCTCTCCTTAAGCGGCAGCCTTTTCCTTCTTTCTTTTATCAGACGAATAAAGTAGCGTACAATGTATAGGGTTTTAAGTTTTTGTTATTACTTTATGTATTATTATATTTTATTAATTTTTCAAATTTTAATAGGATTAGATATTACCCACATATAAATTAAATCCAATTAGTTTTAAGGCCCAATTAATGAAAATTTTTATTTGTTATAGTTCACATAAATTAAATACAATTTGATCCAAATACAAAAAAAAGCCCATTTAAATATTTAAAACAAAATTTACAAATATCATTTATTTATCTTTTTTTTCCCGCGTATTACAGATCCTGCCACTTCAATGAAGGTAAATTCCATTCTTTGGACTGACTATGTGTGGACCTGTCCCAACTTGGCAAGTTAGCACTTAGAAGAGTGAATGAGTGATAATAATAATAATATAGTATAATCAGTTAATAGTTACCTGAATAATACTATATTATTATTATTATTACTATCACATGTTGGACTCACATATTAGTTAATAAAAATTTCACACATCAGTCAATATGTTGGAATCGATATAAATATATAGTTCGTTTTTTGTTGAAGCTAGACAAATCAAAATAAATTAAATTAAATAATCATGTTTTAAACATACATACATACACAATGATAGAATATACTAGTAGTTATTTATATATACTTAATTGGTTCAAAATAAAATAATGTAAATATGATGAGATTGGGAGATGGATATGAAGGTACATTAATCTGGATTGGAGGATTTAGAGACGCTTGGGAGTCATGGTCTCACAAGAAAGCCATGGCATTTTTCACTTTTACGCTTCTATGGAATCTTTCCTCCATCGTTGCTCGGATATGGGCAGTTAATAGTTATTATAAAAATAAAAAAATTAAAGATTTTATTTTATTGATCAAATAAATTTGAAGTTGAAAATCAGTCTCGTAAATTAATGTACTTTCTGTCTATATATATATATATATATATATATATATATGAGCAATTCAGCATGCAGTATTTATGGTGGTTGTGGCCTTTAGATATTACCAGTATTCTTTGATGAAAGAGGAAGAGAAAGAGGAAGAGGAAGAAGAAGCCAGAGGATCATCCATCAGTTGAAGAAAAACAAACCTCTACCTCTATGCAACCCAAAATTAAACCATTATTGAAGGACAGAGAACAAGACAATTTAATGTATTAATTATTTAATTAATTAGTTATTGTATTAATTAATTAATAGTACTCCATGTAGTAAGTAGCGATACTTGGGATTGTTTGTTTAATTTTGAATAAGCCTGAATCTGAATGAATATGTCATTCAGACCGTTTGTTTAATAATTTTAAAATCTGAATGATTCATACAAAAATTTATAATTAAATGAGTAAAAAATAGTGTTGATTGATATTTTTACTTACATTCTCTCATAGACAATTAAAATTTACATTCAATATTCATCTTGTTTATTATGTACAAATTGTTTTTGATTTTTGTTTAACAAAAAATAAGATAACCAAATTTAATGATTGTTGTTATAATTTTTTGTTTTGATTTTATGTACTATAGAATGCTATTAATATTTTTAGTGCTTTATTTCAAAAATTGTATTTTTTATAGTATACTTCTTCAAATAATGTTCAAAATTTTATATTTATTTTTTCTTAGATAACATTGTTTATTTATAATTATATAATAAATTTGTTCATAACAACTCAGAAGGTTAAAATAGGATAATAAATATATTCGGATGTTTTAGACAGATAATTATCAAACACGTCATTTCAATCCCATTCAGCTCTTCTTATACATTCATAATTTTTTATTCAGTTTTATCAAATAACCCCTTCCTGGCTCCCATGTGCATTTCTTATTTTAAAATAAATACTTATAATATATATAGGGTTTTTTTTTTGGCTGTTTCATATTTTGAAAAAAAAAGAATGTTATAGAATTAGTTTTGGAGTGGAAGGAAGTATAATAATTGTGATTCTAATTCTTTGGTTAATGTCTGGTTTGTGCAATTCCACAACAACAATTGGGCTATCTCTTTTTGAGAAGTGGGCTGGACTTTGGTATTTTGGATGTAGAACAATCACAGGTTGGGCCGAGTTCAGTTCAGTTTATCAACAATTCCGACTAACCTACACGGCCTAATTATTTCATACCAATTTCTAAATGGGTCCTTTACAATAATATACAACATTTAGAAATTAATTACAACAATAATGTACTCATAAAATATTTACATAATTAATACACTTTCCATATTTATTTACAATATTAGTGCAATTAGGATTCCTTAATTTAGGGAATTAGTATAAGATTCAATTCATAATAATAAGGAAACCTAAAATCAAGGAGAAATAACTGTCATAATTAATAATTCAAATTCAAATATTTTGGATCTAACAACAAAAATAAATTCAAATTCAAATATTCAAAATTTGGCAACGTCATCTTCCTCCTCCCCTTCGCCGGTCATCTTCCTCCTCCCCTTTGCCGTTGAGACCCAATTTCATGTCAAAAAAAAAAATAAGAACACTGCATAGGAAAGAGAGAGATAAGAGAGTGATGTGTAATGTAATGTTGATAACCAAACCTTCGTACCAAGGTAACCAAACGTTTATACCAAGGTAACCAAACTTTTATATCAAGATAATCAATCTACCTCCACGCCTGCAATATGAATTGGTTACCTTGGTATGAAAGTTTGGCAACCAACTGCATGAAGGTTTGGCTACCAACTGCATTACATTCAAAATTAAGATTCGGTTACCTTGGAATGAAGGGTTGGTTACCTTGGTATGAATAATTGGTAACCAACTGCATGAAGTTTGGTTACCAACTGCATCACATTCAAAATAAAATTGGTAACCTAATAAAACTGAATTGGTTACCTTCATATCAAGGTAACCAACACAGTCATACCAGTATGACTGTTTGTTTACCAACGTATGAGGTTTGGTTACCGGTGGAGTTGGAAAATGGACCGGTGGTGGAGGGGAAGCAACGGGTGGTGGAGGGGCCTCCACCGCGGCCAGTGGTGGAGCCTCCACCAACGGCCACCTTGGATCGATTTGGGGGAGGAGGAGAAAGGGGGGCGGGAGGAGGCGGAGGAAGGGGAGGGGGAGGGGGAGGGGGAGGGGGAGGGGAGGGGGTGGGGCGGGGGCGGGGGCGGGAGGAGGAGAAAGTGGGGGGGAAGAGGGGATGGCGGTGGTAGGCGAAAGGAGGGGGTGGGGCGTGGGCGGGGGGATGAGAAGGGAGGCGGAGGAAGGGGAAAGAGAGGGAGAGGGTGTGGGGCGGGGGCGGGGGCGGGAGGAGTAGTGGCGGTGGTTGGGGTGGGGCGGCTGCCGGTGGAGCAGTCGCGGGGGCGAAGGTGATGAAGAAGGTTGCGACGGCGGAAGAGGAGGAAGAAGGCGGATACTCCATTGATTCGTTAGATAAGAATATGGAGGTTGATAAGAGAGAATATTTAAATCCCTACAATCATGGGCCATTATCAATAACTTAGTAAATCAGTCAACTAAATAAAAGGGATAAGATTGCACTCTTTTTGTAATTGAATATTGCATATGCACTCTTTTTGTAATCATTTTGTTTGTGCATTTTTTTTATAATATTTTAGTAAAATGTACTATTATATGTAATTGTCCCTTTCTAAATTTGGTAGGACTTATCTTAAGAATGTGTATTTTGTGTTAGAGAGAAATATACCCTCCATAAATGTTAATAATATGAAGATTTTAAGAAACGGGAATTAATATATGAGTCCTTCTATGGGGACATGGAAATTGGACATTTTCATTTATTTTTATTTTTTTTGGGTTTTTGTTGTGACTCCTAAAAAATGTATAGTATTTATTCTAACTGAAATTTTTACAAAAAAAAAAATATTTTAGGTGTAATTTGGATACATATACAAGAACATTGTTGTACAGACTGTACAACACTGTTCTTGTATATGTATCCAAATTACATCTAAAATATTTTTTTTTGTAAAAATTCAAATTGAAATAAATACTACACATTTTTTAGGAGTCACAACAAAAACAAAAAAAAATGAAAATGTCCAATTTTCATGTCTGCTAAATGGGTCTCACACCTATGTGAGAGATCTTGTAAAAATATCAATTTTTACTTGAGAAAACAACAATTCTCTAAAAAAAAATTAAAGAAAGGGTAAAAGGCCTTAACTGATTTATTCCTAGATTGAAACCTGTTGATCTTATTAGTTCTTACTAAGGGGCTCGGTCTATACCTAAAGATTAATCAAAGTCATGATGAAAACAAGTGGGTTTTGATTTGGCCCAACTACAATTTTAAATTGGGCCAAGTACAGATCATGAATGTTTTGACTTCACAAACTAGGAATATATACGAGACTGACATACACTTATAATAGGGTTATAGGGTAACGTAAATCTACATTGGTGCATTTCTGACATGCATATATAACCTAATGTGCTTGTTTATAGACGTCTTTGCCGAGGACCAAATAACCCCAGTCAAATCTCGAATTCTTAATAAAATTCAAGTTAAATTTCAAGTTTAAATCGAATTAAATCTATCAAAATAAGATTTTAAATTACTGACCCAATAATATCTTCTTGGGTCATTTGAGCCCACCACATGTTCACACAAAAGGTCATAACTTGAAGTTATTATTAGTAGTAACTAATTTTCTTATATGCAGACAAATTTTTTCTTTATTTTTCGAGACGTTACCGTTAGAATCGATCACACACATGGTTCACATATATTTGCATCTCTAGCCATTGTGAGATAATACCGACTGGCTTCGTGTTCCCACCTCCAGACCTTCTTCTCTCCATTGTGAAAAAATACCACCAGCCTTCATGTCCCCACCTCCGGCAACTCGATCGGATGACCCGACCCGAGTTTTCGAGAGTCAGCTCTAATATCATATGTAACAACCCGGGTCAAATCTCAAGTCCAAATCAAATCGAATCAAATCCATCAAAATAAGACCTTAAACCACTGACCCAATAGTATCTTCTAGGGTCATCTTAGCCCACCACAGACTCAATCAAAAGGTCATGACTTGAAGGTACTATTGGTAGTAACTTATTTATTTATATGCAGACAAATTTTTTCTCTATCTTTCAATATGAGACTGGAGTGTTACAAAAAGGATCTATTGAACGCATTGAATTTTTATTTATTTATTATACATAGTAATTTAGAAATTATAAGTGTAATATATATAAATTAATGCCGCTGAAATATATAATTTTTTTAATTATAGGATCAAATTGAAAGCTTATAACTTTCTCAATGGAATTTTAACCCTATATCACTTCTACTCCCTCTCTATATATGTATCTCTCTATAATATTCTTAAACTAAATAATAATTTAATTTATAATTATTTTTTAAATAATTAAAAAATTAATTATTTATATCTTTCTATTTAACTTTCAAAATTTTATTAAAATTTTTTATTTTATTTTAAAATAATTTAAACACGGACCGCGTGTGCCTCCAGGTGTTAATAAAGAAATTATTCTGGTAAATGTTTAAGTTGTTACAAAATATTCAACATTGAATTTTAAAAAAAAATCAATTCAATTGTGTGGTCATTAATTGATAGCTTATAGAAATTGAATTGTGTGGTCATTGATTGATAACTTGTGTGAAATAACATGACATAAAGTAAGGTACGCACAGAAATGTTGAGTCATGCCCCTTCACCGTGTTACATTTTGTCACAATCCACTTGTCTCTCGGAAATTCTCCCACTAGAGTAGTAATTTCAATTTAATTACGATTCATCCAGCATAATGGTTTGAAGAATTAATGTTGGATATATGTTTTGACTATGTAAGTTAATTACTATTATATAAATATATACTACTTTCATCATCAGTATTGTGATTTAGTTGATTAACACGGTCGATCAATTATGAGAAATTGACAATGAAATCCATGTGCCCCAACGGAATATATGCACTCACTTACTCAAAAGTGTGGGCCAAATTGACAACAATAATGCAGTAATAAGGTGTATCTATATTTCTATGATAGAGATGTATGTTTCATATATATATATATATATATATAACATTTTTGTGTTTGGCAAAAATGAATTTCAAAACTCATGTACCCAAAGCTTTTTTTCTATACATTTCATTTTCTTTAAAATATAATATCATTATTTAATTTTTTTTAAATTAACTTAAGAAATTTTTAAACTCAAAATTAATATGTTATTCTCCACATACTTTTAAAATTGAAAGTAGTTCACTAATTATTTCAAGAGTCATACTATCATCTCATTAATTTTTTTTACAAGGCTAGAGATCTAATTTGAAGTGTTCAAATTTTAATTATTTTAACTACTTGATTGAGTTAATTTTATATATAGTATCATAATTTAAATAATATTGTTCTAACTTCTAATATGTGTATGTCTCAAATGCTCGCAAGTAGTTCGATTAAAAAATGAATAGAGTCGAATCGAATTCGAATATAAGCAAAGATTACAAAATTTTATTCGAATCCGAGTACGAATTCGATTACCTCAAAAAAGTTTCAAAAATAATCTGAACAAGGTAGTGTTCAACTCGAAATCATTTTCACTCCTGGCTAAGTTTGTGACGCCCCCAAAATAGGTTCAATACTCAACCCATTCTCAGTCGCCAAACACATGGTAAAGAATTCAAATACAATCTTTCATAGCATACGATCGTGTAAAATACGACCACACAAACTATGAGCTTCAATACAAATCGTATATAATACAAAATATAAACACTGAAACACATTCCTTATTCATTACAATTATTGTCCCACTATTTTATAGAATAGTGAAAACTTCTACAGATCTAACTCTGATCATCACACTGTTCTCCGACTAGTCCCCGCAATATTCTCATTTTCTGAAGAGAACAATGGAAGAAAAGGATGAGCTCAACTAGCCCAGTAAAGAATATTATGACTAAGATAATGGAAAATAAATTATCGTTAGTCTTCAACAAATCAGATAAAATATTATGGACAACAAATTTTAGATCAACAACTGCAGCGAAAATAACAATTCATTAAAAGAGTTAAGTAGAGAATAAAGTCTACTATCTTCTATGATTTAAAAGTCCATCATCAATAATTTATCCCTTTAACATCAATCAATATACATCTCGAACCAAATATTAATCTTTGCACTACGAGCCAAAGATATTCATTTGTATCATCAGTTGGTCATGTTCATCTCAACACCTGTCCATCTTTACACTATAGACAAAAAATATTCATTAGATAATCTTTGCATTACAGGCCAAAGATATTTAGTTATATCACTATTTAGGACTGAGGATAATGAAAAGCAATACGAATAACGAATCTAGTGAGATAAAGGACAAATATTAGATAATTTATTCAGAGTTCAAGAATGAATATCAAAACCTAGATCCAATCAAAGAAAAAAAAATATTTTTTTTTACCGTGAATCGTACGTCGTGAATAGTAACTCAACATGAAAAGATAAAAATTTTACGAGAAAGTTCAGAAAATTATTCCGGTGAAATGATACTTGATGAAACGCAAAACTCAAAGAATTTCTGATCATTTCAGAAATTATAGAAGCAATACTTACCGTAGTAAGTTTAACTTCAGGAATATGAAATGAAATATTATTACTTTCATAATATGAAATATGAAAGAAATAATATTCATTATGAATATTGAAAGAAAATAACATCATTTACGGAAAAAAATAACATCATTTACCTCAGTATAATACTCGATCTAACTGAAATATCGAATATAATGATGAGAAAAACTTGCACTGTTATCAACACGCAAAGTATCTAAATACTCACAAGAAATACGCTCGATATTATAGAGAAAAAATTTCTGATTCTGATGTGATTTTCAATTCTAAATTAAGTCAATAATTTTCATTACTGACTTAATTAACTAAATGATGAATTTTAAGTCCACTCATTTGAAAAATGTCATCCGCACACCACACTTTTCAAAGCCTCCACCAAAATCAATTATCACATGTTTATATATATATATAATATATATATATATATATATATTAAAATATTTATTTATGAAACTTCAATAATTCATAATAAATAGCCATTTTTTCAGAAAAATATGAACTTTATGTCCATTCTATATAAAATTTAATTCTCTACAACTTTGTAGAAGAAAATTTTTTCAAATTTCGAACGAAAAAAATGACCCAAATTCACATACGGATGATTTTTTCACACTCATCACTCTTGAAAATCTTCAACACACAAAATTTCAAATTCTCCATTTTTAAAATAATGAATTCCACCACATGTTTATTCATATATCGTGAATTTGTTATAAAAAAAATATCATCCCTATTAAATTATTATATTATCACATTATACACTTATAATGTAATATTATAATAATATATTCAAATACATTATTTTATCAGAACAGATAAAATATTCATTCTCAATAATTGTCACTTTTGCTAAAAATTTCTCCGTTTAAATTCACATTGAATAAATATTTACTTATCATTTGTATCAATAATTATTATTCACAAATAATATTACAAAACCACTATAATGACAACCAGGTCGTTCCCAGAAAAGAGAGGGCCTTCCGATAAGAATTTTTCTTTATTGGCGCGCAATTAACCAACCCCTTTTCTAGACAGAACTTCCTTAGACATTGTCAATAATGCTATCTAATAATATTATTCAAATAATATGAATTATTGATTTGATAATTTAAAATACTGTGCAATGACAATTATTGAATCACTAATATAAAATATCAACGTGGCAATTATTGATATAAAATATCAACGTAGCAATTATTGAACCAATAAAATATTATGCAATTATTGAATCAATAATATAAAATATTGAACAGTAATTACTATAACAATAATTGAGTAAGTACCTTCTTACGTCAGAACCAATAATTTAAAATATTGTGCAATACCGTGTGCTACTGTGCAATAACGCGTATTACTGTATTTTTATCACCGGGTATTTCAACAGTTTAACTGTAACAGTTTTACCGTTATTTTTATAAAAAGGTTATTTCTGTCGCTTTCTATATCCGACATTCATTCCGTTGTGGGGTCCACAAATTACTGCGCCGTCGTACGAATATTCTCCGACAAAAAGAATATTCCTCGACCAAACGAATATTCTCCGACACGACGAATATTTTATAACCACTTGCTTACTTTGTAAAATTTGCACATTCCACCAATAACTTACCACATTTATCAAATCAACACCTTACTATTTCAAAATAATATATAGAGAAAATTAAATTTTCTTCATAAAAAGTTGGGGTCTTACAGAGTTTGCCTACATATACTGAACATAAGAATATTCTATATATATAAATATAGGTAAAGATGGAGGTGAAGGAAAGCTACCTCGCGCTCTTGAATAAGGTAACCCTCAAAATAACATCGTTTTGCATAATTGAATACTACTACTAATTCAAAACAACAAGTAATTTACCTTGTTTGCAAAAACATTAATTGGGGGAATTGGACTGTTTTGAAAAAGAGATGGAGTATAAATTAATGTTAAATCTGAAATGCAAGAAGCAAAAGACCAAAGAGTGACATTAGGGAGATTGCTTCATTTGATCCTCTCAATCTATATTAATATATTATGTGGCTCTCATTTTCTTATTACGACAAACAATTGAGATTGAGATTTTGTTAATTCCTGATAATGTAGGTTTTGGTTTTATGAGTGGGGCTACGTTTGGTTGAAGGAAATGAAGATCCATATCAAATTAACAGTTCCATTTTGTTGGGAAAATTATTATTGACATTTCTCGTAAATATAATAATTGTGTGCGTGGTAGGCTGGCTATTTATTAAATTTCATGCAAAACTTAATTACATAATCAATTATTAAAATAACATCCACAACTTATATATATATATATATGTTGCTTTTTATTTTTGTTTCGTTTCCCATATGGGATGCCCCCCCCCCCCCCCCCCCCCCCCCTTTTCAACTTTACTCGAATATATGGTCGACACAAGAAATTATTTAAAATTTATGACTTGGTCTGTATCATTTTTTGTACACCTAGGGGAGCTTTTGTTTGTTGGATGATCATTTGAAAAATTACAATTAAAAATATTATCATTTTCTCATAAAATAATTATATACATATATCGAGGACATAAGATTGCTGAAATAAAAATAAAAGAGAGAAAAGGAGAAAACTTATAAATCCACAAATACATTAATGATCAAATAATTTTTTTTATAAATAATATCTATTAATGAAGCCTCCGACTTTGGTGATTTTGGGTCAAAATATATAATTTGGTCTCTTATTTTATCTCATTTCACCTCTCTACTCCTAGTATATCTTTCCTACCCTCTCTCATATAATTAAGAATAAAATACACTGATACTCCCTGTAGATAATTATAATAATATCCATCGCCTTTTTAGTTTTTTAAATAACTGTCAGTATCCCTCTAGTCTATAATATGTGATATTCACTACCCCTAGTGTGGTTAACCAACTAATAGTCAACAATATTTTTAATATAATGTCTAATATATCCTTCAAGTTATAATGTTTAATATATCCACTAAATATAAATTTGTATGTTATAATTTTTACTTAATTTGATCTAATTAATTAAATGCCTGTTTGACATTTCTGTCCCTCCAAATTGCAACCCACTTTCAAAGTCGTCCCTAAAGTCCTATTTTCGCCAGTTAAGTTCTTAAAGTGACGTTTTGTTGGCGTTTTCGTTCCTCCAACCCATTTTGACCTCAACCCGACCCAGTTTGATACAGCCCAAATTTTTAATATTTTAAAATAAATTATTATTTTTAAAATAATAATTATATTTAACATTTAAAAAAATATATTTAATATTTTAAAATAAATTATTATTTTTAAAATAATAATTATTTTAAAAATAGTTATTTTGAATATTTAAAAAAATTTATTTTTCTTAAAAAAAATTAAATAATAATTGTATTTAATATTTTAAAATAAAAAATATTTTGTAAATAATTATTATTTTTAAAATTTTAAAAGAAAATATTATTTTTAAAATAATAATTATATTTAATATTTTAAAATAAAATATTATTTTAAAAAATTTATAAAGACAATTATTATTCTAAGGAAAAAATATTAGAAACTTTTAATTTTTTAAAAAATGAGTAAAGTTTCATAAAATATAGATTCAAAAAAATACATAGAAAATAAAAATTTATTTTTTAAAAAATAATGTATATTTTTTCATTTTTTCTGTAAAAATTTATTTTCAAAAAATAAAAGTTAATATCTATTTTTTTATTATATGTATTTTAAAAACAGTAAAAGATAAATAAAAAAAGTTGATTCAAATTTTGTTTTAAAAAATAAATAAATATTTATTCAAAAAATAATTATTATTTTCAGGAATTTTTTTTTAGAAATAATTAAGCTTGAATCCCTAAAGTTTTTAATTTTTTTTCCTGAAAATTTTAATTTTAATTTTTAAAAAATATTTATTTATTTATTTAAAAAAATATTGAATCATTTTCTTAAATCTTTTACTTTTTTTTTGTATTTTAATTTCTATTTTTAGTTTTTAATTTTAAAAATTCTAATATTATGAATATATATAATATAAAAAGAAATATTAACTTTTTTTTCTGAAAATAAATTTTTACATAAAAAATGAAAAAGTATACTTTATTTTTTAAAAAATAAATTTTTATTTTCTATGTATTTTTTTGAATTTATATTTTATGAAACTTTACACATTTTTGAAAAAAATAAAAGTTTCTAATATTTTTTCCTTAGAATAATAATTATCTTAAATATTATTTTAAAATATTAAATATAATTATTATTTTAAAAATAATAATTATTTAAAAATATTTTTTATTTTAAAATATTAAATATAATTTTTATTTAATTTTTTTTAAAATAATAAAAGTAGCTATTTTTAAAATAATTATTATTTTAAAAATAATAATTTATTTTAAAACATTAAATATTATTTTTTAAAATTTTATATATAATTATTATTTCAAACTTATTTTAAAAATAATATTATATTTTAAAATATCAAAAATTTGGGTTGAGTCAAACTAGGTCGGGTTGAGTTAAAATGGGTCGGGTTTAGGTCAAAATGGGTTGGAGGAACAGAAACGCCAATAAAATGTCATTTTAAGGACTTAACTGACGAAAATAGAACTTTAGGGACGACTTTGAAAGTGGGTGGCAACTTGGAGGGACAGAAGTACCAATCAATCTTAATTAAATTATGTATTTTTGCAATAAATAATATAAATATCAAAAAATAATAAATATTTATTTTATCAAGAAAATAAAATCATACACTTTTTGCTACTTAAATTTCTTTAAGATTAAAATTTACGTAATATACATTTAAATATATTTTTTGTAATTAAAAACTAAAATTTTAATAAGCATAAAAGTATAAATTTTAACACAAAAAAATTATATTTATTTTTTCTGAATATTCAAATTTATGTAAAATAAACTTATTATTACATAACGAATCTTATTATTCATATAAATAGTATTAAAAATTATATTAATTATTTTTCTCAAATATTAAACTAGACATAAGTCACACTTGAGCATAATTATTTACAATAAAAATAATAAATTTTATTACTCAAAAAAAGAAAAATTACATTAAAAAATTCTTTTAATAAGATAGAGGATGTAATAAATATTATTATATTTTTTTATTCAATATTGTATAAAAACAACATCAACTCAACAATAAAAAATGTAATTAAAATCATAAACATCCCAAATTTTAACATATACTCAAGAAAATTTAACATATAAAAATTATAATCTGAAACTAAGAATTCAAATAATAATTTTTGTTACACCAAAAATTAAACTATCAACATACTCAATCACTTTAATTAGAAAACCTCCATTAATAATTTAATTTAAAATTCTTAATATTTGCATCACTTTTCCAAAAATATGTGTTAATTAAATTAAATTATTTGATTAAGATAGTCTTAATTACAAATAAAACTATAATTAATATGTATTGTATTAAAAATGATAATTAAACATATATATATTATTCAGAAATTAAAATTTGATAACATACAAAGATAAATATGTAACTTTATTTATTTAGTTAACCCTAAAAATTTGCGGGGATACTAACTGTTACTTAAAAACTAGAGGGGAGGTGAATGTTATTATGATTATCTAGAAGGGGTGTCACTGTATTTTAAATTAATAATGCTAGATAACCAATTTATTCTATAATTATTTTATAATTTGTTGATATGACATACTCCACATCACTTTTTATGAGAGGCCGAAGGCTACATTGAAATAATTTGTTTATTATTATGCTGAGGTGAAGTATGTCAAATCAATAAATTATTAAATAGTTGTAGAATAAGTAGTGTATTTAGCATTACTCTAATTAAATCAGGTCTCTCTCACCCTTTCTTTATTTTGTCCTCTATATATTTTATATCTTTTTAGGATATTTTTAGATTAATATATAAAAAAATTAAGCGCACACATCTGTCTGTTGGAAATAAAATAATAAGAGGGTAAAAACATATTTGGAAACAATAAAATGCCTTTAATAATGTTTTGTTAACCTATATAATGGGTTATCTGTCTATTGTTATTATAACCCTAATGTTGTGTTTGGATTGAAAGAACAGAATGAAGATTGGAATGATTTATTTCATTCTAGTTGGAATGAGTTATTCCGTACTCTCCCTCCCCCAAGATCCTCATGACTAAATGTAGTAAAAAAAATATTCATAAAGCTTAAGACATAAAATCTTGGGCAAGAATGTTAAATTTCAGTCGAAAATAAAAAAAAATGATTCAATTAATTCCAACCACAATCAAACATAATTTTTTTTATTCCATAGAAATGAGTCATTCCATTCTTATTTTTATTCCTTCAATCCAAACACAAACACACCAAATCTCATAGCTTTTATATATATATCTATATATAAAATTCATTATTGTCAGGTTAATTGATTATAGTCTTAAGACTCCTTCCTAGGTTATGTTTAGTTGTAAGAATTATAATCATGGAACCATATTCTCATGAATTATAATTCGAATACTATTAATTATAAGATTAAATAGTCTTCGTCATATGTTTATTTTTTATGAGATTATTCGTGAAATAACTTAAAATAATCATATATTATGTTTGTTTTGTCCAGAATTATTTAAAGAATTGAATAAAAACTTATCGTTTGGACTGTCATACATTTATTACAAATAACAAAAATATCATATTTTCATTAATTTAAGTATCAATAGATATGATAAGGTATATCGGTATTTTAAAACAAATTTAAATATAAATTTTGTCTACAAATTTTTAATCTCAAATAAT
The DNA here is from genome assembly GCA_020205555.1 of Panax stipuleanatus. Classification (NCBI taxonomy): domain Eukaryota; kingdom Viridiplantae; phylum Streptophyta; class Magnoliopsida; order Apiales; family Araliaceae; genus Panax; species Panax stipuleanatus. The sequence continues at coordinate 392,808 of JAINUT010001977.1, forward strand.
AGAGATTATAATATCTAGTGGGATATAGTATTAGTCCCTCTCTCAAGACATTTTATTATATCGGAACTAATAGTCCTAAATTTATTTTTAAAAATAAATAAAAATTTTAAAATTAATAATACAATTTTAAATATAATCATGAAAGGTGACTGACTCACCAACAAAAACAAGAAGACATGATTGTCATTATATAATTATTATCCTGTAAATAATTGTAATTCCTTTAAAGTATCTGCGGAGCCCAAGTTGAGGCCTTTTCACTTCCAATTATACATTGAATCTGCGTGGGTTAGGAATCACGACAAAAGTGATTAATCATTATCAAATATGTTAAAAAAAATTAATTTTCAATAATAGCTTAAAAAGTAACAACAAAAAAAAGTTAAAAATCAGATGGAGTTTTGGAATGGAAATAGAATACGAATTACTTCTATCGTCCCTTAATATAAGTTATTTTAAAAAAATATTTTTATTTTTTAATATAAATTGTTTGAAATTTAAAATAAGCATTAATTAATTAGTTTTTAATATTACCCAAAGTATTAGTATAATTTTGATTCTCTCACTATATTTTACCCAATAAATAACATTTTATTTTTCTAATACAAGGACAATATAGAAAATTGATATTATATTTAATATTATACTCCCTCCGTTCCCAAAAAACTGCAATTTTAGAAGGAAAAAAAATTATTCTTTAAAGAATGCAATTTTAGGAACCCAATATAATTTTTGTATATTTTTTTCAAATATGCCCTTGTTTTAATTTATTGCAGCAAAGAGTTATTACGTTCACCAATAATTTCTCTCTTCACATAATTAATGAACACATAAGGTTAGCTTTGTCATTTTATCCAACTTATTATTTTGTGTGTTTTTTTTGCTAAAAATGCAGTCTTTAAGGAACGGAGGGAGTGATAATTATTTCTTAATACTTGTGCACAACTCTAAAACGAACTATATTAAAAGACAGAGGGAGTATGATATTATATGTAAGAAACTGAGATTTCTACATGTTAAAATGATATTTTCACATGAATTTCTTTCACATGGAGGTGAGATCCAATCACTATTAATGTGAAAGGAATCATGTAAAAATATCAATTTTTTATATGAAAATACCAGTTTCTTATATGTATACATGTGCTTTCTATTAAACAAAATTATGATCGGAATTATATGTGTGTATATATATAGAAATGATTCATAACACATATTTGTTATTAATGAAAAATAGATAAATACCATCTCTTTCGTCCAATACAGGAATAAACGACCGAGATTATAACTGAAATTATTGCATCCATTACTATTAGTTGTGGATGACGGGTTACGTCTGCTAATAATAATAGCATACAACGTACTATTATCAACAACATCTACTACTATTAATATCGGATGTAAAATTTTAGATTCTAATATTGTCTATTTATTTATGTATTAGACGATATAAATTGTGTTTAAAACTTTTTATTGGCTCCTAGGTTTGTGAAGAGATGGAGAAAAAATAATAATTTGAGTAATTTTATTTGTGATGTGATTAGTTTAATGTTGGCAAAGATATGATAGGCCAATGGTAAATTAGTAAATGTAAAATTTTATTTAGTTAACTTATGGTGCGTAAGACATGTTTTTGTGGATAATTTTTTTGTCAGTTAAGCCATTTTTTTGGGATGAAAAGAGTATCTAGAAATAATATACTTTTATAAAAATTAGTAGACTATTATTCACTATACACGAGTGAATTTAATAGTTGTAATCTATCACGGTCATACACATTATTTTGTTGTTGTTTTTTTGTAATAATTTTTTAATCATCATAGTATTATTGGTCTAGAAATTTTAATTTTTCCCCTATCATTGAAAAGTCTAAAGAAAACTTGGAGGGAGGGTAAAGGTGGCAGAGAGATATCTAGAGATTGGGGTCACAAAGGGGAACTAGGAGGAATTTGAGAAAATTATTTAAGGAGGGAGCGTGGAGTTTGCTTAATTTTGAAATTTTTACTATTAAACTCTCACCATTGATCTCGTAAATCATGATTGGTGATTTATGGTTCTTTTACATGGACTCAAGCTCACCAGATTATTATCACCCTCTTAACTTTATATTGCGAGTCATGCATGTTAGACAGAGACCCACAATATATATGTGTGTGTATGTAAGAGTTATGTGATAGTAGTATTGCTCTTACAGATTACCCTCTTTCCGTGGTCCCCACACACCTGATAAGGCTGCTCATCTTTCTGTGTGCAATTGATATTGACCTTATATTACTACTGGTCCCACCAATTAACAGATACGTGTCACGGTCCTATTTGCAATATCACCAGGGGAATGCAATTATTATTGTGTTTTTACTATTATACCCTTTCCATAAGAACTCAATGAGTTGCTCCTCATTGTGCTAAAGGGCCCTACAATAATTGAAAGAAAAATAATAATACTATCACATAAATAATCTCATATAATGGCTCACATATATACTACGGACCTCACATATCAGGCGGGGGTCCACAATATACATGTGTGTGTATGTGAGATTTTTTATATGATAGTAGCATTGTTTTTGAAAGAATATGAGTATCAGATGCGCTTAATCGATGCGAGGACAAAACCGTGATAACCCAACGGTTGCTGAAACGGTTTGTTGTGTTGGTCGTCTACTGTTGACGTAAATATAAATACTACTTTCGTCTCACAATAAGTACTTTTTTAGGCTTAATATTTTTTTTCAAAATAAGTGATGTGTTAGAATTTCAATATAATTTTTACAATATTTTTTCATATGTGCCCTTATGCAACCAATGATATTTATTGCATATTTATTGGGAAGTTGAAAGGTTGAAGAAAGAGAAAGAGAGACCAAAAGATAATAAAAAAGTCTCAAACAAAACAAAGAAAATATATTAAGGGCATTTTTGTCATTTTAACTTGTGTATTGATTTGTGTGATTTAAGCTAAAAAAACACTTATTATGGGACGGAGGTAGTATTATAATATCAAATATATTTTTAAGGATTTAATATTTTCACAAACTAATTTGTTATTTTCACAAATAGATTCTATTTTTAACTAAATTAACCCTTTGTACAGTAAATTATTATAAGATTTAGTTCTTATGTCCAAATTACTCCCACTTGATAAATAACTAAACATCTAGTTGCATAACTTTATTTAAAGACAAATTTTATTGATTTAATTATTATGATAGTAATAATATTAATAATAATTAAAAAATAGTTAGGAAATAAGTGAGAAAAATTATTTACACATAAAAATTAGGATCTAAGACTTTCTTCCACTAAGAAAAAATTTTATTTTCAAAATTTCTATTAACATATCATATTACTAAATTAAAATTTTTATGAAATAAATTATACTTAAAATGTGTAAACTTTATATATAAGACTGTTTAAAATTAATCTTATAAGATTGTAAAAAATAATTTAAGTTTGACATTGGAACTGCTCATCTGAATTAATCTTATAAAAATTGATGTAATAAGATAAAATAGAAGTTTTAAATTGTTTATTTGTTCGAAGTCTTCGGACCACAAGACATGTAAGTTTTTATCATCTTATGATTCATCGAGCAGCATAATATACATTTTATATATATGAAAAAAGACTTGTATATAAAGTTTATACATTTATAAAATTTTTATGTATAATTTGTTTCATAAAAATCTTAATTTAAGTATAATTTGTTTACACATTATACTTTAAGTATAATATGTAAACAAATCTTAATATAGTAATATGATCTGATAATAAAAATTCTGAAAATAATTTACACATTTAGTATATGATATGATAAAGTTTACATAATCTTATATATAAGGTTTACACATTTTAAATTTTCATAATTATATATATAAAGTTTAAATTTACACAATCTTATATATAAAGTTTACACATTTTAAGTATATATTTTGTTTCATAAAAATCTTAATTTTGTAATATAATATGATAATAGAAATTATGAAAATATTTTTTTTCTGGTGGGAGAAAGCCTTAGATCTTAATTTTTGTGTGTAAATAATTTTTCTCACTTATTTTCTTACTACTTTCTAATTATTATTAATACTATTACTATCATAATAATTAAATAATTAAAAGTTGTCTTCAATTGAATAACGCTAATAATCAAATAAAGTTAAGCAACTAGATGTTTAATTATTTATCAAGTGAGGGTAATTTGAACATAAAAACTAAATCATATAGTTAGTTTACTGCACAAAGGATTGGTTTAGTTAAAAATGAGACCCACTTGTGGAAATATCAATTCCCTATTTTTAATATGTGTTAATAAGTTTTTGTAATTATTACTAAAATTACAGATATAATTTTATTTTAAAACCATAAAAATACATTATATAACTAAATTCTCAGTAATTAGGAGTATTATTGAGAACGTAAAATTATTCAACAAAACATTCATTTTAAAAATGTAACTGATGTTTTTATGAGTGTTTTTCTCTTTCTTTAGTTTTAGTAAGAGGTGTAATACAAGTCTCATATTTTTATTTTTAGAGATAAAAATTTGTTTAATTATCTGGCGTTTGAAGATTTTAGAGAATAATTAATGACTTAATTTTTATATGTATGTATTCTCTTTAAATATTAATTATATGCTAGTTTCTATCTCTTTCAACTTCTTAGTAAATTTTCAAAAAAATTCATGGAAAACAAAACATTAATGCCTATTTTAATTTATATATTTTTCATAAAACATCAATTAAAAAAATATAGGATTAAATATATTTCATTTCACAATTTGTACGCGAGGGTTGTTTTTGTCTGTAAAATTATATTCTCCCCATCCTCAAAAGAATGAGTAAAATATATTTTATTTACGTGTTGAGAAAAGTGAATTAAAAATTCATAAATTTATCTTTAGTGACTTTACAAAATTATATAAAGTGATGAGTATTTTTATTTTATTTTATACTGATGGACACTAAATGACATATTTATCCTTCAATTTATGTATATTTGCTCATCCTTTTAGAAATAAAAATAAAATCGTACATTTAGTCATCCTTTTAAGGGACAGAGAGAGTAATTATTATTTTTAATACCTAGTTATTTTTCTATTGGGAAAAATATAAGTACACAGCTGTGTACTGCACAGTAGGCTATAACGACGGTTTTTCAGGACTATAGCGATGGTTTGTCTGTCGCTATAGACAGAATATCTATGACGACAGACAAACCCTCACTATAGCCTTTGAAAACCGTCGCTATAGCCTACTGTATAGCTACACAGCTGTGTAGCTACATATAGCCCTTTTCTATTTTATTTTATAAGAATTGATATTTGTACAAGTAAAATTTAATATTTTTAGAAGATATCTCTTGACTTTTTTTTTATGGTGGAAGGTGAGGCCTTAACAGGCCAAACAAAATCAAAAGTTCATACAATCGGTTTCTACCATAGCTAGGATATTAAATGGAGGCCCATGATTACAAATTACGATATTAACATAATGATCCAGCTCCACCGAAATATCCGCACCTGAGTATGGATAATATGAGCATCCCCATATTTCTATTAAGTTTTCTGCAATCTTGGACGAGGCCTTCATCTGAATGGTCTCTCACTTAACCAAACAATTCGGCCCGGATTTGTACTCAATTCGAAATATAGATGATTCACATATAAATAAATTTTAAAATTTCATAAATTATTTGAACTTTCTCAAATTATATTTTTCTATTAATACTCGGATCATATTTGCTCTAGATCGTACTCGACTGGTAGTTAAATGAGCCTCAATTAAATATTATTTCATACTCGATAAATTTTAGAAACCAAAAATATAATTTATTTATTTATTTTATTAATTTAAAGGGAATCAAACCTAAAACTTCTTACTTGGCAAGAGGCTAAAATACAATTCAAGTTAAAGACTAGCTAGAAATTATAATTTTTATATATGAAAGTATCAATTCTTAATTTTTTTGTCTCTTATACTCCATTTGGTATGAAAAAAAGGGAACCGGTTATCATGAAATTAACTTCACGGTAAGGTGATTAATTGACAAATAAAGTACTGACACGCAGAGAAATTGACCAATATATCATCTCCCAGCCTGAGCATTGACACTGTATTGAATAATTGACCAAAATTAATTTGATGTTGACCATTACCGAAAAAAGTATAACAAATCAATTGCACTAAAGTCCAAATGTTTAAATTAAGCACAAATCAAATGAGGACACGCGCCCCCACCCTCATAACACGACGAACCTTCAAATAACTAGTCATTCCCAAATGAGTGAATGGTAATTGACCGTGAAAGTGAAACCGCCCATAAAATGATGGATTAAGTACACTTTAAGCCTTTGATTTTTTTTCTTTTTTAAACTTTAAACTTCATTGTTTTAATTTTAAGACATTGAACCCGGTAGTCGTTGTCTCTATATATGTTTGTAAATTAAATCTTTTGCCCATCAAATTAAGCATTTTTTATGGGATCACTATTTTCATATATATTTTTGATATTTTTACATGATTTATTTTTATATGAAGATGGAACCCATTATATATTCATGTTAGAAAAAATTATGTGAAAATTTAAAAAATATATGTAAAAATATCAAAAAAAAAAATTACCGGAATAAATCACGTAACTCAAAATAAAGGATAATTAAGTCTTTTAAGTGTCTATATCGTTTAATAATGTCTTCGATTTTTCTTTATTTTTGTTTTTCATCACATACTAACAGCATGACTATAATTTTTTTGTGTTTTTTAGAATATTTGAGATATTCTATCAATTTGAAAAATTAAGTTTTTTAACTGTATATATCATTTATGTTGGATTTAATTTTTTCTATTTTTCTTCATCACCCACTATTTACATGCTTATATTTTTTGGTGTTTCTAAAGATATTTGGGAATAAAATTTACCCAAAATACTTTCATTCGAAGGCCACAAAGTTTAATTTATAAAAATTTAAAGGTATTAAGGTTAATATTTTAAAATTAAAATATTAGAGTTTAAGTTTTAAAAAAAATAAAAAACTAAAGTGTATTTAAGCCTAAATTGATAAAGCCCTGGTTCTGAACCAAAGAATCGTAAAGCAAACCTCTAGTTTGTATCCTATACAAACACTACAGTTCCTCAACAAACCCTAAATACCTTTCTCCGGGAATGCAGAGAAATGAGAGGAGCTACGTTTTCTAATCGCGGAAGGGCAAAAAAAGCCAACGGCAGTAGAAATTGTCACCGGAAACACGTTGAAGACGGTTGAACTCCATTATTCCCCACTCACTCAATTACCTTTCCATTTCAATTGAATTCCCTTCTAATTAAATAAATCACTCGTTTATTCTGATTATAAAAATGGCGGAGGAGGATCGTAACGGAGTACTTCATGGGAAGTACGAGCTCGGCCGGCAATTGGGCCACGGCACGTTTGCAAAAGTTTATCACGCCCGACACTTGCTATCCGGCGGGAGCGTGGCGATGAAAGTTGTTGGTAAAGAGAAAGTAATTAAAGTCGGAATGATGGAGCAAGTTAAACGTGAAATCTCAGTCATGAAAATGGTGCGGCACCAGAATATCGTGCAGCTCGATGAGGTTTTGGCGAGTAAATCTAAGATTTACTTTGTTATGGAACTCGTCCGCGGCGGAGAATTGTTCTCGAAGATCGCCAAGGGTCGGCTGAAGGAGGACGAGGCGCGGAATTACTTCCAGCAGCTGATCTCAGCGGTGGATTTCTGCCACAGCCGCGGCGTGTACCACCGAGATTTGAAGCCTGAAAACCTTCTGTTAGATGACCAAGGTAATTTGAAGGTGACGGATTTCGGATTAAGTGCTTTTACTGATCATCTGCGGCAGGACGGACTTTTGCACACCACTTGCGGCACTCCGGCGTATGTGGCGCCGGAGGTGATCGGGAAGAAAGGTTACGACGGAGCCAAAGCAGACATTTGGTCCTGCGGTGTTATTCTGTATGTACTTTTAGCTGGATTTTTACCGTTTCAGGACGAGAATATCGTTTCTATGTACCGCAAAATTTACCGCGGTGATTTCAAGTGTCCGCCGTGGTTTTCACCGGATGCGAGAAGGTTGATTACCAAATTGTTGGATCCGAATCCGAGTTCTCGGATATCCATCTCCAAAATTATGCAGACTTCGTGGTTCAAAAAAGGGGTGCCGAGGAATTTAGAGATCGAAGATGAGGGATTTCTTAATGTTAAAGAAATGGAGACATTGAATGCGTTTCATTTAATTTCGTTATCGGAAGGGTTTGATTTGTCACCGTTGTTTGAGGTGAAGAAGAGAGAGGAGAGAGAAGAGCTCAGATTCGCGACGACAAGGCCGGCGAGCAGCGTGATATCGAAGCTGGAGGAGGTGGCGAAGTCGGCGAAATTCAGCATCAAGAGGAGCGATTCCAGTGTGAGGTTGCAGGGGCTGGAGAGCGGGAGGAAGGGCAAATTGGGGATAGCGGTGGAGATGTTTGCCGTGACGCCGTCGTTGTTGGTTGTGGAGGTGAAGAAGTCGAGTGGTGACACTTTGGAGTACAATCAGTTCTGTAGTAAGGAACTCCGACCGGCGCTGAAGGACATCGCCTGGACGTCGCCGGCCGATGGTTTAAAAGCTTGTAATGGTCCGTAATGTTGGTTAAGTTTATTAACTCTGGTTGATCAATTTTAATGTGCAAAATTATAGATATGATTCTGATTCTTATGTCTTGATCAGAATTAGCGCAAAAATTATTTTTTATTTTTCATGGGATGCGGTCAATTGTCATGTGTACGGGTATGTATGAATGTATAATATTAGTACTTCCTTTATTACACAAAAAGAATTGTACTACTTCCTCTCAGCCTCAATGATGTACGTACGATTAATTGTTTAGGAATTGATTAGAGTAGGTGGTTAATTAGTTGCAGGTAGGTATTATGTTACCGTTGCCTATCAAATTGTGACCTATCGAGGAGGAGGAGGAGGACAATTACAAATGGTACGGTGTACGTATTGGGTAGCTAGCTTGCTAGCTACATGTTTAATTTAGAAATAATGTTACTATCACATAAATTCTATCACATAATTCTCACATACACACATATACATATTACGGATCTCGCATGTCAGACGAAGACTCACAATATATATGTGTGTATATATAAAAATTATATGATAGAATTTATATGATAATAGCATTCCTCTTAATTTAGATCACTACTTTTTGAATGTACGTACGTAGTCCATGCATGGACTCCTGTGAAATTGTTGATATATATATATATATATGTAACATACCAGTCCACATCAAAAAATATGAGAAAAGTTTGTCTGTGTATAAGAAATTAAGTTATTACCAATTGTACCTTCAGTCATGACTTTTGGGTGAGCCTATGATGGGTTAAGATGACCCAACAAGATACTATTGGGCCAGTTGTTTAAGACCTTATTTTGATGGATTCGATTCGGACTCGGGATTTTTGGCTAGAGAAAAGTTTGTCTGTGTATAAGGAATTATACTATTAGGCCAGTTGTTTAAGGTCTTATTTTGATAAATTCGATTCGGACTCGGGATTTGACCCAGGTTGATACAATATATATATTACTCCTACTAGCTAGCTAGATGAATTAGTAATTTCCAACTTGGTGAGGGAACTAGCTAGGAGTACTAACTATGTTATATATGTCTTTTTGGCTGTTATTATTATTATTATTTAAAAAAATTCAATTTTTTCAAATAAAAAAAATCATCAAGGTGTGCAAAAAATACTCAACACGTTGAGAGAAAAATCTATATGTATATTGGGGAATGATCCATAACACACGTTAGTTATGAGCAATTGTGACGCCCCCAGAATAGGTCCATTCAACCCAACCCATTCTGAGTCGCCAAATACATGGTACAGAATTCAAATACAAACTTTATATCATACGGTCGTCAAAATACGACCACACAACTGTGAGTCTCAGTACAAATATGTAGAAAATATTAAGATTCAAACTACGTCCTCATTACAATTATTATCACACTATTTATCAGAAATAGTGAAGACTACTACTGCTCTAACTCGGACCATCACTCTGTCCCCCGACTAGTCCCCGCAACATTCTCATTTCCTGAAGAGGACAACAGATGAAAAGGGTGAGCTCAACTAGCTCAGTAAAGAATATTATGACTAAGATAATGAAAAATAAATTATCGTTAGTCTTCAACAGTTCAGATAAAATATAATGGACAACCAACTTTAGATCAATATTCGCAGCGGAAATAACAAATCATTAGAAGAGTTAAGCAGAGAATCAAGTCTACTATCTTCTATGATTTAAAAGTCCATCATCGATATTTTATCCCTGTAACATCAATCAATACACATCTCGAATCAAATATTCATCTTTGCACTACAGGCCAAAGATATTCATTTGTATCATCAGTGGTCATATTCATCTCAACACCTGTCATCTTTGCACTACAGGCCAAAGATATTCATCAGGTAATCATTCATCTTTGCTCTACAGGCCAAAGATATTCATCAAGTAATCATTCATCTTTGCTCTACAGGCCAAAGATATTCAGTTACATCACCTTTTAGGACTGAGGATGATGAAAAACATTTTAAAGAGCGAATCCAGTGAGATAAAAGACAAAGACTAAGGATTCGTATTTTAGTATATCCAATTCAAAAATACCTCGTAATAATCAATTATGGAGCAAAATTCAAGAATAGAGCTCAAAACTTGGATACAATCAAAGATAGTAACCTTAACAAGCAATTTGGACAAATAGAAGAAAATTTAATTTTTCCGTGAATAGTGCCGTATACGTGAATAGTGCCGTATACGTGAATAGTAACCCCGACGGAAAAAAAATAAGAATTTCAACATAAAATCCATGCCAATATTTCGGTATAATGATATTGAAAAGAATAACATCATTTACGAAAGAAAATAACATCCCTTACCTCAAAAAGATAGTACCTCTGACTGGAATATCGGATATAATATTGACGGAAACTTGCGCTGAATACTAATACTCAAAGTATAGAAATACTCACAAAAATACGCTCGATATTATAGAGAGAGAAAACTTCGAATTCTGGTGTGATTTTCAATTCTAACCTAAGCACCCTATTTATAGGAAAAGCTTAGGATGCCAAAGGAGACTAAAATAATAAAATAATATTATTTTTACAAAACTTCTCCAGCCGCCGGCTGCTTCAAACATCTGATTTTTTTCAACAAAACAACAAAAGTGGGGCCCACCATTTATAAAATAACATTTATTTTCCGAAACTTCAATAATTCATAATAAATAGCCCCTTTGTCAGAAAAATACAAATGATGTGTCCTTCTATAGGAAATTTAATTCTCTACAACTTTGCAGAAGGAAGTTTTTCCAAATTCCAAACATAAATTATCCGAAATCCAAAAACAGATGATTTCTCACACCAAAATATTGATAAAAACACATCAGCACAAATTCCTTCTTTTATATCCACAAAATAAATATTTCCTTATCATATAAATCAATAATTAATTATTCACAAATAATATTATAGAACTACAATATTGACAACCAGGTCGTTCCCAGGACAGAGGGGGCCTTCCGATAAGGACTTCTCCTTACTGGCGCGCAATTAAATAACCCCTCCTAGACAGAACTTCCTTAGACATTGTCAATAATGCTATCTAATAATATTATTCAAATAATATGAATTATTGAGTTGATAACGTGAAATACTGTGCAACGACAATTATTGAATCAATACTACAAAATATCAACTGTAGCCATTATTGAATCAATCATAAAAAAATAGCAACGTAGCAATTATTGAGTCAATAAAATATCAATGCAGCAATTATTGAGTCAATAATATAAAATATCAACGTAGCAATTATTGAGTCAATAATATAAAATATTGAACAGTAATTACTGTAACAATAATTGAGTAATGGCTTCTCACGTAAGACTCAATAATTCGAAATACTGTGCAATACCGTGTGCTACTATGCAACACCGTGTATCACTGTATTTTAACCACCGGGTATTTCAACAGTACTAACGGTAACAACTCCGCCGTTATTTTGTAAAAAGTTATTTCTGTCGCTTTCTATATCCGACAGTTATTCCGTTGTGGGGTCCACAAATAACTGCGCCGTCGTACGAATATTCCCCGACAACAAGAATATTCCACGACCAAACGAATATTCCCCGACAACAAGAATATTTTATAACCACTTGCTCATTTTAAAAATATTTGCACATTTCACCCATAACTTTCATATTTATCAAATCAACACCTTACTATTTCGAAATAATATATAAAGAAAACTAAATCTTTATTCATAAAAGTTGGGGTCTTACAACCTCCCCTCCTTATGAAATTTCGTCCTCGAAATTGACGTACGTACCTGGTATGTCGAAAAGGTGAGGATACCTCGCTTTCATTTCCGATTCCAACTCCCAGGTCATTTCCTCAATTGCATGGTTTCTCCACAAAACTTTAACTTGAGGTATAATTTTCGAGCGTAGGACATGCTCCTTCCTATCCAAGATCTTGACAGGTACCTCCTCGTACGTTAAATCTTCAGCTATCTCGTCTGGTTCTAACTCAATAATGCGGTTTGGATCCTTCACATATTTACGTAACACGGATATGTGAAATACATTATGAACACGAGACATGCTTGGAGGTAAAACGAGTCTATAGGCCACATTTTCTATTCGGTCAAGAATCTCGAATGGACCAATGAATCGTGGATTGAGCTTTCCTCTCTTCCCAAACCTCGTAACTCCCTTCCATGGAGCAATACGTAACAATACATGGTCCCAAACGTTAAATTCCACGTCCTTTCGATGAAGATCCGCATAACTCTTTTGTCGATCCTGTGCTGTTTGTATACGTTGTCGGATCATTTGGATCTTTTCCGTAGTCATACGTACTAACTCCGGTCCCAACAATGTTGTTTCACCCACCTCGTTCCAACATACTGGAGAGCGACACTTTCTCCCATACAACGCTTCGAATGGAGCCACGCCTATACTTGCCTGATAACTGTTGTTGTAGGAGAATTCCACCAATGGTAAATACTTATCCCAACTCCCTTTGAAGTCTAGAACACAGAGTCTCAATAGATCTTCAAGAGTTTGGATAGTTCTTTCCGATTGTCCGTCTGTTTGAGGATGATAAGCCGAACTGAATCGTAAATCCGTACCCATAGCTTTCTGCAAACTGATCCAAAATCGTGAAGTAAATCTGGGATCACGATCCGAAACTATGGATACTGGCATTCCATGCAATCTCACAATCTCATTCACGTACATATGAGCAAGACGTTCAAGGGAATAAGTCTCTCGTATCGGCAAGAAATGAGCAGACTTGGTTAATCTATCAACAATAACCCAAATCGCATCTAAGCCTTGAGAAACCTTGGGAAGACCCGTAACGAAATCCATCGTAATGTGTTCCCACTTCCATTTCGGAATCTCCAGTGGTTGCAATGGACCCTTCGGTACTTGATGCTCCGCCTTTACACGTTGACAAGTTAAACATCTAGAGATGAACTCCGCGATCTCTCTCTTCATATTGCTCCACCAAAATGTATGTCGAAGATCACGATACATTTTAGTACTCCCAGGATGGATCGCAAACGGTGTGTTGTGTGCCTCCATCATGATTCTATACTTCAAGTCGAAATCGTTAGGAACACAAAGTCTGGAGTTGACTCGAAGTATTCCATCTTCATCGATTCTCGCTTCTGGAATTGCACCTTCTTGCACCTTCTTCTTCATCTTCATCAGCTCCGCATCCGTAGCTTGAGCAGCTTTAACTTTATCAATCAAAGCTGGTTCTACGCGTATACTTGACATCATCGCATTCGTTTTCACATATGATCTTCTACTCAACGCGTCAGCTACCACGTTCGCTTTTCCAGGATGGTATTGGATAGTATGATCGTAATCTTTCAACAGCTCAAGCCAACGTCGTTGCCGCATGTTGAGTTCCTTCTGAGTGAAGAAATATTTAAGGCTCTTATGATCCGTATAAATCTCCACTTTCTCTCCGTACAAGTAATGTCTCCAGATCTTCAACGCGAAAACGACTGCTGCCAACTCTAGATCATGAGTAGGATAATTCCTTTCATATTCTTTGAGTTGTCGCGAGGCATAGGCTATGACTTTCCCATGTTGCATGAGAACACATCCTAACCCTTTGCCTGAAGCATCGCTGTAGATAACAAATCCATCCGAACCAGATGGTATTGTCAGAACAGGTGCCGAAATAAGTCTCCTCTTGAGCTCTTGGAAGCTCTTCTCACATTCCTCGCTCCAAACGAATTTTGTATCTTTCCGAGTCAACTGAGTTAATGGAGTAGCGATTCGAGAAAATCCCTCTACGAATCTCCGATAATAACCAGCTAAGCCCAGAAAGCTTCGTACTTCGGTCACCGACTTAGGTTGCTCCCAGCTTTGTATTGCTTCAATCTTCGCCGGGTCAACAGATACTCCACGTTTCGATACCACGTGCCCAAGGAATGCTACTTCCTCAAGCCAGAACTCGCATTTCTTTAACTTGGCGTATAGCTTGTTCTCACGAAGCTTTTGAAGTACCAACTTCAAATGGTGTTCATGATCTTCACGGCTTTTAGAATAGATGAGGATGTCATCAATAAAGACAACAACGAATTGATCTAAATACTCCTTAAATACACGGTTCATCATATCCATGAAAGCAGCAGGAGCATTAGTCAATCCAAAAGACATGACTAAGAACTCATAATGCCCGTACCGTGTTCTAAAAGCAGTCTTTGGAATATCCTCAGTTTTAATCTTCAACTGATGATATCCAGAACAAAGATCGATCTTTGAAAAGAATTGCGCTCCTTGCAACTGGTCGAACAGGTCATCAATACGAGGTAATGGATACCTATTCTTGATGGTGACATGGTTCAACTCCCGATAGTCAATACAAAGTCGCATACTCCCGTCTTTCTTCTTTACGAATAAAACAGGAGCACCCCAAGGAGACGTACTAGGACTAATAAAACCGATGTCTAACAATTCTTGTAATTGAATCTTTAACTCCTGAAGTTCAATAGGAGCCATTCGATATGGGGTTTTAGAAATGGGCTTTGTACCGGGCTCAAGGTCAATAAAGAATTCAACTTCGCGTTCTGGGGGTAGACCGGGAAGTTCTTCGGGAAATACATCAGGAAACTCATTAACAACGGAAATATCATTCAAATCTGATGTATTCTGATTTAGATCAGTGACATGAGCTAAGAAAGCTTGACATCCGTTTTTCAATAAACGAATAGCCTTGGGATTTGAAATGATATTGACTGATTTTAGTGGTTTGGTGATTTGGATTCGCACAACAGGTTGATTAGGAATATGAAAACTAACAACCTTACGAAAACAATCAATTTTGGCATGGTAAGTGGTTAACCAGTCAATTCCTAAAATCACGTCAAATGCAAGTATTTTCAAAGATATAAGATCAACAGGTAAGGTAAGGGTACCAATCTGAATCAAGCAAGATTTGTAAACTGTAGATGTAACAAAGGTTTCTCCTAACGGAGTTTCAACAGATAAGTCAAAGTCTAATTTATTAGAAGTCAAGTTCAAACGTTGAGCACAAGCAGGTGAAATAAAGGAATGGGTAGCACCGGTATCTAACAAGGTATAAACTTCGCAAGAGTTTATGATCAGCTTACCCGTAATCACCTTGTGTGGATTCCTCGCGTTTTGGGCTGTCACGACAAACGCTCTTCCAGGAATCACCGACTTTGACTTGTCTGCAACCGCCTTTGGAATTACCACCCCCGCTGAACTTGGTTTCGTAACAGGACAATCTCGAGCTATATGTCCTTCTTTTTCACAGTTATAGCATCCTTTGAATTGTTGTGGGCAGTTTGGGCTGATATGTCCCTCTTTCCCACATTTAAAGCATACGACCGGTGGTCGTTCTCCTCCCCTCGAAACAGTTGATGCTGGTGCTGATGTCGACGTCTTCACGTTCTCATTGTTGTACCTTCTCTTCTTGAAATCTCCTCCCGATTCGCTTCTTCTACTATCATGGCCACGATAACCACCGGAGTGGTTACCGCTTCTGTCATACTTTCCTCCTCGCTGGTTATCATTGCTCCGATGACTGCTGCCACCGGTACGACCTTGGTTGTGGTCCCTCGGTTGAACATAATAATTATCTCGTTCTAATAACTGGGCCCTGTTTACTACATCCGAATATAAAGAAAACTTATGAGAAATGAGGTATTGACGTATTTCGGGTTTCAAACCTCTTAGAAACATCCGCGTCATACGTTCCTCATTCTCCACCAAATGAGGTGCAAACCTGGACAGCTCCGCGAACTTAGCCTCGTATTGGGATACCGTCATGTTGTTTTGCTCGAGTCTAATAAATTCTACCTCCTTCATATGACGAATACTTTCAGGAAAGTACTTGTCATTGAACAGTTTCTGGAACGCTTCCCAAGACATCTTGAGTGCGGCAGGCTGGGTACGCTTCACAGATTCCCACCAGTAATCTGCCTCTCCACGGAACATAAACGTGGCGAATGGAACCTTCTGTTCCTCCGTACATCCCAAGACATCAAATATCTTGGTAATTTGTTTAATCCACGTCTCCGCCTTGATCGGATCTGGCTTTCCCAGAAACTCTGGTGGTCCCAATTCTTTGAACTGCTTGGCAGTGACAGCTCGCGTGTTGTTATTATCTCCACCTGTATGTTGCACACGAGTCTCCCTCGTCTGGTTTTGCATAAACTGCAAAAAACTTCTAAACATCTCATCGTTTATCGTCTGACCAGCGTTATTTTCAGGATAAACATTGCCTTCTTGTTGCACGTTCTCCTGGTTAACAATTAAAGGTGTCTCCACAGTCTCATTCACTTCGTTGTTAACATTCTCAGCTGCCATTCTCAAATACTGCCATAAAACAAGGGTTAATTAAACAAATAACATATCACATATTAACCCTATGCTCCGACTGACCAATTAAATACCACATAAGCTTAGGTAGGACACACTAGCGAATGATTTACTCGTCTCTCCCCTCCTAGTTCTATTCTCCGATCTCCGCCAGAGATCATATCCCTAAGCTCTGATACCAACTGTGACGCCCCCAGAATAGGTCCATTCAACCCAACCCATTCTGAGTCGCCAAATACATGGTACAGAATTCAAATACAAACTTTATATCATACGGTCGTCAAAATACGACCACACAACTGTGAGTCTCAGTACAAATATGTAGAAAATATTAAGATTCAAACTACGTCCTCATTACAATTATTATCACACTATTTATCAGAAATAGTGAGGACTACTACTGCTCTAACTCGGACCATCACTCTGTCCCCCGACTAGTCCCCGCAACATTCTCATTTCCTGAAGAGGACAACAGATGAAAAGGGTGAGCTCAACTAGCTCAGTAAAGAATATTATGACTAAGATAATGAAAAATAAATTATCGTTAGTCTTCAACAGTTCAGATAAAATATAATGGACAACCAACTTTAGATCAATATTCGCAGCGGAAATAACAAATCATTAGAAGAGTTAAGCAGAGAATCAAGTCTACTATCTTCTATGATTTAAAAGTCCATCATCGATATTTTATCCCTGTAACATCAATCAATACACATCTCGAATCAAATATTCATCTTTGCACTACAGGCCAAAGATATTCATTTGTATCATCAGTGGTCATATTCATCTCAACACCTGTCATCTTTGCACTACAGGCCAAAGATATTCATCAGGTAATCATTCATCTTTGCTCTACAGGCCAAAGATATTCATCAAGTAATCATTCATCTTTGCTCTACAGGCCAAAGATATTCAGTTACATCACCTTTTAGGACTGAGGATGATGAAAAACATTTTAAAGAGCGAATCCAGTGAGATAAAAGACAAAGACTAAGGATTCGTATTTTAGTATATCCAATTCAAAAATACCTCGTAATAATCAATTATGGAGCAAAATTCAAGAATAGAGCTCAAAACTTGGATACAATCAAAGATAGTAACCTTAACAAGCAATTTGGACAAATAGAAGAAAATTTAATTTTTCCGTGAATAGTGCCGTATACGTGAATAGTGCCGTATACGTGAATAGTAACCCCGACGGAAAAAAAATAAGAATTTCAACATAAAATCCATGCCAATATTTCGGTATAATGATATTGAAAAGAATAACATCATTTACGAAAGAAAATAACATCCCTTACCTCAAAAAGATAGTACCTCTGACTGGAATATCGGATATAATATTGACGGAAACTTGCGCTGAATACTAATACTCAAAGTATAGAAATACTCACAAAAATACGCTCGATATTATAGAGAGAGAAAACTTCGAATTCTGGTGTGATTTTCAATTCTAACCTAAGCACCCTATTTATAGGAAAAACTTAGGATGCCAAAGGAGACTAAAATAATAAAATAATATTATTTTTACAAAACTTCTCCAGCCGCCGGCTGCTTCAAACATCTGATTTTTTTCAACAAAACAACAAAAGTGGGGCCCACCATTTATAAAATAACATTTATTTTCCGAAACTTCAATAATTCATAATAAATAGCCCCTTTGTCAGAAAAATACAAATGATGTGTCCTTCTATAGGAAATTTAATTCTCTACAACTTTGCAGAAGGAAGTTTTTCCAAATTCCAAACATAAATTATCCGAAATCCAAAAACAGATGATTTCTCACACCAAAATATTGATAAAAACACATCAGCACAAATTCCTTCTTTTATATCCACAAAATAAATATTTCCTTATCATATAAATCAATAATTAATTATTCACAAATAATATTATAGAACTACAATATTGACAACCAGGTCGTTCCCAGGACAGAGGGGGCCTTCCGATAAGGACTTCTCCTTACTGGCGCGCAATTAAATAACCCCTCCTAGACAGAACTTCCTTAGACATTGTCAATAATGCTATCTAATAATATTATTCAAATAATATGAATTATTGAGTTGATAACGTGAAATACTGTGCAACGACAATTATTGAATCAATACTACAAAATATCAACTGTAGCCATTATTGAATCAATCATAAAAAAATAGCAACGTAGCAATTATTGAGTCAATAAAATATCAATGCAGCAATTATTGAGTCAATAATATAAAATATCAACGTAGCAATTATTGAGTCAATAATATAAAATATTGAACAGTAATTACTGTAACAATAATTGAGTAATGGCTTCTCACGTAAGACTCAATAATTCGAAATACTGTGCAATACCGTGTGCTACTATGCAACACCGTGTATCACTGTATTTTAACCACCGGGTATTTCAACAGTACTAACGGTAACAACTCCGCCGTTATTTTGTAAAAAGTTATTTCTGTCGCTTTCTATATCCGACAGTTATTCCGTTGTGGGGTCCACAAATAACTGCGCCGTCGTACGAATATTCCCCGACAACAAGAATATTCCACGACCAAACGAATATTCCCCGACAACAAGAATATTTTATAACCACTTGCTCATTTTAAAAATATTTGCACATTTCACCCATAACTTTCATATTTATCAAATCAACACCTTACTATTTCGAAATAATATATAAAGAAAACTAAATCTTTATTTATCAAATCAACACCTTACTATTTCGAAATAATATATACATACCATATATTATTATTTATTATATTTTCATTGTAATATAATGCGTATATATATATATATATATATATATATATATATATATATATATATATATATATATATATATATATATATATATATATATATATATATATGTAACCCAAAAATATAAAATATTAAAAAAAATTGACTCGAGAGCGCTGCTCCTGAACCCCTATTAAATTATGTTTAACCCATTAATAATTTCTACCCCACTATCAAAAGTTTCTGATTTCTCCACTGTTTATTTATATATATATATATATGTAGATTGATGGGACTGAATTGATGAACGTAATTCACTCCTACCTACAGCTAATAAGCCAATCCATGTTTATATCTCTGTCTGTCACAACCTCTACATTTGATCATCTTTTTGTGCCTTCCCTTCTATTATGTATGTGCAGATAACAAGCTTTAATCAGAAAGTGCGACTTAAAATTAAACTTTCACAAAAAAAAATACTTCGTCGTTCAAAAAAAATTTAAATAAATAAAAATAGTTAACCAACTCTATTGGTTCTAATCTAAAATATAAATTAACCTAATTATTGATTATTAATCAAGGGGTAATAATTTTTCTAATAAGTCCTCCTATAAAATAAAATATTTTTTCATAAAACATTTGGGAAAGGTATTTAGAATTGAAAGTTCTTTGTATTTTATTACATGATTGAAATAATTGAATTATTAAGAGTATTATTGCATTTTAGGAATCTTACCTACCTATGGCTATAGTATTTTAATGTCAAATCACACTTAAAAGTAGGAGTGACTTGAATAATTGAAGTTGTTGATTAATTGATTAAACATCAACAACACACTTATCACTTTCAAATAATAATAATTATTATACTTTGTTTTGGGTGTAAGTGAGAATGTTTTTGAGTCCCAAATGTTCAAATAAGATTGGGCCAAGTGGTGTGTTACTAGCCTCCCCCCCCCCCCCCCCCCACCCCCTCGCCCTCCCCCTCCCCCTCCCTCCTCCCTGTCATTATAACGAGGCCGAGTCTGTCGTAAGAAAATGATAGTATAATATTCTTATATGGACCCACCAATAGATTGATTGGGGCTATTAAGGCCCAATGGCTATAATATATTGGTCTGCAAATTCATTCAAATACTGGTAATGAATACTTTTTTAAACCAAGAAAATAAACATAATTGTTATTTTCATTTGTATTTTTGATATTTCTACACGATCTGCTCTCACGTGAATATACAGTGAGTCTCATCTTTATGTAAGAAAAAATCATGTGAAAATATCAAAAACACATGTATAAATAATGCTTCCAAAATAAAATACTATCTTTCTTTTATCTTCCAGCCTCGACTTCGACTTAATTTTCCTTTCGGTCTTTGTGTTTGGCGCATGATATGCAGTCCCGTCACATAATTTAAGCTCAATCATTGCTTTAGTAAACAAAAATTATAAAGGATGTAAAATTAAGTGCAAATACGTTTTTCATGAAAATATAATACTCCATCAGTATGATCATTATTGACTTTTAAAATTAATTTAAAATATTTTTAAACTTAAAATTAAGATGATTTATTAAATATTATGAAACAATAAATCTCGCAATAATTAAAATTTGTTTAGATATAGTTTACAATCAAGGTTGATCATTGTATTGAAGAAAATCAAAAGAATTTATATCAATTTAAATATTAAAAATATTTTAAGTTAATTTCAAAAAGTCAATAACAATCTTATATATTGAAATAGATAAATTACTATAACTTTTATGTTATGGGGAGTAATAGCCGGTCATGGACCATTTTGTACTTGTTTTTGAAAAGCAAGAGAAGTGTAGTATATATTGGGCCGTCCAGAGCTAAATGCAGGCTAATAGTGTAATTTAGTCCAGGTTCAGCATTTGGATGTCCCAAATATAATATATTGGGTTAAACATAAACCATGACGGGACATCTTGTTACCTAAAATACTACTTCTATTACCAGACTTTAATCCCCAATCGGTGGCCAACTTTCTTAATTCTTCCCAAAAATTAAAATGCCATAGCTTAAATTTGAGTACCACACATTTAACCAAGTTTGGCTTGGATTCTTAATTAAAAGATTATGATAAATTTACAACGAATTATAATTGCAAAACTTATCAATATATGAAATTGGTAAAAATTATATGAGGACCTTACTTATTACACTTATTCACATAACTGACAATCAAAAAATCAACATAAGTATCGCAATATATATCATTTTCCTAATTAAAATATACTTTACCAATTTTCATTTATATTTATTTGGATAAACTTCCTTTTCAAATAATCCTTCTGAACTAAAAAAAAGAAAATAGTAGAATTTGTTGACTTTTACTTTGACTATTAAATGTTTGCTTAGGGCACAGTTAAATATTTTTTTCAATAAAAAAATAAAAGTAAAACAAGAGAGTAGTTCTCTTTATTCTTTGAATGGAAAGAGTATAATCTTATGCTTTTGATGATTGGGTAGAATTTTCTTAGTCTAAAGGCAAAATGTTGGTTTTGGTTTCGTATTCATTTTCATTAACAAGTCTTGGGCTGAGGCCTCATATAGCATTGGGTTATTTCCATAAGATAGGCTTGAAATTAGGTCCATCAGGCCCACAAACCAAAATCAGAAAATGAAAGGAACAAGAGAAAATACCACTAATATCCACCCACCTTTGCTCCAAGTTAAAAGATTCACCATAAATGCAGAAAGTTCTAGTAGCTAACTGGTTGAAGTATTAATCAACTACAAAGAGAAAAAAAAACGTAGTAGTAGTTTCTAGAATCATACTTACTGCAAGGGTTTTGATGTTTCTCCCCTATGTCCTTCCTACGCATTAGACCAAGAACAAGAGTGCATCCATCCAGCTTGCTTAGGGACAAAACTAGCAAATTCCATATCTAAGAACAGAAAATTAAGCACAAAATACCTTTCCCACTAATGGGAAAAACTTTCCAACTTATTCTTGAGAATTCAGATAAATGTCGCTAAAAAGGATAAGAAATGTATTTATTACATAAGGTAAGGTAAACCCCCAAGTCAGAAATGAAATGCTGCTGCTGCTGCTGCTGCTGCTGCTGCTGCTGAGCTACCAGTTAAAAAAAGAAAAGGAAAAAAAAAAGGAACACCCTCTCAAATAATTTGAACGCCAAAAAGCTTTAAACCTTTCTTCTGTGAATCAGCTGATTCAAATTTCACCAAGTCCTTGTCTGCCAAGTTATTCTTCTCTCCCTCAGTGTCATCGCTATTCAGTACATTTTCAGGATTCTGCACTCCTTCCTCGAATTCATATTCTTCTGCGCCAAAAACTACATTTTCTCCCACATCAACACAGATTTCCTCAGCTTTAATGTTGTAATAAGCTAAATCAATCATACAAAACTTGCGAATCGTATTTGATGCATCTACATACTCGCACTTAGAGAAAATAACCCTATCCTTCCAATTGAGTTTATTTACCCGCACAAACTCATTCCAACCCCTAGTGAAAACATAACTTTGGCTGCTCTTCCAATAGCAGTACCGAAATTTCCATGGCCTCATTGATCTGTCATAGAAAACAAGCTGCCCGTCATCCACTTCGGCACCAGACTCATTTCCCTCCACGCCACTATTAGTAACTGGGAAATAATTCAAAGCATGTTTCTTGGGAATCACAAGTCGATTGAGCTTGCCTACATCGCTAGGTGTGAGTGCCTTCTCAAAAAGTAGTGTACATAAATACTCTCCTTTACAGTGCACTAGCGAGAAGTTCAAACCAACCTCTAACTCCCTCGATGGATATTGCAGCTTTAGATAATCAGCAAACTTGGACGGATAGGAACCGTCTTTGATCATGTATAGGATCACTTTTGTGCTGTACTGACTCTGAAATTTTGGTTCATGTGCAGTGATGCTTGTCCATGGAAAGTTTCTGTGGGAATCCCAATTCCGAATATTGATGGCCGCGCTATCATAAGCCCTTGCAGCTTCATTCTCTGATTTGAAAGTACCTAGCCAAATTCGCTGGTAATTGGCATATATCTGTGCTCCCCAGTGTCCATTTTGTTGCGCGACCACCCCCTTGAATCTTGAAGAATAGGCACTGCTATCATGTCTTGCACGCTTATGGGGGCATGGGTAATGGCCTGTACTGTTTAAATCTGAAGCTTCGCCCTTCACATTCGTGGTGGCAACTGAGAGATTGCTCATTTCTTCTCACTAAAATCCAAGGAAAATTAGTTCACATGAAAAAAAAACAAAAACATGAATCTGCAAAAGAATAGATCTACAAAAATCTGAAAATGAATACATAATAAGCTTCTCGTCCAATAAATGAATAGTTCAGCCTATATTGTTTATTGGCAAAACTAAGGAAAATCCCATTATAGTTGGCACGTTTTACTTATTACACCATTAAACTTTTAAAACTTGAAATTACCCTATTGAACTAATTAAAATTCTGAAATTACACCATTTCGTTAATAATATTGGACAGACGTTAAATTGATTTAAATATTTTCATACGTGGAAGACAAAAAAAATAGGAAAAACAATGTAAAAATGACTTGGCCAGCAACATTTGACTTGGTCTTATAAAATAAATTTAAAATGTAAATTAATAAAAAAATAACGGCTCGACTTTAATTCAGTAGCTTCCAAATAACTTTTTTTATCAGTATCCAATTAACCAGAACATTCGAACACACCGGAAGTTATGGAGCGTCGATCGATTTTCCGGCCTATTTTCAAGCACTTGACCTCATTTGACCATCAAACAAGTTTTGGAGTTCTTATACATAAGCTTCGTGATCTTCATTATATAGGTACAGACATGGACATAATTGGTTATTCTTATCTTTCTTTTACATCAGTGCAAACAATCTATATCTTTGAAGAAACTTTTCAATAATATGATACATACAGTTACAAATCCACCATTAATTCCGCCATATGTATTAGTTTTCTTTATAAATAATATAACTCAGTCTTCTTAGCTTAGATAATTATTTTTCTTTTAGTTTTATTTTTTTTCATGCAAGTAATATTAATAATATTATTTATTTTTATCTTTAATTTCATGACTAACTAAATTTTTAATACCTTGAAAAGAGACGTTTCCAATTCATCAAAATGATAAGCTTTTTCTTACATCCATATGATCTACTAAAGTGAATGTAGATCAGTATTGCCCATATAATAAAATCATATTTTGGTCATATGATGAAATTAGGTATTTCGTAATAATATTTTCTTTTCGTTTCGATATTAATGACTAATTGTTT
The DNA here is from genome assembly GCA_020205555.1 of Panax stipuleanatus. Taxonomy (NCBI): domain Eukaryota; kingdom Viridiplantae; phylum Streptophyta; class Magnoliopsida; order Apiales; family Araliaceae; genus Panax; species Panax stipuleanatus. The sequence continues at coordinate 417,740 of JAINUT010001977.1, forward strand.
TCGCCTTCTTATTTACCTTCGCACAAATTGCATATGATTCTTATATTGATTATGAAGTTTTAATAAATTATAGTTAATCTGTGAATTTTTCATAACTTATGTTTGTCCATATTAATTATATGAATTGTTATTTTTAAAGGGAAGGGAAAACAAGATTAGGAATTAATTCGGGAAAATAAGAAAGTGTTTATTATGTCAATAATTAGTGAATTCAGATTCCTAGGTAGTTTTTCTCATTACTAGGTTTCATTATTAATTTTTAACTTGCATTATTTAGTTAATTAATCATCTCCACCATCTTTATTTCTAATTTGTCTGAAATATAAATTAAGGATTTGATAGTTAATCTAGTCTCTGTGGTTCGACCTTAATTTGTCAAGTTTATAATAGACGTTACTAATTTTTATCACATCAGATGTCAACGTTCTCATGATCAACTTTAAGTAGTTATAAGGGAATAATATGTGAACCCAAAGTCTAGGCATAGTTATTAGTGGCATCCACTCTATTTCCCTTTCCCCATTTTATCAGTTTTATCTCGGAAACATACATAATTAAGCTAGAAGTTGTAAAGCTATTGAGTATGATCAGATCATCAGGTATTGCAAATAGATAGACTTCAATATGTCAAAGGTGGACCAGCGCCATAATTTCTACTTCCAAGAAGCAACAAAGTCAGATTCCCTTGATATTTCCTAGCTCAAAATAATAACACAAATAGAATCAGAAAAGTTGGAGACTCGATGTTCTCCTTCCAAATAATCATCTATGGTAGAAATCAATATTCACTTAAAATTCTAAATTACATTTGGTAGACAACCAAGTTAGAACTCTATTTATTACACTATTAATTTCCATCTCGAACTATGCTTTTGCTGCAATAATATAATATGACGGATTTTCTCAGCTAATATCTTTGAGCCACAGGTAGCTTCAGCCATGAACTAAATTTATTTTGCAGATCACAGCAAGATCCTTTTCCAATATTCCTTTCTTCTAATCACTTAATAGACTACTAAGAAAAGCGACATTAATCAATCACAAGTACTAGCTGGAACATATAATTACGTCTAACCTTTTAAGAAGACTGAAGCTAATTCCCTTACAATCAATCCATGTGGTTTTTATATCTAGCGAAGAAATACTTTACTTCATGCATACATACAAAATGAGAATAAGGAAAAAGAAATCAAATCAAATTGTATTTATATTTAATGCAGCAGATGAATCTATAAACGGCATGAAAAGGGATCTATATATGAGAATATGCGTAGACATTAATTTAAACAGTAGACATATATATCAACTAAGACTATAAGGAACCTAAAACATGTACAAAGGCCTCTAACAAGTCATAGTTCAGATAAACGAAGTATTTTGCGTCCAAATTTTGTGCTAATTCAGTCTCCCAATCCTTCCATAACAACTTCAACTTCCACAGAATCAACTAATACGCAACTAAGTATCAAAATTCACTCAAAATATTGCAAAAAATATGAAATCTAAAAAACTAATCATGGAATAATTTTGCGATAGGAAAAAAATAAAGAGAGAACAGTGTCAAAGAGATGCACAAAGATAAACAATGAAAGAACATAATAATGCAAATTAAGTATGAAAACGAGATTAAAAAACCAAGTATGAAATTGACTACCTGAGTTATTAACTTTCTCCAAAACAGGAAGCTATGAATGTATTGTATTGATTGTCCCCAGCACCAAGCAATTATTGCTGTTGTACCAAAACACAGCAAGTATATTATGTATAAATAACGTAATTAGTTCTGAAGTAATTGAGGAACCTAGGGCTTTGATGAAGGAGAAACTAATTAAGGATATTGATCATTAAAAGGCAATAATAATATATAAATACAAATTTGAAGCGTTCAATTTATGGAAGTAATTTGCTAACCTGTGTATGGTATGAAATATTGTAGAGTGATCATAATGATAACAAAATCAGCAAAATCTTTCCAAATTTCGCCGATGCATGCAGATCTGCCTCCCATAAAGAATCTTCAATATATTGGTTACCATATAAAACGAGGAGAGAGAATACACGGTACTGGATTCAGCCCTAGGAATTGTGAACACCAATACATATATATATATATACACACGGAGCCCATTAAATCTGTAATGTAATTATATGTGCTAATTCGTCGAAAAGTATTTTTGATTATATAGCAGTATTATTTATTTTTCGTTTTAATTTTATATACGCACTTTGCATTTAGGAAAAAATAAACCTAAAAAGGAATCAACAAACCCAGATTGAAGCCGAGAAAAGGGAGAAAATTCAGGGAATTCAACTTGTCTGAATCTTAATGAGAAAAAAGAGCAATGCTACTATCAGATAAGTCTCACATACACACATAGGTACTGTGAGTTCTCGCCTGATATGTGGGACTCACAATATGTATGTGTGTATGTAAGAGTTATATAAAAGAATTTAGGATCTTCTTAACATGTGTCCTAAGGACACATGTTAAGCACACAGTTCAAGAGAATATTCTCTTGAATTGTGTGTATATTCTTTTAATTTTTGCATTTGCATTAAGTTCAAAAGAATAAGCACACAATTCAAGAGAATATTCTCTTGAATTGTGTGCTTAGCATGTGCCCTTAGAGCACATATTAAGAAATTACAAGAATTTATGTGATAGTAGCATTATTTGAGAAAAAATACTCTCTAGAGCAGAGTAGGCATAGAAACCGAGGCAGTGAATTTTATAGGTAATAAATTTAGAGTAATATTAGAGACATAATTTATTTTATAATTTGTTGATTGTGGCATATTTTATCTTAGTATATTGATGAATAAATTATTTCAATGTAATTTTCGGCTCCACATAAAAGTTCAGGTAGAGTATGTTATAACAACAAATTATAAAATAAGTTGTGTCTCTAACATTATTGATAAATTTATGGCCTCCGGAATTAAAACCTTGTTTTTCCGTTGTGTTCAGCTGCCATCTATTTAAATTTTAGTTTTCAAAGTATAAAAAAAATCTATTCAAATTTCAAAATAGTAGGAGCGTCGAATGTATGTATGTATGTATGCATAACCGAGTGAATTTTAAAGTAATGATTGGCCATAATTTGCAATTAAAAAATGACATATAAAGATAGATTATTTATTTTTCTTAAAATTCTAAATGATGAAAATTATCCAAAAAATTAATTAAACCACACACACATTATCAACCATCACATATAAAAACACATAAAACGATTCTTCCGATTAAAAAAATTATTGAGTTGTTTAGGTTCGTAATAATGAATAGACTTGATTGACTTGTAAAATGAATCGCACTTCTCTTCTCCCTCTTTGACTTCCCTCCTCGTCCTCTTTCGATTTCAGTTTATGTGTAATTAATTATATTTAACATCTCCTGTACAAATAATTTTAATAATATATTGGTCCTAAAATTGGCTTGAAAAATTTTTAAACTATTTGCTTCGTCCACCATTCTCTTCATCTTCCTATCCATGATCTATTTATATGTCAAACACTTTTGACTTGTATAAAACCTTATTTTTGGATTAAGTACAAAAATGTTTTTGTTTACAAAAGAATAGAAAGACATTATTATTTTAAGAACAAATTTTCATTGCTAGTTAAAACGGAGTGTGACAGTAAGCTTATTAACAAACTTGAGGGGATGTTCAAGGTCTGTCAGTATCTCTATTCAATTCTTTTCTCTAATATTGACTGATCTCAATACTTAATCTAAAATTGTGGACAATATGAATTGATACATATATAGATTGTGTTCTTTCACCCCTTTTTGACATGAATATCTGACAAATTATTAAATTTATTATTCAAACGAATATGTGCATTATCAACTAGTATAATTAAAATTCTCAAGTGTTTATATTTTTTAGTGCGTCAATTAAAATATCATGCTAAGTGTCATATTCATGTCCTTTGTTATTCTATTAGCTTAAAGTACTCAATCATCGAATACTTCGAAGTTGAATCCCTTCTATTATACATCCTCTTTAAATTCTATTCAATACACCATATTTTTTATAGCTGCAAATAGCATAATTGAAAACGATACTGGTCAACTAATTTATTATATTAAATAACTCAATTGTTTTAACAATGAAAGTAATCTGACACTTTTTCATCATTTATTCATTTGATAAACATGTGGATATTTCATTAAAATTTTATTGGATAAAAATTCTTTTAGACATTTAACAGTGAAAATAATTTTTATGATTTTATTTTTTTTGTAGAATTGATTTTAATATCATCAACAATCAAAATTATTAAGAAATTAGAAGAAATGTGTAACGAAAGAAAACCAAATCTTACTTGGTCACTCCTAATCATAAATTACGAAGAATAATTAAATCAAAAAAATTCATACTTTATTTTATTTTATAGATAGAAAAAAAATATGAGCCCAACACGTATCTATTAAGATTTGGTTGATTGACACTTCTATCCCTCTAAGTTGTCGCACACTTTTAAAGTTGTCCCTAAAGTATACTTTTTGTCAGTTAGGTCCTTAAAGTGACATTTTATTGGCGTTTCCGTTCCTTCAGTCCAATTTAATCTCAACCCGACCCATTTTGACCAATTTTAATCTAACCCGACCCAGTTTAATCCAACTCAAATTTTTAATATTTTAAAATATAATATTATTTTTAAAACAAGTTTAAAATGATAATTATATTTAACATTTTAAAAATAATATTTATTATTTTAAAATAAATTATTATTTTTAAAATAATAATAATTTTAATATTTTAAAATAAAATAATTATTTTTAAAAATATTAGTTTTTTTAAAAAATAAATAATAATTATATTTAATATTTTAAAATAAAATATATAGTTTTTTATTTAAAATGAAATATTATTTTTAAAAAGTTATAAACATAATTATTATTCTAAGGAAAAAATATTAGAAACTTTTATTTTTTCAAAAAATATTAATTTTTTTTGTGAAAACAAATTTTTACATAAAAAAAATGAAAAAATCACTTTATTTTTTAAAAAATAAAATTTTATTTTCTTATGTAATTTTTTTGAATCTATATTTTATGAAACTTTACTCATTTTTGAAAAAAATAAAGTTTCTAATATTATTTTAAAATATTAAATATAATTATTATTTTAAAATTAATATTTTTTTTTAAATATTAAAAATAATTATTATTTAAAAAATAGTTAAACTATATATTAAAATATTTATTATTTTAAAAATAATAATTTATTTTAGAATATTAAATATTATTATTTATAAATGGTAAATAAATTAAATGATAAAGATATTAAAATTTTTTTCTAAAAATAATTTTTGACATAAAAAAATGAAAAAATCACTTTATTTTTTAAAAAATGAATTTTTATTTTTTTGTGTAATTTTTTTGAATCTATATTTTATGAAACTTTACTCATTTTTGAAAAAATAAAAGTTTCTAATATTTTTTCCTTAGAATAATAATTATCTTTATAACTTTTTAAAAATAATATTTTATTTTAAATTAAAAAATAAATATTATTTTTAAATATTAAATATAATTATTATTTTAAAATTAATATTTTGTTTTAAAATATTAATTATAATAGTTATTTAAAAAATATTTAAGTTATATATTTTATTTTAAAATATTAAATATAATTATTATTTAATTTTTAAAAAACTAATATTTTATTTTTAAATATAAAAAATAACTATTTTTAAAATAATTATTATTTTAAAAATAATAATTTATTTTAAAATATGAAATATTATTTTTTAAAATGTTAAATATAATTATTATTTTAAACTTATTTTAAAAATAATATTATATTTTAAAATATTAAAATTTTTTGTTAGGTCAAACTGGGTCGGGTTCAGATTAAATTGGGCTGAAGGAACGGAAACGCCAACAAAATGTCACTTTAAGGATCTAACTAACGAAAATTGTACTTTAAGGACGACTTTGAAAGTGAGTGGCAACTTGGAGGGACAGAAGTGTCAATCAGCCATTAAGATTTTATTTTTAGAATTAAGGGAGTACAATCAAATATATAATGAATATTAAATTATGACAACCTAACCTAACCTCAACCCAGTCTCTTAATATTTTCAGGCCCAACGGGCCCTCTCAGCTCAATTGAAGGTTTAATCATATCATATCAAAATAATAAGTAATCAGTCCAATACAGAGTCAAATTGACCATTGTTACAACTTCCGCTGCAAGAAATGAAGAAATTGAAAATTGAAGACTGAACTCATCTCCCTCCTCTATCTCCCTCCTGTTTGTAAGTAGAGCGATGATAATGGAAGCTTACGCTTCAAAAAACCCTGACAAAGTCTGTACAGACGTCCTATTAGAATCTAGACATGCTTGTTACAAGGTATTTCAATACTTCATCCTCATTTTCTTATAATTCAGTGGTAAAATTTCTATATGCGTATTTAATCCATGGATTTCTGCAAAACCCACAAGGCTTGTGGCGCATTTTATGCATATTTGGAGAGAAAATGGAACATGAAACCTATAGAAATTGCATCCGTTGGACTGCTGTACCCTGTTAAATGCAAGAACCCTAGGAATGAATATGTTAAACACTGCAGACCCACCTGGGTAGGTTTATTAAATTGAATCACACCACATCATGGTTTCTAAGTTATGGTTCATAATTAATAAATTATATAGGATTTTGTTATTTTTTGAAGGTGAAGCATTTTGATAGGCAGTACTGTGCTAAGAGGAAGGCTCAGAGGCTTTTGGATGATAATGAGTCTAGGAGTGGTCCGTTGTCGCTTCCATACAAATCAGCTAATTGATGTTACTCTTACTCATCTATATTTGGATCTCGGTCATTGAGAATCAACTATTGGTTAATTTGGTCTTGTTTATTTAAGTATTTGTTGTAATATAGTGAAGGCACAACCAAAATAAACCACCTCCTTCATCCTGAATTTTGATGGGTAGTGGTTAGCATAAAGTTAACTTTGGTCAATTGACTAATACAGTGTCGACACACATGCTGAAATGTGATCTCTTTTTGTGCGTGTTACACTGTATTGATCAATTGACTAACTTACCATGAAATTAACTTTATGGTAACCGGATTATTCATTTTAATGAGTTATTATTAGTTGTATAAGTAGAAGGAATAGTGAAATGTGGGTTTATCAATCTCATGGTTGCATTTGTTGTCTGATTATTCAAACTACTTAAATTCCATTTTCGATGCTTGGTTGAGAAATTTCTTGTTAAAGGATTTTGTTGGATCTTGAGTATTCGAATGGGGGCATTCATGGAGGATCTGACCCATTTGGGTTAATTAAGAGATTGTCCAATAGACAAGGTCAATAGAGTCGTTCATTAATTTGAGCGTGGATTGATTGAACATGGAGGAAAAGTTGGGGAGTGGCTCAACCACCTCCGTATTAAATACCCATCTCAATTGATCGATACACATGCAATTCATTCAGTTTTGGGAAAAAAACATTCGTTGGGCATGGTGTTTCAGAAGTAAGTAATTTATGGCCTCATTAGGTTGGGTTTATCAATTTTAGCAGGGGTGTAAGGGATTACTCTTTTAGCTAGGTTCCTTATTTAACCCTATAAAGAGAGAGAACTAGCTTCAATCACAGGGGCGGAGCTTGGAGTCGGCTTTTGGGGCTATAGTCCGGCCCAAATTTTTTTTTTACTAGATATACTATATAATTATGTAGCCCAAAATAAATAAATTAGAATAGTCTTGGTCAGCCCAACCAAAATGTACAATTTTGGTATTGTAATATCTTTTGTCCGCCCAACCCAAATATACAATTTTAGCATTATAATATTTTTAGCCCTTCCCAATTATTATTCCTGGCTCCGCCCCTGTTCAATCATAGTCGTATTTTCTAATACACTCATTGAGGATATTTCTGAACGTCGCAGCTATTCGCTAAACCTAAACGTGAGAATCAATTGAGACGTTTAAGTAAGAAAAAAAATAAAAGGATAACACTGCCATGTCTAGACAAAAAACCGCGTGTTTGAGGCCGGTTAATCCTGACGGATCCAATAATAAAATCCCTTGAGGAAGAGGGATGTAAAAAAAAATGCATTCAAGCTTCGAGTAATAAACATGTTAGACCTTGAAGAACAAGGATGTCCTCTTATATCTTTTTCCTTAACACTTTCCAATAAGTTGGGTTGCAGTTTTGTTATATCAATATTTTTCAATCTATCTTGGATACAAGTGTATGCAAGCTGGAGCAGCTCTTTAGATATCAGATGACATATCAATACAAAGTATAAAACCAAAATAGAGCTATTACTTACTGGCATAGCCAAATTGCCAAGAAATATTGCTTAATGCTAGTGCTAAACCACTTAACATTTGGTTTCTTAGTTTCATAATATGTATTGTGCGTGCATTATTATTGTTCTCAACAACTAATTGAAGAAGTCTTGTTATCACTGCGCCACAACTTCGTAAATACTTTCCGTTTTAAAGTTTAATATTACGTTCGATTTTTAAATTTTAATATGATAAATTGTTATATTTTAGTCGAATGTAATAAACTATGTAAGGTAGATAATATTAGTTAAAAAAATTATTATTTTTAAAAATTAAATGAATATATATATATATATATTAAGTTCAAAAGTTTTTGATTTGACTTAAAAAGTCAATTTGATCTTTTTATTTGACTTTTAAAATCAAACGACAACATATTAAATTTCAAAATTCGTATGACTCATAAAAATTTATAATTAAATAAATTTTGTGATTAATAATTTTTGTTATATACTACTATAATATTATAATAATTATATCTAACTAAAATCAAATATAATTAATGAATATATTTTTGCAACGGATAGAGTGTGTTTTTTTGTTCACATGCACTTTAGGTAGTGATCATTTGTCTTGTTCATCCATCAATGTTTACAACTTTTCTTAATACTTTACGGTTCTACAAAAAAAAATAAAAAAAATAGAAGTAATGTAGGGTTTGCAATGTTTAATAAGAATGACCTACTAGTCACATAATAATAACATGATAATAAAATTTAAAAAAGAACAAATTATTAATTAAATAGTAGTGATATAATAATAAAATATAATGATATATTCAAAAATATTGTACTATCATTTTATTATTTAATAATTTTTTTAAAAAAATACTTCCTCCGTCCCCATGACTTAAGTAATGAAAAAAATTTATCATCAAAAATATGTTTAAAGTACACAAGTAAGTAGATAAAATTTTATATCAACTAATTTATCAATTGGTCATACTACATTTTAGTCAAATAGTAAGTCAATCACATCACAATTGAATAGTTCAAATTAATTCACTATCTTGCCACAAACCCAATACCACAAAACCCAATTAAAATAATTAACACATACAAATACAATGACAAAATAAAAAATAAATTTATTATTTATCCTCTTATTTTACTACATTAATTTGTGTAAAAATTGTTATTAAGCCATTTTTACAAGACGGATGGAGTAATGCTTTTTTATTTGTTTATGAAATGGATTGAATAATTTATTACAAAAAAAATAAAATTTTAGAATTTTTGGCAAACAAAACCTTATCATGTGATAAACGAGATTTTAATTTTTAATATGAAAAAAAAGAAAGAAAGAAAAATATCATATTAACTTTAAATATAAAATATTTAATTTACTTCAAAAAGTATGCTGAAAAATATATGAACTTATGCTTTACAATAATCGTTAAATCCACATTACCACTATTATTTATAGTTCTGAAAAAAAGAAAAGTTATTACTATTATTTGATGGTTGATATTCTACTAGAGATAAGTCATAAGAGGGGCTTTATCTACAATTGTTGAAAGTGTTGGGCTGTAACAGTAATTTTGGCATGTTCTTTTGATATTCCTCGTCTATTTGTTTTGGTCAGAGCTCAGCGCCGACGGGAAGCCTTCATTCTAAAAAAAATAAGAAATTCAAGCATCGGGATCCATCTGATTCGAGAAACACATACACCTCCATAATTCATCTTTATTCAAGCTAATCCTCTCGTCTCGATCTTCCTTATTTTCACACTGCATACTTTGCTCCATCTCCAAATCCGTATCAAGCAATTTCACAACAACAATCTAAGGTATAATGGCTCCTCTCTCATATCTTATTTGGGATGTGGTTACAAGTTACGAGCATTTTCTTATGATTTTCTGCTTTAAGCGTTAATGGTAGTTTGTCTCAGCACTGTTGAAGCATCTTCTCCATCCGTCTCTTAATATAAGAGTTTTTAGAGTTGTGCACAAGCATTAAGAAAATGATTCTATAACATTAAATATAATATCAAATGTCTATATTGTGTTTGTATTAAAAAAAAATTATTTATTAGACAAAAAATAGTAAGAAAATTAAAATTATATTTAATATTTGGAGTATTATTAGAAATTAAGTAATTAATGCTTATTTGAAATTGTAAAACGTCATATATTAATGGACAATTTTTTTTATCTAAAACGTCTTATATTAAGGGACGGAGGGAGTATTTTAGTAATAACTTATATATTCATACCCAGGGCCTGTTCGGCAACTACTTATAAGTTGATCAAACCAACTTATAAGTATTGAGTGTTCGGGAACGACTTATTTTTTGACTTATAAGTCAAAAAAAATAAGTAACAATTTTTAACGTAAAATAAAAGGACTTATAAGTCATTCTTAATAAGCTATTTTGACCAATTGTAATGACTATTTTACCCCTCTCTGTCTTCCTATATTACATCTCTACCCCCTTTCGTATGATTTATCTTCAGTTATTTTATTTATCTTCCTTCTTCTCTCCACACTACCGACCGGAGCTCTCTCTCCCCTCAACGTCCGGCCGACCACCCTCCGACCTCTCTTCCCCTTCCTGTCGCCAAATCATAGCCCATCCTTTTCATTTATAGCAGCCGAAACCTATCCACTGCCTATTCAATTGAATCAAGTTTGAGGCGAAATTAGGGATTAGTTGTGCAACTGAAGAAGCAAAGGTAATTTCTTGTTTAAATTAAGAATTCAAATTATAGTTGGTTAAGTTGAAAATTGATTGTTGAATCATATTGGTATATGAATTGGGTATAAAAATTGTGATTGTGAACAATGTTAGTTGCTCTGGAAATTGGGAATTTTTGATATATAGTATCTGTGAATATTAATTGGGGATTTTTAATATATAGGGTATATCTATGTGTATATGATATTTATTTGTGAACTGAGCTTATGGAAGTCTGTTATGGCTATGAATCATATTGGTAAGCAAGTTTTGAGACAAATTGTTTTTGGGTAATTTATAATGGGTAATTTTCAAAAATAGTTTATTTATAGCTATGTATTGGAAAATAGGTTTTGTATTAGAGGTTATGAATTATTATGGCTATGTGATAAAAGGCTTTTCCAAAAATGGTATAGACAAGTATTGAAAGCAGAAAATGTTAGAGAGGGTATGAATTGATGTGGTTATGGGAGGTAGTGCTCATGATACTCGGATATTCACACAAGCAATTATAAGAGAAGAGCTCAAATTTCCGCACCCAACTAGTGGTATGGTCTCATATCAATAAGTTGTTTAGCAATAATAAGCTGTTTACCAATAATAAGTTATTTACCAATAAGCTGATTAAATAAATTATTTACCAATAAGCTATTTAAATAATAAGTTGTTTACCAAAAAGGTTTTTAAATAAGTTGTTTACCAATAAGCTGTTTAAATAACAAGTTGTTTAGCAATAATAAGTTGTTTAAATAATAAGTTGATTACTAATAAGCTGTTTACCAATAAGCTGTTTAAATAATAAGTTCTTTAGCAATAAGGTTTTTAAATAAGCTAGTTACCAATAAGCTGTTTAAACAATAAGTTGTTTATCACTAAGCTCTTTAAAATAAGCTGGTACCAATAAGTTGTTTATCAATAATAAGTTGGTTACCAATAAGCTATTTAAATGATAAGTTGTTTAGCAATAAGCTATTTAAATAAGTTGTTACCAATAAGCTGTTTATCAATAATAAGTTGTTTACCAATAAGCTGTTTAAATAATAAGTTGTTTACCAATAAATTGTTTAAATAATAAGTTGTTTACCAATAAGCACTTGAAATAAGTTATTTACCAATAATAACTTATATTGAGTCAATGTATCTTTTTATAATGTCCTTTTTAGTAATCTTTATATTTTATTTTAACTTATAAGTTATTATCAGCCGAACACCTTCCTAACTTGTTTTAACTTAATTTCTAACTTATAAGTCATTATCAGCCGAACACTTTTACTTATAAGTCACAACTTAAAACAACTTATAAGTCAACTTATATTTTAACTTATAAGTCATTTTAAAATAATTCACTCCCGAACAGGCCCCTAGTTAGGGTTTTTCTTGTTTTTTAATATATTTTTCTGATTAATTATTTTTGAATTCCATCCCTGTTGGTGTATAGTTGAAATTGTTTAAATCTCTGTTTAGTTATGTTGTTTATATTTTCCATGTAAAAGGTCTATCCAAAATTGAGATGGGTGGTTGTTTTTAATTTCTATTTTTGAGATGTATTTGATTGTTACTGTAAGCTGGCTTGTTGATTTTTGCCTCTAAGAATCTGACCAGGACACCCTTTTGTCTTCTGGCGTTTCATTTGTTTCTCTCTTCTGATTCTTCTTTTCTTTGATATCGTTTAACTTGTGTGCAAAATATAGTATAGTATATGGTGAATTTTATGACCATATAATGAGTTTTATATGCAGCAAAATGGGTTGTACACAGACTTCTTCAATGGAGCCTCTATTTTTGTGCCATTTGTGGGGGGTATCAGCATTTGTTTCATTTATTTTATTACCATTTTCCCTTCTTTGGGATAATCAGTTTTTTTTACAGCAAGGCCTTTCCTTTTTCCATATTGTTAGTGTGTTTTCCATATTGTTATTGTGTGTGTGTGTTTAATCTCCAGGAGCTAAATGATCTGGTCTCAATCAACATTGTTATCAGAGTTATGAATCTTCTGATCAACTGGCATGTATTGGTAACGCACAAAAAGTTCCTTTTTCTTGTTTGCTTGAGGATATATTCATTACTAGGCCCTTCATTTAGGAAAAAAGGCCTTACAAACTGAATGCACTACACACACTTAACAGGGTATTCTACTATTCTTTTCTTTATCTTCTTAAATACAAGGTGCAGATTCCACCTGAGAAAGAGTAGAACAAAATTTTGTAAATGGGTAAAAGCGAAAAGGAAATGTTATTTTCTATCATTTACTGGTATTTATGTGAAACTCAATTGTCTTGAACTCTTCCTTCCCTTAACATCCTGCCAACTATCAAGCAATAGGCTATAAGGGCTTTGATTATTTTTATTTTATATTCCATTTGGAAAGGAAAGACTACATTTATGGGTTTACAAAGATTGTTATTAAACTAATAAGATACTCTGTTTGTTCCAAAATTAAAAATGCATTTTCAAAACGATGATTTTTAAGGACAAATTTGTTTTACCAAACATATTCCTAACAGTTTTTAGAAATAGAACGGTAGCATGACAGTCCTCAATCTACCTAGTATATTAGTCATAACATATTAGGAAATTCATTGAACTAAATGGTCTAGTAATAGAAATGTATCTCTAATTTTGAAACGGTGATAAGTACCATCTCAATTACTATATCTTGAGCATAGCAGTCATTTGTCTCTTCTATTTTCACGACTTTTATCACCTTATTTGTAGCCAATAATGTGATATATGTGTAGGATGAGTCAATTTGGGTTGTCCATCTTTACTCTTTAACGAACCAAAGGCTTTATAGAATTCAAAAACTAGTGTGACGAACTACAAGAATTTGTTAGTTAATTTCATATTTTCTTTCTTTTAGTTGTAAACGGGTGAACTTTTTTTCTCTTTTGATTTTTGTTTATGCATATATTCAAAATTTCTGAAATTGATAGAAATCTTAGCTCTGCTCTTTTTGTTTTGATTTAGATGTTCAAATAAGTGTTATTTATGGAGAAAACCTTGAGGTATGAACTGTAAACCATAATTTGGCAGAGCCAAGGCCATTAGATACAACAAAACCTTTCTTTCTCGTCTTGCAATTTGAGTGGGTTGGTGAGCCACAAGTAACATGGCCTTAATAGCCAATATCTGAACTTGCTGGCTAAAGGCTTATAAGGCACTCTCTATCCTCACACAATTTGTATGTAGGACTGGGGTATTATATTAGTACTTTTTATAGATAAAAGTGTATTACTTATAAACAAATATATTTGATATACAGGCAGGCAGCTTAGAAAAGAAAAGAAAAGTGTAAAACACAGGCAGCTTAGCAAGTATTGGAATGGACCTGATTAGGTTCGATGCATCCCACCCCTGGCCCTTATACAATACAGTATTGTAGTTGGCTCTGTTTGCTGTATACTCACTGTAACATTATTCTTATAAAAAATACAGTAACTTTTAATTAGGTTTAGTGTTGTTTTGTTAATGTTTGGTCTTAGTGTTCTGCTTTTAGTAGACTTGTTATTACAAAGCTACTTTCGTTTTGCTACAGATATTTTTTTTGTTAATGATCAAAGTATTCCTAATGAGGGAGCATCTTGATAAATTAAATTGAAAAATGAGCGTTGAAGTTCCTGGTTCCTGAACTTCCACTGTGGCATGTGCTAATGTTGTCTGCTTGATTGTTATAGAAGTTCCTTTTATATTTGGTCAATGCTATAGACTATGTATAATTGGTAGGGTCATGACTTGTGAGTTGTGGGGTTGCAGACGTCTTTAGTGACTCATTGTATTATTAGTCACTGCAGATGCCTAGATGCCTTCAAGAATAATATGTAGTTTAATATGTGTGTGAAGTACGGGCTGATTTTTAGCAGTTTGGCTTCCTTCATCTTATATGCTTTTTTGCAATTTGGTTTTCAAGTGGCAGTTTTATATAGTACTTGGCCTTGACACATTTACCTTATCTTGCAAACACAAAAAAGAGGAAACTTACGTAGTGTGAGAATCTACATTCGAGTTTATGTGTATCTTATCGGTAATTAGCGAACAAGGAATGATTGTACAAATAGTTATCTGAACAGGTTGGTATTTTGCGTAGCAAGTCCCTCGGTTTTCTATCTATGTTTATGCAAAGATCAAAATGATAATTTAAAAGTTTTTTCCCTGTAAAACAAGCAGCTGCTTCAAATATATCATGAACAAGGGAGGAGTAGGAGGAGGTGGGCCCACCGCTGCAGCTGCGGCCGCTGCAGCTCAAAAGCAGAAGACGTTACAGCAAAGAGTCGACAATGATATTGGAAATATTGTGGATAATTTTAGTTTCATTGTCAATGTTGCCAGGGTACTCTCTCTCTCTCTCTCTCCCACATTCTCAGGAACACAGTTGTACACATGCACATAGTAACATGCCAATCTGCCCCACTGCTTTACTGAATTTTTTGGATTATTTTCGATATAGAAACAATAGAGATGTTGTTCGAGCCTTGAGGTATTTCCTGTTAGGAAAAATTATTAAAAATATGTAACTCCTAATGAGGATTTGCAATGAGAATGTGGTGGTTAAAAATGTTTTTTATTCCTTAAACGTGTCTTCTTTTGTCAAACCTCTTATTGTACTTCGCAAGAATTGAAAAAAATACCTGTTTGACAATAGATACAAAAGTGAAAACTTCTGTAATTTATGAACGTAAATGTAGAAGATAACTAGTTTTTAGAATTACCATCATTACTGTACTGATTATAGGGTGATAACTTGGTTTCCAATCATTTGTTTATGTACGTCACACAGTCCCTCTTTCAACAGTTTCCTTTTTCACCGGAGGTATAAGAATAGTTGCTTGCTTGAGTTTCACTTGTTCATCAACTAAATACGCCCTTTTAAACTGGTTTCAATACAGATCCAGAAACCATTTGCTTGACTTATCAGGGAAATGGTAATTTGCTAGCATAACTGATCAATCTAAATTTTAACTGTGATGGGTTAAATATGAAATTAAAAAGAAGGATTTTAAACTTAAGGAAAGATGGATTTAGTTAAGCATTATTTTTATTAGGTTCATTGAAAATTCAAGAATTTCATAGTGGTAAGTGGAACGAATTTTGGAGGTGAGAAAAATGTATGAATAACCATCCAATGGGCTTTTCCGTGATTCAGTTTTACAACTTTTTTTGTGTCAAAGATCAGAAGCTATGCGCAAATTCTCGATTTTACAACCTTCTTTTTCGATGTTAAAGATCAGAAGCTATGTGCAAATTCTCATCGGATCTCGATAGGTCACCAGAAATGGTATATAGGCACTCAGTTGACTTGTATTTCCCAATCCTACTTCGTTAATAGTTTCACAATCACACCCACACAAATCCACCAAGCCCTAGATTTTTTAGATTTTAGATCTCAACTCTCCATTTCATGCCTTTGTGGCATGACCTAGTAAAATAGATTGTAAGAACTTGGAGACAAAAGAATATATTCTAAATAGACCTACCAGAACCGGACGAACTACAAGTAAAAAAATAAATTCAAATTTTGGAAATTATCCTTAGAATATTTCAACTCTGAGTTAAACTGTGGATACTATCAAAGTGGTAATTTGTGTGCAGAATTGGTATATGTGTTGAATAATTTTGTACCGGACTAAAATATACTCTACAGATACAAGTAATTACGGAAGCTTTATTGTTTGCTTCCTTGAATATTGTTTACTTCTTGTTTAAGTCAGTTTTGATGTTGAGTAGTCAAATATTCTGTCTTTTTCTTCTGTCATTGTTCAGATTTCTACATCTCCACCTTAATAGCCAAAATGTTTCCTTTCTAAGGGGCCACAGTGACCAGAAATTTCATGAAACTTGTTAAACCAAACAGAAGAACTTTTCAGAAATGTTTGGAATACAAGCCACTGAGAAACTCTGAAACTAAATCTTGCCATCTTGGTTGCTAACAAGTACGAGTTAAACAGGAAGAATCTATGATAAGAAGAAAATATTACGAAGGAAGAAACCGAGATTCACATATTCCATCTATTAGGGGAAGACTGAGATTCTCGTGTTCCATTTATTTGAAAGCTGATGTGTCAGGTAGGAAGAATTAGAAATCTCTAAGTTTGCACGTGACATGCTTGATGATGTGTAAAGTACCTTCATTTAGTATTTCAATAAATTTTCCCATCATTGCCTCTATCACACTTATGGATCTCTTTCTAGCATTCTGCTGTTCTCTCCTTTATGTGAATGTCATCTTGTGTAATTAAAGATTGGTTTTCATTTCTGTAGCACTTCGGCTGTTCTCTTGTTACAGTTTAGCTTGTGATATGCCTTGATTTTTGACTTGCTGTATTATTTATCACATATTCACATTATTGCCTATATTATAATATTACCTGCGATGTTCTATTTTAAGTGAATTCCATATTGAAATAAAAGTGGTTCCGCTAATCTTGCTTAGCTTCTTTTGATATTTATGGTAAAAACAGTCCTAATGTGCACATATTATGGGAACATTGACCAATATATAATGTGCTTGAGGTTTTAGTTCTCTATTTCGCAGTGAACTTCCTTTTTTCCCTCAAGTACTAAATATTGTCAGTTGTCACTATAACCAGAGGTTTCATTTCCCTGTGCACCAGAATGAACTAATGTCATATCCTGACAGTATTATGCATATTGCAGGTTAATGATCCACCTGTTAGAAATTCACAAGAAGCTTTCATGATGGAGATGCGTGCAGCCAGAATGGTAAGAGGTTACCATTTCACACCCATATTACATAGATATAAACATACACAAGTGCACACTTGTAATACTTTTATATATGTATGCATCACTGCATATGTATCTCCCCTCTGACATTTTTTATCTTTCTTTTTTTGGTGGCATTGGAAGCCTCGTTGTTCTTTATACATTTTCATCGTCATTTAATAAAAAAAATCTTATCAAAGAAAAGTTTACACAAATCAGGGGTGTCACATAAGTAGTCGTCTTTAGAGAATGGCGGGAAAAACCAACGCCTCATATGTTGAATTGGGATCCGGTAAGTTGGTCAATTAATCAATACAGTACTGACACGCAGAGAGAGATCACTTCCCGGCCTGCGTGTTGACATTGTATTGATCAATTGACCAAAGTTAACTTCATGTTAACCACTCCCGTTGAATTGTGTGAACTGTCCCAATCTCCTAAACGAATTTATATTACGGTTTCTTCATTGCCTTGCCTTTTTTTTTTCTCCCAATGACGACACTTATTGGCACTATGAAATGTGAACAACAGGTTCAGGCAGCTGATTCATTGCTTAAATTGGTGTCAGAGTTGAAACAGACAGCCATCTTTTCAGGGTTCGCAACCCTTAATGACCATGTAGAGCAAAGAACAGATGAGTTAAACCAACAGGCAGAAAAAACAGATGGCATGTTGGCTAAAATTGGAGAGGAGGCAGCAGCTAGCCTTACAGAGCTTGAATCACATTACTATTCTTCTGTACTGAGGACAAGCCAATCGCCACAACAATGAAATGGCTTCTAAGATGCTAAGCAATAAGTGAATTGTGGAGTTTACTTGTTTCTAGAATTTCTTTCCATCAAACAGTTTTGAAGGGTTTGGAATTTCCAATGGTATTGTCTGTATATATATCTAGTTCCGATCATAATTCGGGAAAGATTTGGCTAATGAACTACCGTTGAGCTCCTGTCCCGATTTAATTGTGCCCATTCAGAGATCTTATGCTCTTACAGAAGATGAGACTGGTGCAATGTTTATTAGAGAGTTCAAGATTACTTTTAATAGGGTTTTGTCCCACAAAATTTTGTACAGAACAAGGGTTGATTGCTACGAGTAGTATAATTTGAAAGCGACGGTGACTATTTTTGGACACCCAGTAAAGGAAAAGAAAAGAGGTTCTTGAATTAAATTTGGGAAGGTCGGGGTAAGTGATACTATTAATACTCCCCTCTAATTACTCCCTCGTATAAAAGACTATTTTTTCAAATTGGGGCATATAGAGAACTAACCTAAATCCCTGCAATACTTGTATATTCTTACAGACTAATATGAAAATGCCAAATGCAATTTAAGATTCCGAGAACGTTTAGACTGTGTTTTTGTTTCACGTACCTTTCAATTGTATTTATTTTTTGAACTGGCAACATATAAACCATATGATACTTACCATCTTCTTCTTTTTTTACCACAAAGTGAGTACACTTTTTAGTTAATTATAAAACATCCTCCCCCTCCCCCAGGGCAAAAGAGTTGATATTAATATTAATATAACATAATACGATATTCTCAAATTTATCATCATAATTTTATTATTCTACCAATTACTAAACTAAAACTTTTTTATTTTATAAAATAAAACTATATTCTTATATTGTCAAATTTTGTAAATGAGAATCTTTTTGCGGAAGGAAGCGACTAGGAAGGCAGGGCCATATATTCGTCTTGCCAATGTAAAAAGAAACACAATGTGATCCATGTCAACTAATCATGGAATGAAAAGAGTAATGTCAGGTAATACCAAGACACCCCCACCCCATCCTCTTTCTGAACGAAAGCAGATCCTCTGTCCCCTTATGTCCCACCACTTAAATGTTGACACTTGTCTTTTTTTTTTTTTAATTTTAGAGTTAATTAGTGTTAAGTAAGAGGATATGTGTCAACATTTAAGATGGTGGAACACAAGCGGACAGGAAATTTGGGGACAGAAGATCTGCTCTCTTTGTGAACACGCATAGACAAGGAAGGGAAAAGATTTGTGCAAGACAAACTGAAGGAACATGGAAAACAGTGAAAGGGCTAAGAAGTAGCACAACTGTCCAACTTCCAACCAGGTTAAAATTCAGTGTAGTACTACGAAGTTTAAACCAGAAAAAGAATTAACCACATTAAGATTCTGTTAATTCTTTTTCTGGTTTATTCTGTTAACAAAAACTCTATGTGGACATGACATGAATGCATTTAAATTTTATTTATTTGTATTTTGACCCCCAATGGTGGGTGAAAATATAAATAAGTGAAGTTCAAATACACAATTTTCATGTTCAATATTCACCATGTCCACCTAGAAAAGCTCTTCTGTTAAACAGTGAAAGGTGGTCCAAGTAGCACAACTTTCCAACTAAACCAGAAAGCTTAATGAAAAGTAATTTACAAATAAAATTTCTAAAGACACTGGAAAACTAGTTTGTGAAAGAGAGAGACCTCACTGCACACTTGACAAGATTCACGTAATTGTTGCCACTGGGATTGATATGATGGAAGGTCATCCCATTACAAAAACTAGTTTGATGACTGCAAGTCTAACACTGTGGATCATAGCTGCCAAGGATAAAGCCAACCCACTTCAGTATCATCAACGTTGAAGACAAGAAAGTAGTCGAGAAATTCAAAATAAAATTCAAATCAAGAGTACAGGGGAAACAACGTGAATCTTTTCCCCCAAATTGAAATCTTCACACGCATGGCATGGATCTCTTCTTGCACCTATTTCTCACAACAACTTGAACACTCGATCCAAATAAGAAAGAGAGATTGCTTAACTTATCAAAAGACTTGAACTAAGTTTTCAGAAAAAAAAACTGTGTTTCCATTAACTATGTCCACTAATTTCAACTTTAATATCAAGATGCAATTGCAAAATGTGTTCCCCGCTAGTCAGCGTGAAGAAAATCCACAAGTAAATTCTACACCTTCAGATTCAAAAACATACTATATACTAGTTTTCAAAAAATGAACACAAGGTCCAACATGCCATAAACAAGACAGACTAGAGATGCAAGGTTCTCATTCGGTAAATCATTTAAAACCAAGCGTTTCATCCCGTAGTCATGTTCATACTCTCCAACCACTTACCTTTGTTCAACCTTTTCCCTGTTTTAGATTATTAGCTGGTCATCATGCATAATTTGTTGTGTTCCATCAGATTTCACCTCTGCAGCGACAAAGAAGGGGAAACTAAAAAGAGGTAGATTCACTTTTTACCCTGAGCCTTCTTTTCTTTTGCCTTCATGAGATATTCTATGGATATACTACTGTGCATCTTGTAAATTTTTTGGGGGGAGAATTTGCTCTTCTTTTGCCTTCCTGAGACATTCTAGGGCTCTTTTGTGCATCTTGTATATTTTTTTGGGGAGAACTTGCTTTAGGAGCCTAGCAAAGTTATCTTTTGGGAGGCGCCTTGTATACAAAGTCTGCAGGCATACGAGTGCGTTTCACCCTCTATTTGTATACTATGTGTGTACTTGCCGGTTTTGGGGCTTATTGTTAAATTAATTACTTACTAAAATAATCCATTTTACAACTATTTTTCCACTATTGGAAATTCAAATTTCAAATATTTTTTCCCCCTTTTGTATCCCTACTTTTTTTAGGTTAGCATTTATCAACCAAAAATAAAAATGGTTTAACCACAATATATGACCCGACTTCAAATTGCATAACGTAGTGCCGATATTAAACAAAATCAATTTCCAAAATAAAATGTTGTTTTCCATAAGAGAACACACTTGCGTTAGCAATCATTTTTCAGTAAGCTGTATTATTAGAATTGATAACACCTCAGGATATCAAATTCCAACATTCAATATGTTTTAGTTTAAGACTAAGTAGTAAGCACACATTACCCAAAAAAATAAAAAAAGGCAAAAAATAGTAAAAGACAACTGACAAAACTACGAATCAATTTCTACCACCGCCAGTGGTCTGCTCCTACTGCTGGAAATGGAGTAAGGAAAAAGGAGATAAAGGTTCGACATCATTGTTATTTGTTAGGTTAGTAGATCCATGGAACAGAAAGGATCATTGGGTGATGATTACTACTTTAAGAATTCTAACTCACCACATAAAACTTGACGATGTATAAGTTGAAAATATTGTCTATTGATATCCCCAAAAGAGTTAAACGGAATTCATGCTCCACATATTTCATTTGAAATTTCAACCATTTCTTCTAAAATCCTTCTTAGTTTGTTAACAGTGAACCAATAATGACATTAACCAATTCCATCACCAGCGGTTAATACAGTGGTGTCTACAACAAATCCATTGACTAGGCAGCATCTTATAGGAAGAGACGGAAGATATTCAACAACAGAATATGCATAAAAGAAAGAAAAACCTGCCAAATAAGCTCTAGAACCAAAGAAGTAAACACAATTGAAAAGGAGTTACACAGGTACTATCTTTGAGAAATAGATGTTGTGTTAATATTTAGGATAGGTTAAGCCTTGCTAGTTTCTTTTTCTTTTTTCCTTGTTTTTTTTTGTAGTAGGTAAGGGCATATTTATAATAAGATAGAAGTTAGCATAATTTGTAAACGAGTAGGCATATATTCGACTTATCTAAACCCTAGGTGCCACGTGATTGAAGACTGTCTTATTGAGGGAACATGAAAATGCTGGTCTAGATAGTTTCACATGGAAAACACAACAATCTCTGGGATGAAAAGCATTTCAAAGTCCCTTTCCATCTCATATAAATGATGAGCCTATCAAACTTTCATTCTTTCTATTCATAGTTATCCTTCCTTCCAAGTACTAATAATCATACATCTTTTTCTATCCTGATAAACATCAATCCACAATCAGTATCATATGAATAAAAAGGAAGAAACTCAACAGAATAATATCAAACAACAAGTCAACAATCACTATCAATATATTACATAAAGAAGACACTACACAAAGAAAGCAGTATATTGTAGCATCCAATAACCACCATTTTCCTGTTTTGTCAAATTTCTAATGAATTGTAAATTACTACATAACCAGGCAAGAAGCTAAAAATATCACCTCACAAACATTAGCATTCAATTTCTACCAAGCGGCAGCGATCTGCAAGAATATGTTTCCTTGAAATCAGACTTCCTTGAAGAGGTAAAAATAGATGCATAGACTTCCTTGGTAGCACCAGGAGGGGCTATATCAACTGCCTTGAACCGCTTCACCGCACCATTACTCGATCCATTATTCACCCCCTTAACCTTAACCCCGCTATTAACTACCATCTGATTTCCTTCTAACTTCAACAAACCCTTCTCCACAGCCTTATCATCAATACCATGCTTCTTCCCACTTAAGCGCACTGAGTCTACACAAACACCTTCTTCCCCATTCACAGCCACATCCCCATTCTTCACCTTTTTCACCTTCTTCTCCTTCAAATTCGCTTTCTCCTCCTCCATTCTCTTTCTCAAAGCCGCCACCTCTTCCTCGCTCCCGTTGATCACAATCTTATCAGATTCCCTGAAGTCCTTATGGCAAACAAGACAAGATGAAGATTTGACCTCCTTCAAAGCCTTGGCACTGAAAACATGTCCACAACTCCTCAGTGCAAAGAACTTATATTTGCCATTAAACTCCAACCCTGAGATTGGACACTGAAAACGAGTATCGGAATCAAAGGCAGGTATATCTGAAAGCTCAACAGCAATCATATCTTTCAAACCCTTGATATGGGCGAAAGCCCGGGGTAGTTTCTTCCCCAATAATGCCTCCACTAAAGCCTCCTTATTAAACACATTCCCAAGAAAATCCACCACAACTGGGTGCTTCAAGGGCTCATTGGACAACGCGCAATTCAACCATTTTGACAATCGTTGCTCATTCGGGTCGACTTTATCGGGCTTCTTCATTGCGTACATGTTGAGATAACAATCGCGGGACTCGGCACCAGTCGCGCCGCCATCACCACCGCCCCCAGGGAGGCGGAACCGTAGGGTGAGGGTGGAGGAAGGGGATATTTGGGCATTCTGGACCGTGGTAGAATCGGATAGGGGTTTACCATTGAAGGAGAAGAAGAAAGAGGAGGGATCTAGGGTTTGGAACGGGAGAAGAGATAATTTCAAGTTGCGTAGGGTGAGATCGGTGTTTATGATTAGGGCACGAGTTGGAATTCGGAGTTCTGGGGATTGAACAAAGACTTGCAGCAATCGATTCTGGGCTTCGGTATTCATATTTTCTAGGCTTTGATCTTTCAGATAGAAACAGGTAATCAGGATAATATACAATACCCAGACGAGTTGAATAAATTGCAGCTATGTTTCTATATCCCACGTCTCAATTTGCAATCTCTCTTTCCTGATTATTGCCACCAATAATTCATCGCACGTGCTATGCAAGTGACTGTAGTTTATTTATTAATTTGTAGGCGGGACGGAATTTAAGGTACCCAATTTTATAAAAATTTCTATTATTTATTTTACTTTTTTCTGAAAATTAAAACTTAATAATCATCAACATTCTTACAAAGAATTTATATCTTGACGATTAATATTTTATAAATTTTTTATATTAAAAATAAATTAATTTTAATTATATTTACAATAATACATATATAAAAATCAATCATATTTTAACGCATTCATACTAGTTTAAAAAAATCAATACAAAACAGGAATGGGGACGGGGACGGGGACGGGGAAGCAAACCCCTCCCCCGGCTCCCCTCTCGCTCCCGGGGCCTCCCCCTCCTCCTCATTTTTATAAATAACATTCATTCGGTGATTTTTAATACTCGATCAGGTTCAAATTTACCATCCCCATTTTGAGTGGAGATGAGAATTACCGTGCGGACGAAACAAATTATAATCCCTAATTCTAACAAATAATAAATTTTTCTTTTATTTTTCTACTATATAAAATACTCATTCCACTATTAAATATAAGATTGTTGTTGATTTTAAGAAATTAATATGTAATTTTTTCAATTTAATATAAATTCATTTATTTATAGTTAACATAATAAAAAAAATATGGTAAAGGATGAAAAAGTATTATTAATCACTCCCTTATGTTCCTTTTTACTTAGTGTTTTAGAAAAAAACAAAAGGATTAATAAATATAATTAATACTTTATCTGATTGACCAACATAGTTATAAAATCTCAATACTATCATTCTAAAATTCATTGAAAATAATGATAGAGAAACAAGTTGGTATTAATACAGTAATAATATGAAAATTTTCACTCTCTAAATCGACAAATAAAAAAGGGAAGGAGTATAAGATTTCATTGTTTTGTAATTATTAATGAATCTTATCACTTTTGAGTTTGAAATAAGCTTAAATTATCAAAAGCCAATAATAATTTTAAAATTGAAAAAAAATATAATCATATCAAATTGAAAAGTGACACGATATTTTCATCGTAAAAAAATCCATCCTATGCTACTTTTAAATTTGTTGTTGTAATTTTCTTACAATATTTTTTCCTATTAAATTCCTTGCATTTGATTTTAAAAAATAAATAGAAAATTGTAGCATAACAAGTCGGACTTGGCTCTCCTCTATTATTATAGTATGCCTTTCATCAATTTTATATCGTACATTAATTTTTTTTTAGTTTTGAATAATGTAATTGTAATATGCGCCAATAAAATAGTTTATTATTGAGAAATATAATTGCTCTAGAAACAAAAATAAAGCACATGCTATTTTTTTTTGATGCACATGTGATTTTTTCTATTAAAATTCCAATTGTTTAAAATTCTTTAAAATTTTAAATGATATTTTTAACAATTTATTTATAGGATTAATCTCAATACCACCATGTACTATATATTAACATATTTGAATCATTATTAATAAAAATAATAAGATAAATCATTAATGTGACGCCCCAGAATAGGTCCAGTTAATCCAATCCATTCTGAGTCGCCAAACATATAGTATAGAATTCAAATACAATCTTTTATAACACAAGGTCGTGAAAAATACGACCAGACACTGTGAGTGTCAATACAAACATCTAAAAAATATAAACATTCAACTAAGTTCTCATTATAATTATTAGCACACTATATAAAAATAGTGAGGACTACTACTGCTCTAACTCGGACCATCATTCTGTCCTCCGACTCGTCCCTACGACATTTTCATTTTCTGAAGAGGACAATAGATGAAAAGGGTGAGCTCAACTAGCCCAGTAAAAAATATTATGACTAAGATAATAAAGAATAATTTATCATTAGTCTTCAACAAATCAGATAAAATATTATGGACCACAAGTTTTAGATCAACAACTGCAACGAAAATAACAATGCATCAGAAGAATTAAGTAAAAAATAATGTCTACTATCTTCTATGATTTGAAAGTTCACATAATCAATATTTTATCCCTGTAACATCAATCAATATATATCTTGAATCAAATATTCATCTTTGCACTACGGGCCAAAGATATTCATCAAGTAATCATTCATCTTTGCACTACAGGCCAAATATATTCATCAAATAATCATTCATCTTTGCACTACAGGCCAAAGATATTCTTTTATATCACCATTTAAGACTGAAGATGATGAAAAATATTTTGAAGAACGACTCCAGTGAGATAAAGGACAAAAATTAAGAATTCGTAATTTAGTTTATCCAAGTTCAAAAATACTCCATAATAATTAATTGTGGAGCAAAATTCAAGAATGAAGATCAAAACTTGAATCCAATCAAAGATAGGAACCATAATAGCCAACTTGGACAAAAAAAATTTTTTAATTTTTCTATGAATAGTACCGTATTCGTGAGTAGTGCCGTATACGTGAAGAGTGAGTATACGTGAATAGTAACTCTAATATGAAAAAATAAAAATTTCACAATAAAATTCATATTAATATTTCGGTGTCATGATATTGAAAGAAATAACATTATTTTTGAAAAAAATAACATCCCTTACCTCAAAAGAACAGTACTTCAAAATAGAATATCGGATATAATACTGAATGAAACTTGCACTGAATAGTAGCATTCAAAGTATCGAAATACTCACAAAAATACGCTCGATATTATAGAGAGAAAATTTCTGATTCTGGTATAATTTTTAAATTCTAACTAAGCACCCTATTTATAGAAAAATGCTTAGAACACCAAAACAGAAAATTTAATAAAATAATATTAAAAAAAAAAATTCACGCCCACCTCTGGACTAAAATCCATCAGCCACCAGTGGGGCCCACCTCCCATTAAAAAAATATTTTTTTAAAATAAATATTTTTAACCCCAAAAATCACTTTCGACCCAAAATTCTAGAACTTCAATAATTCATGAAAAACAACCCTTTTATCAGAAAAGTACAAATCTTATGTCTTTTTTATAGTAAATTTAATTCTCTACAACTTTGTAGAAGAAAGTTTTTCCAAATTTCAAACATAAATTATCCGAAATTCACAAACGGATGATTTTCCACACCAAAATACTGATAAAAATACCTCAACACTAATTCCTTCTTTTATATCCATAAAAATAAATATTTTCTTATCATATAAATCAATAATTGATTATTCACAAATAATATTACAGAACTACAATATTGACAAACAGGTCGTTTCCATGAAAGAAGGGGCCTTCCAATAAGGATTTCTCCTTACTGGAGCGCAATTAAATAACCCCTCATAGTCAGAACTTCCTTAGACATTGCCAATAATGTTATCTAATAATATTATTCAAATAATATGAATTATTGATCTGATAATGAAAAATATTGTGCAGTGACAATTATTGAATTAATAATAATATAAAAATACTGTGCAATACCGTGTGCTACTGTGCAACAACGCGTATTACTTTACTTTATCTACCGGGTAGTTCAACAGTGTTAACGGTAACAACTACGTCATTATTTATAAAAAATCTATTCTTGTCGTTTTCTGCATCCGACAGTTTTTCGTTATGGGGCCCACAAATGGCTGCGTCGTCGTACGAATATTCCGACAGCAAGAATATTCCACGACCAAACGAATATTTTCCGACAACAATGAATATTTTATAACTACTTGCTTATTTAAAATATTTGCACATTTTACCCATAACATTCCACATTATCAAATTAATCCCTGATTATTTTAAAATAATATATATAGAGAAAATTTAATTTTTTATTTATAAAAATTGGGGTCTTATAATTAATATATTAGATAAAAGGCAGAAGAAAATGTAGGTCCGATAGATTTCTTCAACCTCAATGAGACTGTCCGATCTTGATTTTAATGGGTTCGAATTTATAAATCTACTATAGTTTTTGGGTCGGTACCTCCCGATTACTAAACGGGTGCTCTAACCATCTAAGCTACGAGAGCCTTAAACGCCGTTTTATATTTTATTCCAGACGTTTTGAATTTTGTGCTAACCACATTCGGTGGTGGTTACGTATATATGTCACGAGAATTAAGATGATCTTAATTATTTATGGATCTCTATACTCAATAGTCCACAGTGTTTTGATAATTAAAAAATATATACTAAAAATAAATTCAAAATAATATGGTCAGTTATAATCGTCCAGACTCAATCAAACATTAATGACCATCAATTAATTATACGTTGACACATTATCTTATAAAATAAAATATATGTTAATTTTTTTAATATGTTATAATATATTGTGATTTCGCATAATGACTTTAGCTTGTTCTTATCCCCCAAAAAAAAAATACAAAATAAAGCCAGCAGTTAAATAAGTTATGCAAAACACAAGCTAATTTGAAACATTTTTTTTAAAATGTAAATTATCACTACTCAATTATTCATTTGTTAAAAAAATAGATAGTATAGACATGTACTGATCGCCAAAAATTTAATCACTCAATAATCAAATACAATATTAAAAAATCCTCGCAATAAATTTTAGAAACTTACAACTTTGCGCAATTTCGGAATATTAAAAAAACTAACGAAGGTCTTTCACGAATGCATATATCCAATATTTGGAATATTAAAAAAAATATCTAATAAAGGTCTTTCAAAAAAGAATAACGAAGAACTTTTAACATATTCATATTCAACTCACTACGAACTCACGATCAATCAAAATTATTTATAAATATTCCTTTCATTTTATATTATTTGATCGTTGTTGACTTTTTAAATTCGACTTAAAAGATTTTTAAATTCAAAATTGACATATATTTTTGTAAAACTATGTTACATACCCATCACCATGCATTGCAATTTGAGTAATTCTAAATCAAAACAGATTTAAAAGGAGGCCACGACATTTTTTTTTATTTTTCCTTTTCTTTTAAAAGCCACATAGGAAATAAAGCCAGAAGGATTTAACGAACATTCAGTCAATTGAACGGAATGACCCAAATTTAAAATAATAATTAGTTTAATGATGTAATTTAAAAAATTAAAAGTTCGATGATTTAATCAGTAAAACTTGCCCACTACACAGTGGTTAAATCCTTAGTTTTACCCATTTACTCCGCAATTTAGACAAAAACGAAATTGTAATGCTGAGATCTTGGGTAGAGACGGATTTTTTCCCTCGAATAAGTAGAAATAAATACAGAGGATTGCTAGTTGGCCTCCTTTTAGCAATTTCCTAGTTTTGCCATAAATAAATGAGTCTTTTACAGAACTATACATTTTTTACAAAGTAATTACAAAAAAAGTGCATTCATAAAATAATTACAAAAAAAGTGCAAAAATTCAAACCATTCAATTTCAAATTAAATATGGAAATCTAAAATCAAGGATAACTAATAATTCAAATTCAAATCTTTTAGATCTAACAATAATTTCAAATCCATAATTCAAAATTTAAATCAAAATGAGAAAATTAAAAATAAAAAATTATGAAAGAGTTACTGTTCATCATTCTCCTCCCCCGCCTCCCGCCGCCGCCGCTAAATCACCGCCGCCGCCGTCGCCGCTATATCGCCGGAGTTGCTATTCTGAATTTTTTTTTGACGATTTGGTTACCCATAAAAATTAAAATGGTTACCTTTATACGAAGTTTAGCTACCAACTGCATCACATTCAAAATAAATTTGGTAATCAAATAAAACTGAATTGGTTACCTTATCGGAAGGTTTGGTAACCAACTACATGAAGTTTGGTTACCAACTGCATCACATTCCAAAAAAATTGGTAACCTAATAAAACTGAATTGGTTACCTTCATACCAAGGTAACCAATCCTTCATACCAAGGTAACCAAATCTTCATAACAAGGAAACCTTCATATTAAGGTTCGGTTACCTTGGTATAATGGTTTGGTTACCTTGGTATGACTGTTTGGTAACCTACTGCATGAATTTTGGTTACCAACTGCATCACATTCAAAATAAATTGGTAACCTAATAAAACTGAATTGGTTACCTTCATACCAAGATAACCAACCCTTCATACCAAGGTAACCATACCTTCATAATAAGGTAACCAAACCTTCATAACAAGGAAACTTTCATATTAAGGTTCAGTTACCTTGGTATGAAGGTTTGGTTACCTTGGTATGCCTGTTTGGTTACCAACGTATGAAGGTTTGGTTACCAGTGGAGTTGGAGAATGGACCGGTGGTGGAAGGGAAGCAACGGGTGGTGGAGGGGCCTCCACCGCGGCCAGTGGCGGGGCCTCCACCGACGGCCACCTTGGATTGATTTGGGGGAATAGGAGGAAGGGGGAGGAAGTGAAGGGGGTGGGGTGGGGCGGGGCGGGGGTGGGGCGGGGCGGGGGCGGGAGGAGGAGAAAGGGTGGGGGGGCGGGAGGAGGGGGATGGTAGTGGGAGGCGGAGGGAGGGGGTGGGGAGTGGGCGGGAGAGGAGAAGGGAGGCGGAGGGAAGGGAGGGGAGGGGAGGGGAGGAGGCGGGGTGGGGTGGGAGGAGGATAAAGGGGTGGCGGTAGGAGACGGAGGGAGGGGTGGGGCGTTGGCGGGGGAGGAGAAGGGAGGCGGAGGAAGGGGAGTGGCGGGGGTAGGGGGTGGGGCGGGGGCGGGAGGAGGAGCGGCGGAACAGTGAGGTGAGGGAGGATGGTGGTGGAAGAGTAGGAAGAAGGTGGGTTGGAAGAGGAGGAAGAAGACTGAGTGGGAGAGAATCATGGGAGAGAATTGTGGGAGATAATCATGGGAGAGAATCGTGGGAGAGAATCATGAGAAAGAATCGTGGGAGAGAATCATGGGCATAATTAAAGGGATAAGAATGCACTCTTTTTGTAATTAAATATTGCATATGCATTAATTTTATAAATATTTTATTTATGCATTTTTTTTGTAATATTTCATTAAAATGTACTATAATATGTAATTGTTCCTAAATAAATTCGCATCCTAGTTTTGGTCCTGATTATCCATAAGATAAGAGTAGACCACATAGTGGGCTTTCTTTCTTTCGGCCTACTTGCTTCAAGAACCGACCCACAAAACATTTTAAAATCTGACTATCATAACACACGTGTCGACAATCGAAGAGCCGACCAACAATAGAGAGAGAGAGAGATAAATAGATACATGATCTATATATATACACACCACACATCATCTTCTACCTCCTCCTCGTACCTCACTTTCTAAGCGTTACAATGTGAGCTAAGGATGCCCTAGCTCTCATTGTTGAACCTCCCGAAGAAAAAAAAAATCTCTTTTTTCTTAATCCTTTTTATTCTATTTCTAGAAAACCTTTCTTTTAAACTTTCTGTAAAAATCCACCAGTTCTCATCACAAAGTTCCTAGCTTTTGGACCAAATACAGGAAAAGTTCGTAGCTCTAAGGTAAGATCTTATTGTTTTTATGTTCATTTCTAGCCTCCCCCTTTTTTTGGCTAAATAAAAATATGTGGTGGGTATACAGGAAAAGTTCTTTTCTAGCCTTGATTGCTTGAAATCTAGGGTTTCTTTATGATATGGGTATTATTTAAAACTCAGTATTGATTTAGGGGGGCCTGTTTGTTTGGCTGTGTGTCTTGCAGATTTGGGTATTGTATTGTATTGTACGTTGTCGAATTGGGTTTTTTGGGGTGTTTTGTTGTTTGATTCTATTTGGTCCGAATAATGTCGATTTTGTCGAAAAGTGAATCAATTCACATAAGGGAAGTTTGGAATGATAATCTCGAAGACGAGTTTGCGCTAATTTCAGAGATAGTAGATGACTATCCTTTCATAGCTATGGACACTGAGTTCCCTGGCATTGTTCTTCGTCCAATAGGGAATTTTAAGAGTTCCACCGAATATAATTTTCATACCTTGAAGGCCAATGTTGATCTTTTGAAGTTGATTCAACTGGGTCTAACATTCTCTGATGAAAATGGGAATCTTCCCACTTGTGGAACTGACAAGTACTGTATCTGGCAATTTAATTTTTGCGAATTCAATCTCAATGAGGATGTCTATGCCAATGACTCCATCGAGCTTCTGAGCCAGAGTGGCATTGATTTTAAGAAGAACAATGAAAAGGGTATTGATGCTCATCGATTCAGTGAGCTATTGATGTCATCGGGGATTGTTTTGAATGATAATGTTCATTGGGTGACCTTTCACAGTGGGTATGATTTCGGCTACTTGCTTAAGATACTTACTTGCCAAAATTTGCCTGATACACAAGCAGGGTTCTTCGATCTGCTCAAAATGTATTTCCCAACTCTTTATGATATCAAGCATCTCATGAGGTTCTGCAACAGTCTTCATGGTGGCCTGAACAAGCTTGCAGAACTTTTGGATATTGAGAGAATTGGTATCTGTCACCAAGCTGGTTCAGATAGTTTGCTTACTTGTTGTACCTTCATCAAGTTGAAAGAAAGCTTCTTTGGTGGTTCGCCTGAGAAATATGCTGGTGTGTTGTATGGTCTTGGTGTTGAGAATGGACAAATTACATATTAAAAAAAATGAAGTTATAAAATAAGAATCTAGTTATTATTTGGCTACATATGAGTTAGCTGCTGTCTTCCTTTTATGTTCCCGTATATATATTTTCTCATTATCTTGGATGCTTTCAGTTAATAATTTTTTTTAGTTTTTACTTTTACAAAGAAAATACAAAATAAAAACTGTGGAGGAATTGCAGAAGCTTTCGGGACACGGGGAGACCAATTATGCCCATTGGTTTCCTCCTTTTTTCCTTACTCTGTTTGGTCGAGTTTAGTTTATGCCGCTGCTTTCTTCTAATATAAGTTTTTACTTGCCAGGAAAACAAAAGAACAAAGCTGCTGATATTCACTTCTGCCAATTTGAGCAAGTCTTCTTAAAACATGTATGCATATGGATAACTATATGTTTTATCGCTAATTATTGTTCTTTTTAATCAGCCCATGTGCCAAATTTTTATATGCAATAACAGATTAAATAGAAACAGAAGTATATTTTTCAACATCAGAAATTTCCAGCCCTTAAATAGAAATGCAGCCATATCATGTGTTTCTTCCAATCTCCTAGCAATTGAGAAAACTTCACCTACAGGCTACAGCTCCTGAGAAAAATGGCACACAAGAAACTTAAACAATGACCACTACTTCGTTATACTCCACAAAACAATGTGTTAAAACCAGCATGCATCATCCATCCTTACAAACACTTCGGCAATAACATTCCGTGCTTACAAAATCTAACAAACGTTTGGTAAAAGGATCATGTCTTTACACCAAAATTGAATATATCCTTCGACTTGCACCTTGAAGAGCTGCAGTAAAATATACAACGGTACCCAGCGTGCCATATGTAAGAAACAACACAAGTGTATATATCCTTATCTATCCACCATCCAACAAGCAAATTCACCGTGAATGATGATGTTGTGGAACATTGGGAATATAACACAAATTATGAAATTAGTCTCGCACAAAAATCATCCAAGTCTTGCTTCTCTTCGTAGCACCTGAAATAGAGCAAAAATGAAAAGAGAGAAGTTGAGGAATAGCTGTGTGAAAAAACACTTGTAGTATTAGTATGTTTTGTTGCAAGCACAGCTGAAATTCACATCAGAAATCATCAGCATATTGAAGATTTCTCTGGACTATTAAACAATTTTTGTCGATAAATTAAGCATAATGGCCTAATTGGAGGATATCTTATGTTAACATGGTCAGTAAATAAACAAAGCCACATGGGACCAGCTTGGCTTGGATCGCCAAACAGCTTGCTAATCTCACTAGTCACCCAAATGTGTGGATTTCTAGTATGCTTACAAGCACAATTTCTCAAGGAGCAAAACTCCTTCCACCTCAACCCTAATGTAATGGTGAAGCAGTAAACAATATACTTGTAATGCACTTGTGATAGGGAGGGACTATGTATAACTTCCTCAGGCATAAGTCTTTCTTAGTCAAACACATGAGCTATTGAGAAATGTAGAGCTATCTAACATGTATAGTACCATACATTACTTTTAGTAAGTCATGGCAATAATTTTAGCCAACAGAACAGAAAAACAATTATATTACTTACAAACTGGCATGCTGTTCCAACATTTCATGTGGGCCTGCCAAAAGGCAAAATATGTTGCCATATAAGTTGTTCAACAAAGTCGGGGCTGAGTAACCCAAGAACAAAGCAAGTCAAGATTGAACACAATGGACGCCTTTCATTTGGGCCTAAGATAGAGCGAGACAGTAAATAGCTCAGCTGGAACAATTGTTACAATTTTCCCCCAGTGTATATGCAACAGATGCTATGTCAGACCATGACACCAATGAACCTAGCCAAGTTTGAAAGACAGTAATCCCTAGTGTAGTCAAGTAGTATGCTATGTCAACTGTTAGACAGGAATAATTAATAGAACTCTCAACCTGTCAATCATTTCAAAAAACCCTGTACAACATGCTTTCATGTTGGCTCACCTAAATCCCCGCTTTAAAAGTTCCGTAATTGGCCTTTAGTTACATACTTGAAAAACCAGGATCCAAGTGGAAACAACTGGTAAAAAAATTGTCAATGTATTTCAGTCTATCATATTTAGACTGCTTTAGAAATGCAATTTCACTTCCGCGAATGTGTGTATGAAAGAGATTGAAGTGGTGTCTCCATCATAGACTCAATAACCTGATCACATTTGTTGAAGAGCCATTATTTAGAAGTTTTATAAGTATTACCTGTGTACAAAGTCCAAGCTGAATCTAAACCCAGCCAATCAATACGTACTTATTTCCCTGAATTTTCTATAATTCATGTCAGAATTCTTTTATCCAACTTACATTCCTAACTACCTTGGAGAAGTTCATGGAAGAAAGAAAG
Organism: Panax stipuleanatus; assembly: GCA_020205555.1. Taxonomy (NCBI): domain Eukaryota; kingdom Viridiplantae; phylum Streptophyta; class Magnoliopsida; order Apiales; family Araliaceae; genus Panax; species Panax stipuleanatus. The sequence goes on from JAINUT010001977.1 coordinate 452,632, forward strand.
GCAAGTAACATGCAGAAAGATGAAGGAATAAAGCGTTAGCACAAGAAAATATGTTACAAAAACAGAATCTTGAACAGAAAGTTAAAACAAATGCAACCCATTGCGGTAGAGAGGATCACAGGCTACGCAGAGAAGTAGAACACTTGTTTATAGCTACACTCCTTATGTGGATGTTAATAAATGAAAATGTTCATTAACATCTTGGGCTTCACATTTAGTAGAGCTCTCCCAGACTCATCCACCACATAGAAGTCAACACATGCTATTACAAAATTGATCTATTACAAAGTATACTTACAAAAACAAAAACAAAAAGTAAAAGAAAGTGTGTAAAATACAGGGTCTAAAAGAGTCAATAGGCCTTGAAATAATGCCTAGCATAATCATCTTATGGTCTTGCCTCGCTACTGCACCCTGTAACCTGCACCCTCCGTTTCAACTTATGTTTACTTTTAGTTTATAAACTGCCTAAATAGTTATTGTCAACATCTGATGGTTATACTTATCTTCAGCAAGTACGTCACTCAACCTTTAGTCAGTTCTCTATATTATCAGCTAAAGTTCTGCAAAACTAATACTTGAACATCCTGATACTCGGCTCAGTCTGACTTCCTTCTTTGTGAACCTAGCATTAATCTCACATTGGCAGTGTGTTTTTCTAAAACAGCCCATTTTCTCATCAAAATGAAGTAACTATGATCAACCCTTGCATCAATAATAAGAAGGTTAGTGCTAATGCTTATTAGTTAAATCTTCCTAGTAATATGGGTATTGGTCCTATATTTAATGTGACCGATCTTACTCCATATCATGTTGAGCCTATACTTGTTCCTCCTTTACTTGTTCCACCTGCACCTCCTCTTGTTTTTTCACAGTCTACAACAGATGGTAACGAGAATGTATTGGATGAGAGGTTTGTGTCAACTAGGCGCGGAGGCTATCGCTAATTTTTAGTTAAGTGGCGAGGCAAGCCTGACACTGCACGTGGATTGGTAGGGACGAGTTTTATCGCATTGATCTTGCATTGTTAGAAAAGATTTCATTTCGACAGAGCCAAATTTTTCTCAACCGGGGAGAAATGATGGGGATTGATGATTTAGTTACCTTGTTTATTTATTTTGTGTATGTCATTATTATGGACTTGTTTTAATTAGTTGGGGTATTTTTGTCTTTAGTTATTTTCTTGGTCTCCAAGTCCAATTTAGGGTTCTTTTGTTTAAATATCAATGCAATCTTCATACAGAGAACATTCTAAATATTGAAATTATTATTGGTTTTTCTATATCGTGAAGATATATACCTAAAGAGTTAATAGACACCAGAGTTAATAGACACCGAGTTGAGACTCTAAACCCTATAATTTAAGCGTAGCAAAAGTCGTCTTACAAAGGTTGTCCTACATCAAATTATATACAACATCTCTAATTCAACGTGGTGACAACAAAAACAATCACCACACCTTGATCAGTGGAACAAAATAATGTACAAATTAAATACTAGTTTTTGTTGGGTGGAATGCAGATGTGGTAGGTTCCAATCTCCATACTGTTACCTACATTTGAGACCAGGGAAATCTCCAAACTAAATTAAGAACAGAAAACAATCAAATTGAAAGAAAGTAAAACAACTTCATGTATTTCCATAGCCTCTTTCTCTCTCACGTACAACTTATATATTGTTTCTACAATCGAGTCCAGCTCACGCGTTAAAGCACCATGTTACCACATGCTATTTGCAATGCTACTACCTGACCCCACTCACTAATTGCCAACTCATCTTACCTAGCAGCATCCCTTAACCAACTTGGTACTCTAGTGACTCTTGTACTTTTCCTTTGTTTGCCTTGACGAGTATCGCTATCCAGACTTATTCCCTTCCCATTCTTATGTGGTGTATCACATACATGGGCCAAAAAGTGACCTATTAAGGGAGAGAGAAAAGAAGAAGAAGAAGAAGAAGAAATGTAAATGAAGTGGCACGCACACTTTCTTTTGGTTAGTCAAATAACACAGAACATCAAGTATTCTCAGTGCCTAAATTAGTAGCATATATAGTCAGCTATTTGCATTTGCAATACAAAGTTGCTCCAAAGCTCTACTTTTGCTCTCAAATCAACTACTCCCTCCGTTCCTTAAAGACTGCAGTTTTAGGGGAAAAAAATTGTTCCTTAAAGAATGCAGTTTTAGGAACCCAATATAGTTTTTGTATTTTTTTTCCAAATATGCCATTGTTTTAATTTTTGCAGCAAAAAGTTACTCCCACTTATTGGTTTGTGTGTTTTTTGCTAAAACTGCAGTCATTAAGGAACGGAGGGAGTAATAATTATTAAAAGCCTTGTAAATTATTGCACCAGCTAAACTACCTGAATCAAGTATGATGGAGAATCAAGTTTAAAGGAATGACTGAATTGAAAATACAGTATATACCTCTTCAGCAAATTTTATCAAAATGGTTGTCCGAGGTTGTGGCTGCCCCTCCACAGGCACAAAATGGGCTGTAACTACAGCAGAAAACCCTGCACTGTCCAGAACACCCTTGAAAGAGAAAAAGAAGATTAATCTAAGCATTAGAAAAAATATTAAAGTAAACAAATACACACCCTTACTATTCCGGCAACAAATGCCCCACAATTAAATGTTCCCATGTCTTTAGGTATTGAGATAAACCTACCAGCAAACAGCACCCATCAGCAAGACATTACTGAAAAGAAAGCATAAGCAAGATAGAGTCGTGATGAGGAAAATAGACATTGGTATGTGGTTACCTATTGACAAGGAGCTCCTTTTCACTAAACATGTATTCATCTTCATGTTCAGTACCTTTCTCGAGTGAGTCAGCTACCTAATATCATAATATACAGGACGGGGTCAGATGATCATGAATCATAGGTAAAGAAATTTAGAATAATCACTGCGTTGACTTGTCAAGTATGTCTGAAATACTAAGCAGTAATAGAGACCAATTTTTAAATGACATGCTTCACATATAAAAGTCATTCTTCCAAGTAGTGATCTTAAATCTAATTTGTGATTACAATACAACCTATATTGTCAAGTATACTGTCTTACATGATCCACAGGATTTGCAGGACTGTGCTCATGCTCTTTCCTTTTTCCTGCTTCATTTTAGGCATTCACAAAACTAATTCAAAGAAAAATAAAGAGATTGCGCATAAGCAAAGTCCTTGTCCTCCCATTTCTCTCATATATGTGATATATATATATATATACAAACATATATTAAAAGGATTTAAAATACATCTTTGCACTAACAGTCTAACACTGCGTTTGGATTAAATTTGTTCTCTTTATAATATTTTAGAAAAAGGCACTCCATTTGAATTAGCAGGAAGGAAAGAAACGAAATGAATAAGTTAGAAAACTGATTGAGCACAGTAATTGAGAGGACCGTGGTGCCTCTACTTATGTATATAAGCAATGATGGAAAGCAAGAAAAATGACTCAAATATGGAAAGGTGAGAAAAGGAAAGGGAAGAAAACGATATATTTCATTGTACTTTTACGCTTCGCATTTAATTCATGGATCAACATCCTACGAAAAATAGAGAGTGTCACTGAAATTCCTTTTGTTTCCCTCCTATTCTTTAACTTTGCAGACGAAACAGAATATGAGCTTAGACGCATTGGTGATCACTCCATTCCATCACCTCCCCTTTACATTTTGCCTCGTGTATCAACTCCGATATCGTAAGCAAATTTGTTATTTTCTCTACTATCCCATTTATTACTTCAATTATCACACATGGAGTGAGCTTGTGGAGTACTTTGCAAGTGATTGGGGAAAATTGTCAAACATTATTAAATTAGCCTGAGATGTTGAGTAGTTAAGGAGAGAGGTTATCACATAATGAATAAAAGAACTAAATTCAAAATTAAAAGAAACGAGATGAAGAAGAAAATATACAAACCTTTCCAAACAACACCTTCCATACTGTACTGTGCACAAAAGACAAAATACCCAACACCCGTGTCTCCCTTCTGTTTCCCTGTAGCATAAGAAAATATTAATACATTGTTAGATCAATGTGATGAATTATGATTATATAATAAGTAGAACCCGATCACATCAGGCCCAAACCAAATGGACGAGTTACATAAAAGAAGTTGGTAAACATGCAGAAACACCTTCAGTCATAGCAACAACATAGCTAGAACATCATCCAAGACATCCAAAGTCAATTAAGGAAAATGTATAATCAAAAACTTCCGAAGTCAAATTGTTCCATCACACATTCAAGCTTGAAGGTAAAATAACAATTAGCATTTTGCCAGCATAATTGTGTGCAATGACAAGACATAAAATACATACCTCCAGCACTCACAAGTCACAAGATAAAAGCAAACGGAAATGGTTTTTTACGCATTATATAATTTGCTCTTTCCTATAGAGGAAAATGATTTAGTGTAGTATAATTTCAATTGTCAGTTGTCTGAAGAGTTCAATATCCAAAAGCATTGTAAATTTGAAGTCAAAAGTGTGCACTGCATGTCAACACACTATGCGTAAATTGATCGCTGCAAAACAACCAGTTAAGACTGCCTAAGCAGTATATTACAGCCAACCCCAACCCTTGGAGGAACAAACTTTCAATTGATAGTCTTGCTGTATATAATTCATTTTCCAGTGGAAATGTACACCTCACCTAACCAATTAGTGCAAACTTGCACAATTGAAAAATAAAGTAAACTAAGTTCAACAAAGTAGTTTTCACCAGCAATTGAGATGATAACCAAATGGAATAGACTGTCAAATCTTATTCCAAAAAAAAAAAAGGGTTTCTTGTTATAGAACTGGTCACTTGGTGCTAAGCTATAGAATCTAGATTCTAGAATTATACAGGGTACAACTGTACAAGTATAGCTTCATACCTTCTCTCTATGGCAAAGAAGTTCCAAAACCCGAGCCCCGACAGCATATCCCGCATCCTCCAATCTGGCCCATATCAATGGCATTCATTGAATTATATCAAACTACATAACCTAAATGTCAAGTGCATGCATGCATAGCCTCAAAATGCAGATACTGTGATAAAAAATCTCAAACTTGTGATTATGTCCTTTCTTTTCACGAACTCGCTTGTGCAAAAAAGGCCATACTTTCAGGCTCCACCAATTTGGAATAATGAAATTGTGAAATTGACAATAGGTGTAGTGATAGTCTCCTTGTGAGTAGATAACTAAATCTTCATGTGGAAACATACATCAGATTCTGATAAATATTATGAAAATAGAGTGATCACCTCCTCTCTAATTCAGCAATGTTGTCAACTTGGGCCTGATTGTACTGAACAAGCTCCGAAAATAAGAAGGCAAACGCACTAAGACTAACCAATCACTTGCCACAATCAAACAAAAATAAGTTTTCCCTTCAAATTTTCTCCCCGATTGTAATTAAAAACCCTTATTCACTAGGTTTCCAAGAAAACAGAAATAGTATATCCAAGTGTGTTGTAGTTGTAGTTGTTACCTCTTGTTTACCCCTGCCAAGAGGTCTATCGAGGACGTTGGCATATTGCCTCATCTTCCCCACTCCGATCCCCCGTCTTTCTTTCTAGGAGATAAGAAGAAAAGTCGATGACTGTAAATATCTGTTAAATAACGTAAATTTCCTGCGAAATTCATAATTCCACAAACCTACTATAAACCAACTTTATGTTTGTGAGTTTAATTTGGTTTGAGAGAAAAAGTAAAAGAATTTAAAACACATGAGATAAAAGAGGAGATTTTTTTTTTCTTTTGCGAGTTTTAAAAAAATAACTTCTAAAAATATTTTATTACTTTATTTTTATAAGTTTATATTTAAAAATTAATATGAAAATATTTTTGATATTTTAATATAAATAACTTTTTAATGAATGAAACTTTTTTTATCGTGTCCAACACAAAAAATAATTTATATACTATTAGGTCTAAGGCCGTAAACGAGTCAAACAATTATGGCTTGACTCAAAAAAAGGCGAATGAGACTCGGATTCGTTAATAATATTATTCAAATCTGAACATAAAAAATAATTCGAATAAAAATATGAGTAGAATATGAGCAAGGTATATTCTTGATTGTCAATACATTCTCTTATAATATATACAAAATTAAATCAAATTATGATATTTAATTATTATTGTTTTGTTTTGTTTTGTTTTTAATTGTTATTTTATATTTGTAAAGTGTAATAGTAAATATATTTTCTTATTTGTAAGTAAAATAACAAATTCAATTTTATAATTATGTTTATTATAAATCTAGTTATTATGTGCATACTAGAATTTGAGTTTGAATTTGAAGCTCATGAGTAGTTTGAATATAATTCGATATGAGTTGGATCGTAATAAATATTCGAATTGAGTCGAATCTTATTATAATTTTTCAAATACAATTCAAATTCGAGTCAAATTTGACTCGAATTTGAGAATGAATTTAACGTTTCAAGACCAATTTGAGCAGCTATATATTCGCATTAGTTCGACTCGTTTACACCCTTAATCACGTCTGTTGTTTAGCTATAACATTTGCCCTTGTATTATTATTGAAAATGACAACAATTGAGTTATGCGTAAGACAATAAAATGATTAAACAGTTCATGCTCAATTCTTAATGGCTCGACTAAAAGTTCGATTCGATCTCGACTTGAAATATAAATAATTCAAATAGAAGTAAATTTTAAAATTCAATACATTACTCGAATCTCCTCAAATTGTAATTTTTTATTGATACTCAGATCATATTCGTTCGAAAAGTTCAAACTGTTCGGACTCACTTTAAGATCGTGCCCGACTCGATAACTAAACGAGTCTCAATCAAACTTTATTTTATACTCAATAAATTTTGTAAACCAAATATGAGCAAATATTCAGTTTTACACCATTAGTTGTGTGGCAACCTAGTAACTCGATGGAGGATATATATATTTGGATAATATTTGTTTGAGGATTTATGTTACTTAAAGAAAAAATACAAAAAAACTTTGTATTGATTAAATTACAAAAAGTATGTTAATTTTAAGTTGACTTTAAAAAATCAATAATAATCAAATAATATGAAACGAAAAGAATAATTATGTAGTTGATGGATTTGTAGGTGATGGATTAATTTTGTAGTTAATAGTCCCATGTATATGTCCCTACTTATTTGTTTAGAGATATTCGATGGAGGGGTCCGACTATGGTGAAGTTGAAAATCAATTTCATCATAGTAAGTTGTATAATTTTGCATCAATGTGTTAATTGTATGATAAAAACATACAACTCACTATGGTGAATTTGATTTGTATCCTCTTATTTATGATAATAGTTTTAAAATCGGGCTGACTATTCTATCAAAAAATAAATAAATAAATTAAGAACTGATATTTTTACATAAAAAAGTTGATATTTTTACATCATGTCGCATGAATAATGAGTTAGTCCCCTGTTTTCATGTGAGACTCAATTAGAAATATTATTTTAACATGTAAAAATATTAATTTTTTAAAAAAATTATTATTTAAAAATTTTAAAATTAATTAATTTGTATTATAAAAACAATAATTTAATAATTAAAAGTTTTTAGATAAAATAAATATTATTTTTAAAAAGTTATAAAGATAATTATTATTCTAAGGAAAAAATATTAGAAACTTTTATTTTTTTATATTAAAATATTAAATATAATTATTATTTTAAAAGTATTTATTTTTGAATATTAAATATAATTATTATTTTATTTTATTTTTTAAAAATAATATTTATTTAAATATTAAAAATAAATATTTTATTTTAAAATAATAATAAAATTATTATTTTAAAAAGAATAATTTATTTTAAAATATTAAATATTATTTTTTTAGAATGTTAAATATAATTATTATTTTAAAATAATATTATACTTTAAAATATTAAAATTTTGGGTTGCGTCAAACTTGGTCGGGTTGGGTTAAAATTGGTCAAAATGGGTCGGGTTGAGGTCAAATTGGGCTGAAGCGGAAACGCCAACAAAATATCACTTTAAGGATCTAACTGACAAAAATTAAACTTTAGGGACGACTTTGAAAGTGAATGGCAACTTGAAGGGACAGAAGTGCCAATCAGCCGTATTTTAATTATATCTTCATATTTCATATTGGCTTAAATGCGTTTCACTATCCTAAACTATATCACATATTCTATTTTAGTGATCCACCTTTTAATTTTTTTAATTAGATAATTGAACTATTAATTTTTTCCACTTTAATTCAATTGAGCTTGTCATGTCAGAAATTGTTAACGTGGCTATCTGGGTGGGGCATAACTCAACTGATGTGTAACTAAAAAAGAATATTTTAATTTTTGATTACACATTTATTATATATTGAAGGGCAAATTCGTCAAACTCCGTTTTAATCCCCTTCCGACATCTCACTGCTCCGAAGAGTTTTTGGCGTATCTGGTGAGCTCGTCTCTAAGGATATCGCCGGCATCATCTCTCTCCCTATAACTTTAACTTGTTCCCACCGCACCCCAACAGATAAACCACGGAAGACTGGTCGAAGCCCAAGCATACCCGCAAAATACAAACCTAAACCTCCATGAAATCTGGTCATTAAGATGAAACATCCAAAACTCAGGAACAACGAGAACATGAAAACACCAAATTTAACCATAGATCGAGTCAAAAATAGAAGAAACAACCAAAATCTGGGATACAAGCTACCAATACCCAGATCCAAACATCTTTGTTGGGAATTGCATATCCATATTTGATATTGAAAGTAAATATAAATGCTTAAGTGTAAAGTCCTTCAATGATCATATATACAAAAATTTAGATTGTAACGCCCCCAAAATAGGTCCATTCCACCCAACCCATTCTGAGTCGCCACGAAATATACTCAACAAAATTCTAAATAGAAATCTTCAAATTCTAACTTTTAAATTGTCGTACAAAATACGACCACAATTAAACTGTGAGTTTCAATACAAATACAGTGCCAATACTCCAAATCAATAATACGTTACAAAAAGGTACAGTCAATAACTGTTTTAGGAATTAAAATCTTTAAAAAATGCTCAAGAAAACCTTCGTACATGGGAGACCATGCATCTAAGTTATAATAGATATCGTAGGACTAGAGAATTATCCTTGGTTGACCCAATAAACCCCAAAGAAAAACAAGAAGATTACTATCTTGTTCATTCCAATGGTGGGTCTTCTCTTGCCAAATAATTATCTCTGTTGTCTCAAACTGAGAATTATATTCTAACCGTACTCCAAGATTATATAGGTAGTGTTCACGGATATAATCAGCAAGTGGATGTGCACAACCATGTCTTATGATAATATGAAGTCGTATGTGGTTAGACATCTTGTATGATAGTGACAAAACACCATTCCAAAATTGGGATCACCTCACCTAAGTCAGGTCACCAAAATCAACGGTTAAATAACGTATAAAATACGACACACATATCTAAAATTTTTAATAAAATTATTTTCATACTGTTTGGTGGAAAACTTCAACAGTTATAGACCCTCGTTCTATTCCCCTGTTATCCCTGCTCGACCCCGTTATACTCTTATTACTTGAAAGGAATTGTGAAGCAAAAGGGTGAGCACAAATAGCCCAATAAAAAATATCAAGACTAAAGATAATTAAATTATCAATAGTCTTCATCAGTAATAAATCAGAGATTTATAATATATGGTAGATGATAAAACTTTTCAACCATAGTTGCAGCGGAACGAGCAATCCATTAGAAGAGTCAAATAGACCATAATGTCTATTATCTTCTCCATGTTAAAAGTTCACCAACAATGTTTTATCCCTGTAACATCAATCAATAGTTCCTGTTCATAATCATGTGAATAATTCATAATCATAATTGTGTTGCTAAATTCCTCTTCGCACCCAGGACGAAGATAATTTTCATCACCTATCTTTACTTGAAACACCAAAGATTATGGTTATACCAAATCACAGTTCCTGTTCATAACCATGCTAATCAATTCATCTTTGAACTACGGGCCAAAGATATTCAACAATTAATTATTCATCTTTGCACTACAGGCCAAAGATATTCATCAATAACTCATCTTTGCACTACAGGCCAAAGATATTCACAAATCAACCGCTCATCTTTGCACTACAGGTCAAAGATATTCAACAATAATTCATCTTTGCACTACAGGCCAAAGATATTCATAAATCAACAGCTCATTTTTGCACTACAGACCAAAGATATGCAAAACCCAAATAAATATCTAATCATGTCAGAATTTATAGAAATAACATTTATAACCATGTTGATCAATTCACCTTTGCACTTAAGCTAAAGATATTCAATTGTAAAATCAATAATCATGATCATACCAGTCAACAATTCGTCTTTGCACTACTGGCCAAAGAGAACCCATAGTCATGATCATACTACTAATCTACCCATCTTAACACTCAAGTCAAAGAGAATTTTTATCATCCGAATTATAAAAATATTATATATGAGAATAAGAACAATATGATCCAATTGTCAACATGATAACCAATTGTGGAGTAAAATTCAAGAATGAAGTTCAAAATATGGATCCGATCAAAGATAGGAACCTTAACAGGCAACTTGGACAAATAGAAGAAAATTTAATTTTTTTGGTGAATAGTACCGTATACGTGAATAGTGCCGTATACGTGAATAGTAACCCCGACATGAAAAAAATAGAAATTTTATAAGAAAAATCATACTTCGTGAATAGTACCGTATTCGTGAATAGTGCCGTATACATGAATAGTGTCTTATACATGAATAGTAACCTCGACAGAAAAGATAAAAATTTCATAATAAAATTCATACCAATATTTCGATGAAATGATATTCAAATCAATAATATCATTTACGAAAAAAAATAACATCCCTTACCTCAAAAGAATAGTACTTCTTACTGGAATATCGGATATAATACCGAAAAAATTTACACTGAATAGTAACACTCAAAGTATCTAAATACTCACAAAAATACGCTCGATATTATAGAGAGAGAAAACTTCTGATTCTGGTGTGATTTTTAATTCTAACCTAAGCACCCTATTTATAGAAAAAGCTTAGGATGTCAAAGTAGACTTTTGAATAAAATAATATTTTTTAAAAAAAATTTCCAGCCGCCTCCAAAGAAAGCCATCAGCATTCACCAACCAAAAGTAGGGCTCACTATTTTATAAAAAAAATATTTATTTTTTGAAACTTCAATAATTCATAATAAATAGCCTCTTTGTCAGAAAAATACAAATTTTATATCTTTTTCATAGAAAATTTAATTCTCTACAACTTTGTAGAAGAAAATTTTTCCAAATTCCAAACATAAATTATCCGAAATTCATAAACGGATGATTTTCCACACCAAAATACTGATAAAAACACGTTAGCACTAATTCCTTCTTTTATAGCCACAAAATAAATATTTTCTTATCATATAAATCAATAATTAATTATTCGTAAATAATATTACAAAATTACAATATTGACAACCAGGTCGTTCCCAGGAAAGAGGGGGCCTTCCGATATGAATTTCTCCTTACTGGCGCGCAATTAAATAACCCCTCCTAGACAGAACTTCCTTAAACATTGTCAATAATGCTATCTAATAATATTATTCAAATAATATGAATTATTGAGTTGATAATGTGAAATACTGTGCAGTGACAATTATTAAATCAATAATACAAAATATCAACGGTAGCAATTATTGAATCAATCATATAAAATAGCAACGTAGTAATTATTGATATAAAATATCAACGTAGCAATTATTGAATCAATAAAATATCATGCAATTATTGAATCAATAATATAAAATATTGAACAGTAATTACTGTAACAATAATTGAGTAAGTGACTTCTTACGTAAGAATCAATAATTCAAAATACTGTGCAATATCGTGTGCTACTGTGCAACACCGCGTATTACTGTATTTTAACCACCGGGTATTTCAACAGTACTAACGATAACAACTACGCCGTTATTTTATAAAAATGTTATTTCTGTCGCTTTCTATATCCGATAGTTATTCCGTTGTGGAGCCCACAAATAGCTGCGCCGTCGTACGAATATTCTCCGACAACAAAAATATTTCACGACCAAACGAATATTCCCCGACAACAAGAATATTTTATAACCACTTGCTTACTTTGAAAAATTTGCATATTTCACCCTTAACTTTAAACTTTTATCAATTTAACCATTTACTAAATAGAAAAATTGAATACTTTTATTTCATAAAATCTGGGGTCTTACAATCTCTCCTCCTTATGAAATTTCATCCCCGAAATTTACGTACCTGGTAGTTCGAAAAGATGAGGATACATTGCTTTCATTTTAGATTCTTTCTTCCGGGTCATTTCTTCTATATCATGATTTCTCCTTTGCTCATTCTAGAATACCGCTTCAAAACAAGGTTAATTGACATCTAATAATTGTCAATTTATTAAGTAAGAAAAGTCAGCTTAGGTAAGTCACACACTAGCGAAGTTTATTATTCGTCCCTCCCCTCCTAGTTCTAGACTCCAATCTCCGTCAGCGACCATATCCCTAAGCTCTGATACCAACTGTGACTCGTATCCCCACATTGGATAGCACCTCACAATGGCACCTATCAGTTTTCCACCGCAGAACGGCGTCCCCTACGGAGAGTCTGGCTTCGGTGCATCCCCCATACACAGAAAGTCACCAGATAGAGGCTCGGGGCTCTTTACTTATGGCTCTGATACCAACTGTGACTCATGTCCCAACCTTGGACAGCACCTCACAATGATACCTATCAGTTTGCCACCGCAGAACGGCGTCCCCTACGGAGAGTCTGGCTTCGGTGCATCCCCATACACAGGAAGTCACTAGATAGAGGCTCGAGGCTCTTTAATTATGGCTCTGATACCAAAATGTAACGCCCCCAAAATAGGTCCAATCCACCCAACCCATTCTGGGTCGCCACGAAATACACTAAACAAAATTCTAAATATAAATCTTCAAATTCTAACTTTTAAACTGTCGTACAAAATACGACCACAATTAAACTGTGAGTTTCAATATAAATACAGTGCCCATACTCCAAATCAATAATACGTTACAAAAAGGTACAGTCAATAACTGTTTTAGGAATTAAAATCTTTGGAAAATGCTCAAGAAAACCTTCGTACATGGGAGGCCATGCATCTAAGTTATAATAGATATCGTAGGAATCGAGAATTATCCTTGGTTAACCCAATAGACCCCAAAGAAAAACGAGAAGATTACTATCTTGTTCATTCCAATAGTGGGTCTTCTCTTGCCAAATAATTATCTCTGTTGTCTCAAACTGAGAATTATATTCTAACCGTACTCCAAGATTATATAGGTAGTGTTCACGGATATAATCAGTAAGTGGATGTGCACAACCATGTCTTATGATAATATGAAGTCGTATATGGTTAAACATCTTGTATGATAGTGACAAAACACCCTTCTAAAATTGGGATCACCTCACCTAAGTCAGGTCACCAAAATCAACGGTTAAATGACGTATAAAATACGACACACTTATCTGAAATTTTCAATAAAATTATTTTCATACTGTTTGGTGGAAAACTTCAACAGTTATAGACCCTCGTTCTATTCCCCTGTTATCCCTGCTCGACCCCGTTATACTCTTATTACCTGAAAGAAATTGTGAAGTAAAAGGGTTAGCACAAATAGCCCAATAAAGAATATCAAGACTAAAGATAATTAAATTATCAATAGTCTTCATCAATAATAAATCAGAGATTTATAATATATGGTATATGATAAAACTTTTCAACCATAGTTGCAGCGGAACGAGCAATCCATTAGAAGAGTCAAATAGACCATAATGTATATTATCTTCTCCATGTTAAAAGTTCACCAACAATGTTTTATCCCTGTAACATCAATCAATAGTTCCTGTTCATAATCATATGAATAATTCATAATCATAATTGTGTTGCTAAATTCCTCTTCGCACCCAGGACGAAGATAATTTTCATCACCTATCTTTACTTGAAACACCAAAGATTATGGTTATACCAAATCACAGTTCCTGTTCATAACCATGCTAATCAATTCATCTTTGAACTACGGGCCAAAGATATTCAACAATTAATTATTCATCTTTGCACTACAGGCCAAAAATATTCATCAATAACTCATCTTCGCACTACAGGCCAAAGATATTCACAAATCAACCGCTCATCTTTGCACTACAGGTCAAAGATATTCAACAATAATTCATCTTTGCACTACAGGCCAAAGATATTCATAAATCAACAGCTCATCTTTGCACTACAGACCAAAGATATTCAAATCCCAAATAAATATCTAATCATGTCAGAATTTATAGAAATAACATTTATAACCATGTTGATCAATTCATCTTTGCACTTAAGCTAAAGATATTCAATTGTAAAATCAATAATCATGATCATACCAGTCAACAATTCGTCTTTGCACTACTGGCCAAAGAGAACCCATAGTCATGATCATACCACTAATCTACCCATCTTTACACTCAAGTCAAAGAGAATTTTTATCATCCGAATTATAAAAATGTTATATATGAGAATAAGAACAATATGATCCAATTGTCAACATGATAACCAATTGTGGAGTAAAATTCAAGAATGAAGTTCAAAATATGGATCCGATCAAAGATAGGAACCTTAACAGACAACTTGGACAAATAGAAGAAAATTTAATTTTTCGATGAATAGTACCGTATACGTGAATAGTGCCGTATACGTGAATAGTGTCGTATACGTGAATAGTAACCCCGACATGAAAAGGATGGAAATTTCATAAGAAAAATCATACTTCGTAAATAGTACTCGTGAATAGTACCGTATTCGTGAATAGTGCCGTATACATGAATAGTAACCTCGATAGAAAAAGGTAAAAATTTCATAATAAAATTCATACCAATATTTTGATGAAATGATATTGAAATCAATAACATCATGTACGAAAAAAATAACATCCCTTACCTCAAAAGAATAGTACTTCTTACTGGAATATCGGATATAATACCGAAGAAAACTTGCACTGAATAGTAACACTCAAAGTATCTAAATATTCACAAAACTATGCTCGATATTATAGAGAGAGAAAACTTCTGATTCTGGTGTGATTTTCAATTCTAACCTAAGCACCCTATTTATAGAAAAAACTTATGATGCCAAAGTAGACTGTTGAATAAAATAATATTTTTTTAAAAAAATTTCCAGCTGCCTCCAAAGAAAACCATCAGCATTCACCAACCAAAAGAGGGACCCACCATTTTATAAAAAAAATATTTATTTTTTAAAACTTCAATAATTCATAATAAATTGCCCATTTGTCAGAAAAATATAACTTTTATGTCTTTTCCATAGGAAATTTAATTCTCTACAACTTTGTAGAAGGAAGTTTTTCCAAACATAAATTATTCGAAATCCATAAACGGATGATTTTTCACACCAAAATACTGATAAAAACACGTCAGCACTAATTCCTTCTTTTATATCCACAAAATAAATATTTTCTTATCATATAAATCAATAATTAATTATTCGTAAATAATATTACAGAACTACAATATTGACAACCAGGTCGTTCCCAGGAAAGAGGGGGCCTTCCGATATGAATTTCTCCTTACTGGCGCGCAATTAAATAACCCCTCCTAGACAGAACTTCCTTAGACATTGTCAATAATGCTATCTAATAATATTATTCACATAATATGAATTATTGAGTTGATAATGTGAAATACTGTGCAGTGACAATTATTGAATCAGTAATACAAAATATCAACGGTAGCAATTATTGAATCAATCATATAAAATAGCAACGTAGCAATTATTGATATAAAATATCAACGTAGCAATTATTGAATCAATAAAATATCATGCAATTATTGAATCAATAATATAAAATATTGAACAGTAATTATTGTAACAATAATTGAGTAAGTGACTTCTTACGTAAGAATCAATAATTCAAAATACTGTGCAATGCTGTGTGCTACTGTGCAACACCGCGTATTACTGTATTTTAACCACCGGGTATTTCAACAGTACTAACGGTAACAACTTCGCCGTTATTTTATAAAAAGGTTATTTCTGTCGCTTTCTATATCCGACAGTTATTCCGTTGTGGGGCCCACAAATAGTTGCGCCGTCGTACGAATATTCCTCGACAACAAGAATATTCCACGACCAAACGAATATTCCCCGACAATAAGAATATTTTATAACCACTTGCTTACTTTGAAAAATTTGCATATTTCACCCTTAACTTTAAACTTTTATCAATTTAACCATTTACTAAATAGAAAAATTGAATACTTTTATTTCATAAAATCTGGGGTCTTACATAGATGATAGATCAAAATTGTTAGGTTGATCTGAGCTTTAATGCTTATCAGTTATGTAAATAAATGTATAAAAGAAAATATCAAAACTGTTAGATTGATCTATTTGAGTTGTAAAAGTTAAAGCCTTGACAGAATCGTAGTCTGTCAAAGGTAGCATATAGAAGACAAGGCAGAATCGTAGAGCTTAAATGAAAATGTCCAGAATCGTAGTCTGCCTAGAGAACCAAGTCTGCAGAGGGTAAGGCAAGATTCGTGGAGCTTAAGTGAAAGTATCAGAATTGTAGTCTGTCCTTGGAAGCCACAGTGAGAATCGTGGATAAAATCTGAGCGCCTGCCGAGCTAAATCAAGAAACGCAGTGTGCTCTCGGAAGTGTGGAGTTTGTAAGACATGCAAGCAGGAATCGTAGTCTACCGAAGAGCTTAAGAGAAATCATAGTATTCTCTACGATCAAGTCTGAGTCAAGCCTGTGCAATCCAACACACAACGATTATGGTTCAATGATCATAATCGTAGTGTTTCTCCAGTTAGCATCAAAGTTCATAGTTCTGATGAAGGGAGGAAGAGCAACAAAGGAAGAAAGGCTTATAGCCGTTGACAATTTGATGGTCCCAATAATTTCATATTCATCCTTAGTCCAAATCGAAAAAGTGTATTGAAGAAGCTAAGGAAAGGACTAAACAGCCTGCTGAAAACACCTTTTCAGGTGTTAAGTGAAGTTGCAGTATGATGTGTCAGTGGGCCAGTCAACTGTGTAGCAGGAAAGTAGGATGTCAACATCAGCACAAAAACGTCTGAAGCATTTAATGCTGCAACGGGAGCATTTAAACGGAAATATTTTGAATGACTCTTTTATAAGGAAATCAAACAAGGATTTAGACTAAGCAAGCAAGATACAAAAAGAAAGAATATCAAGTGAAAAGCTCAAGAACACTCAACGATCAACTCTACGATCCTGAAAGAGGAAAGTTTGCTTCGCTACTCAGTTCTTCAGAACTGATACTTAATTGCAACTGAGTAGCACACCTCAAACAACTACTGTCAATCCAAGTGAGGATCCAAGTCAGAGGACTTGAAAAGTTCAAGAGTGAACTAAGAGAAGTTCTAAGGCTGCTAGCCTTGAAGAGTTCAATAGTGAACTAAGAGAAGTTCCATGGCTGCTGGCCTTGAAGAGTTCTAAGTGAACTAAAAGAAGTTTCAGGGCTGCTAGTCTTGAAGGAATCTAAGTGATTCAATTGTAAGAGACATCCTTAGTGAATTTCATACTCGTGGAGTAGAAGAGTGGATTAAGAGCCTTGTGTGCTCTGAACCACTTAAAACCTTTGTGTCTCATTATCTCACATTAACTGCCATAACTGCTATATCTGTTATAATTGTTATAACTGCTTATCAAACTATAACTGCAATATCTTAAAGGGAGAACAAACATATATTCCGCTGCTGTCAGTATATTAAATACTGACAAAGTATTTTAAACAAAGAAATTTTAAAATATCTATCCAACCCCCCTTCTAGATAACTAACGTGCCTTTGGGAACTAACAATTTTCAAAACCAAAACCAAATCCAAATGGGTGGGACGATTAGAAGAAAAGAAAAGGGAAATAGCAGTCATAAATCCCATAATTCAGCCGTTCAAAAAGCCACCGGAAACCCAAAATTAGTACCAACAAAACACCAACACAACCATAATATATCATTTTCTAAGCAATAACATTCAATCTGATAAATAAGTTCACAACCCATGATTCACAGCCATAAAAAATTGAGCTAGAACGAAAAGTAGGGAATCATCGGTAAAAACAGAAATCCAATCGATCCTAAAAGGACCAAATTCGTTCGAAAGCGAAAACCAAATCGAAAAACTGGGAATCAACAATCAATGGACCACATTCGAAGCATCTATGATACCATCCAAATCTGACTATAAAATAGATAAGCAATAAATCAAAATAACCAGACAAGAAATTCACAAATTCAATATCAAACCCAGATCTAAGTAAGAGAATAAAATCAATACCAACCAGATCTGGAATAGATCCCTCATCCATAAACAGCACCGGAAGCGGCTATTATGGGTCCATCAATCAAAGCCAAATACTAACATTAAAAGACAAAAAACACTTTAGGAAACAACCAAACCAGATCCAACTCCATCAAAAGTTCCCCAACAAGAATCGGAGAAGACACAAACCATCAAGCCCTCAGACTTAGCAAAAAATCGATTACAGAATGAGTTGTTCGAAAAATTCTTAAATGAGCCGCCGAAAAAGCCACACCAAAAAATAGAAGCAAGGTGAAGAAAGAGCAAGATGATTTGGTGGGCCAAAAGGGGAGAGTGAGGGAGCAAGGAGGTGATTTGGGAGGCCAAAAGAGCTGATTTGGGTCGGAAGGGGATGCAAACAATGATTTGACGAATTTGCCCTTGAATGTATAATAAATATGTAAACAAAAATTTATATACTTTTTTTTTAGTTACACATCAACTGAGTTATGTTCCACCTAGATAGCCACGTCAGCAATTTTTGACGTGGCAAGCTCAATTGAATGAAAGTAGAAAAAATCAATAGTTCAATCATCTAATTGAAAAAATTAAAAGGTGGATCACCAAAGTGAAATATGTCAGATAGTTTAGGGTAGTAAAACGTATTTAAGCCTTTCATATTTAATAGTATTATATATAATCAGAGAATTAGTCAAACATATATTTTTATATATTTATTTTTTATTTTGCATATCATAAGTTAATTTATGATTTTTGTATATGTAGTTGATATATATTAAAATTATAATAATGTTTAAATTTTAACGATGCTATCTTAATTTTAATTGAACATATATTCTTATATTATTTATTAATATATTTTGAGCTATTTTTTTCAATGTTATTATAATAAGTGTTGTAAAAGTATTTAAACTAATTTAATACTTGGCTTTGAATTTGAAGCGCTGGTGGCCGCAGTTGAGAAATCAAAACCGAAGACGAGGTCTTCGGTATTCACGCTATATTTCTTTCTTTCTTTATTACTGTGTTTGTTTAGGTTTGAATGTCTCTTTATAGATGTGTTTCTGATTCGGTCAGAAGTTAAATTTGTTTGGTAATTTTTTTTTGCCTTTTAATACCTCTTAATCGATAAGATACAAAATTAAATCTTAATTATTTAGAAGCACATCTGAATGAGTTTATATTTTTTTTGACAAAACTAACTCTTTAATATTACAAAATGCATCTTATATTCCTCTAATAAAATAGACAAAGTAAAGAACAAAGCAAAGAAACAGTGAAGATCGGTCTTGGCCGCATGTCGATTCCAATGGTTGTTCCTTTTTGGTCGCCATTGATAAAAATTGAGAAATCATACGTAATCAAAAATAGGGGAAGTTCGGGCTTGGCTCCAATCTTATTGAATCGGTCCAGTTGGGTTGGTTTGTGCATCCTAACGTTCATTGGCAGAGAAGCAAATGAGATGAGATTAGCCCCAATCCCATAAAGCTACAAAATAAGCAAATACCCAGAAAATCGTAACGAGAATAAGCAAAAGAAACTAAAATCAGATTAAAAAAAAACCATCTTACTTGATGTAGAAATGTAATGGCATGTGAGGAAGAAGAAAGATAATGACCCAAGAGCTGGTCCCCAATAGATTTTAAGTTAAAAGAGCAAATGGGTGTTTGACAAATTTAGATTTTTAGAGTACCAAATGTGTCAATTAATGAGCATAGTCATTTAACAAGTTTTGCTTAAATAGTTCATAGGGCTAAAATGATAAAATATTATTATTCAGACATTTTAAAAAAATTAATTATCAAATAATATTTTTTTATTCACATATAATTCTATTCAGATGGTCCATATTATTCAAATATCTAAATTGTTCAAGTTTTAATATTCAATTTTATCAAACACAACAAGTTTTGTTTTTGGATACTATTTATCAGTTCTATCGCATCTCTTGTCTATTATGCTGATTTTTGTAATCCTGAACCTAATATATAAACGGATTTCAGATGCGTAGAACTTTTTAAAAGTGTTGATTGGAATCTTAATACTACTTTTGGACTATCATTTTGAAACCAGCAACTGATATGGTTGAACCGGAAGCTGCCAGTTAACTTTGAGATTGTTGTGAGCCAAATAGAAAACAAAAACAAAAACAAAAGCAACGATTGTTTTAAAATTGTATATAAGTATTAAGAAAATGATTGTATAACATTAAATATAATATTAATTATTATTAAAAAAAGAGTATATTTATTATGCAAAAAATAGTGAAAAAATCAAAATTATATTTAATACTTGGGTTAATATTGGAACCTAAATAATTAATACTTCTTTGTAATTCTCAAACGACATATATTGAGGGACAAAAACACTTTTCATGTGATGTTTGTTTTTTTATCTTTTTATTTATTTTTATTTTTATTTGTTATATTTAATTATTTAATTTTTTTTAAATTTTAATTTTATTCTTCATAATTTATACACACATAAGGCATGTCACCAGCTGATAATGGTAAATCATGACTATGGCCAGAAAATGTGAAGATAATGCCCACAATTTCAGTCAGTTGGAAATGACATCATACTACCAATCCCTTCAAAGCTTTAATTATTGATTTTGTATTTGTTTTGATTTTTCTTTTTCTGTATTATTTCTAACAGAAAACTAAAATTAATGTGCAAATTATTTACTTATTCGTGTTGATTACGACGAGATTGCATTTCAACAAGCGGTTTTCATTACGGAAGTAACATGCCTACCAATACCATGTGCGCTATAGTACTGAAATATATTTCAAGTCATATAATTATCTTGTCGGATCTACCGGTTCATTTATCAGTAGATGAACTTAAAAAATTGGTGGTATGGCTATGTGATAATGGAGAAATCAACATGGATTCTGACTTTGGCAACGCAAATTTCTCTTTGCTTTGCTCTTTTCGTGGCTCTAAACATTGGTCGGCCTCAAAAACCCATTTATGGATCAAACAGGAGTGAGCGAAATTCTGTTGATATATATTTTCTCAGTGTTAGAGGAGGCTCTAGACCTATTAAAGAACAGACCCATCTTCTTAAGCTGGTAAGTAATTTATTTTCTTTATTGGTTTCGTTGATTTGCGGAAAAAAGTTGGCATCCCTTTATTTATTTCTTTAATTGTTCTATTGTGGTTCAACTGTTGGAGGAAATGTCTTGGTGTCCTACTAGCAAGTTGGTATGTAATTTTACATGAGATGAAGAGCTCCCGCTGTTTCTTTTGGTGGGTTGTTTCTCTTTTGTAATGTTTGGGTTTGAGGAATGTAATTTACCGTTGAATATGTTTTTTCCCTTGAATATTTAATCAAGTTATTGGAGTGTTCTGCCATCGGATTTTATGTTTAAAAATCTCGCTTAACAGCTTGCATATATGGCTTTGTGGTTTTAGTGTTAGTTTGTAGATTATGGTTAGTAGATTGCCATAATCTGGTTGCTACTCCCTACCCATTTTTAGAGAAGCAAATGTTCGTACGAGTAAACTGTTCTTGTTGGCGGGGTTCTTCTTTTTCTTTGATTGGGCTTGTTTATTCGCCTATTCAATTTCCTATTCCTTCTTTGTATATATCGAGTCTCAGCTCTAATCTACCTAAAAAAACCAAAAAAAGAGAAAAGAAAAAAAAACAGACATGGCTCTATTGATTTATGTAATTAACTTTCCTATAATTTTTCTTTATCTATTCATTATATGACTAAATTTCTAATTGTGATTTTATTGTTGATGAAGATGGAGAAGGTGATAAAGAAGTACAATGCAAGGTTTGTGGTTAACCTTAGTGAACTTGGTGAAGAGGATCCGCTTCTACAGAACGTAAGACCTATCTTTTTAAATTTTAATTTACAAATGTCTTCGCCTCTTGCCATATGAAATTTAAGTGACCTTTATAATCTGATTGTCACCAGCAGTTAGCTGCACAAAACTTGGTACAAGGCTATTTATAACCAAAAAGAAGAAGAAGACATTCATCACAGTGGTGAAACTTACCTTTTTTCCTTATTCAAATAAAAATCTTTTGCACTGGGGTAAAAGCATAGTTTTTTATTGTATGGTGTATGAATTGAAAATTTGCTTTGTGGCACTTCTGAATGCATAGGAATTGAATTGAGATACAATGATTATTTGTTATTACCCTTTTGAGAGGGACTCTTGTAATCATAGTTGTCGGAATTCCTTTTCTATTATCAAGAAGTCATTTAATGACAATAATATCTTTATATCAGTATTACCTCTTTAATCTTTACTTGCCTATTAATTCACTTGATGGCAACTCAGTTTAGCTTCCAAGAATATATGCTGCTAGAGAAGAAGTTTTCAAAGCCTAAGAAGAAATTTTTCCACCATTGTAATCTAGTGTGTTTTGCGATCGATACAGTTTGTATGCTGTCACATGACTTCACTAGTAATAAAGTCAATACACCAAGAGCTCTTGTAGATGAAGTTTCTTTAGCTTGGGGTTTAGGTTGTTCGATGAGAAAATGTGTTGCTTTTGTTAACTTTAATTTTACTGGTTTCAACTTACGATAAGTAGGGGTGTAAATGAACCGAGTGGAGTCGAGTATTGAGTTGCTCAGATTTGGTTCACAAAATTTATCGTGTATGAAATAAGGTTTAATTGAGATTCGTTTAGCTACCGAGTTGGGTCTAATCTTGAATCGAGCACAAGCAGTTTGACGAGGTTCGAGTAATTTATTGAAGTTTAAAATTTTCTTATATTTGAATCATTTATATTTCATGTCGAGCTCGAATCGAACTTTTAGTTGAGCGAGTACGAATCAAGCTTCGAACTGTTTGGTTCATTTTACAGCCTTAACGGCATGACTTGACAGATCTTCTTTAACAGGCTACATTGTACCTTCAATTGCTGAAAGTTCCCTGGTACATTCATCCTCTTTGAATAATTTCTCTAAAACTTTTTATCTTTTGATTATACATTTCCCGTCTCTCTTCAGCGCCTAGTTCTGAATTGTAGGTACACAACCAAAGCTTTGAAAGAGAACAAAGTTAATTACTTTGTTAGGCAGATTGAAATCCCTTATTCAAAAGTGCTAGATGTTATTGTTCTGCATACTGGATCATTACAGGTGTGAATTTGTATTCATCCCATATTGTAATATTACGGAACTGCGTAGGGAATGTTCTTACTCTTCTATTTGTAGTTGTATATCTGGTTAAGTTTTGAGTAGTTGCAGTTTTTTGGAGTCAATTAATTAAGCTCTACCTTGAAAGCATACTATTAATTTAGATTTTTTGTTTCTGTCCCAATAACAAATTAAGGTTGTTAGCACTAATACTTGTGTCATATATGTTTTTCCCCTTACATGCACCAACAATATCAATGAACAAGCAAAAGATCCTATAGTGTGAACCTAGAGAACCATCCTCAAGAGGTGAATATTGTCATTCTGAATTTATTACATGTGCAACTCCAGAACGCATATTGTTTCGATAAATTCATCTACTTCTTCATTTCCCTCATGCTTCATTGTCTACCCTTAACCAATCCACTTCAGTTGTGCCTAGTTGGAATATATATTTCAATGATAGTTTTAATGTAGAAAACTGACTCGGAAAAGCAGAAGCGAGTGTGTTGAAAAAATTGTACAAAACTTTCCTTTAGCATATTTGCAAAGAGTGACTGCCCTCAACTTAAATCAACATTCTCATTTCCTTCTCCCTGAGCTTTTACCACTGCATCACTTGCACTTATTCGGGAAACGACGTGGTGTATTAATATATGTTTTGTGGTTTTCTTTCCTTCTTGCAAAGCATGAGTATTGTTGTTTGAGAGATTAATATAGTACATTTTATAGAATAGTATTTCAATCATTCTTTTCTCAGGAATATCTGGTAATTTTATGCTCAACACTTTATGGCTTAGGATTCTTCTAGTGGCAATGGAAATGATAGGTTACATTGGCTGAGAAAACCACTCCAAGGAAGCAATAGCGACTGGTAAGAGCACACTATTCTTTTCCATATTCTCATGAATTGCGTCATAGTTAACTGCAGACTACTTTGTCGGGGAGAGTTTCCTGATCACCAATAGCAGGAGTTGGAATTAGTTTAAATTCTGCTGGCGCTGTGCAGTTAAAAAACTGAATTAGGCTGTGTTGGAATTGATCCAATTTAGATTCATATTTTGATCTTGAAAGATAAATAAACCTACTGTTTCACAAAAATATAAACCAATCAAAATTTGAAATATTGATCAATCCCACTTTAGAATGTCCAGTGTTTCCTTGAGGATTCTAAGAAAGTTGGAGTTGATTTCAATCTAGATACTAGCTAAAGTATCTTGGAGTTGGCAGTTATATGCTTGGTGATAAGGTTGTGCAGCTTAGCTTTATTAATTCATCTGTTGCATGTATTTCACATAGTATTCACTAGTCATTCCCATTAACAGGCGCATTGTTGTCGGATTCCATCCATTGGTAGGTTGTGTTGAGAATCTTGAGAAAATGGACCTACGCCATTTATTCTTGCAATACGGAGTGGTAAGTTAATATTGTCCTCATTTATCTTTTTTCTCTCATCCAAAATATATTGTTAATTACTGAATCCTAGAACTTCAAAAACTCAGATTTCATATAAGTAATGTTCGTTTTACTTGGAGTCTTTTTCATTTGGTTTATTAAAGATTGAATCAAATAAAATGGGATGAAAATATAGTTGAACACTCGTGGAGATTTATGACTGATTCTGAGTTCTTTGCAAACTCTCTTCAGGATGCATACCTGAGTGCAGAGTCTTGTACTAGAAATGTCCATAAAGAGGATATGGCTCACATCCACAACAAGAGTGCAATGGATAGGGGACCTTATTTGACGAGCATAAATGAGAAATGGATCTTTCACAGGTGAGTAATTAACATAAGCATTCATTTTACTAGGAAATGCAAGTGTTCAGCCTCTGTTCTAACATTATCTTCCGGTTTCTTTGGTTCTGCAGCGAAGTAGAAAATGGATTCTTTCTTCATAGAGTCGGCTCCCTAGAGATTGTAAGTCTCGACATTTGTGGATCATATTTCTTGGATTCCTTTTCTTTAATTCAGCATTTTACAAATGGCCTCTTTTTTCTTCTTTTTTTTTTTTGGCAGGTGACATACCTAGTGACCTTGACAGGGGAAGTTGTGCATCAAACATCACTGCAACAAGGGGGTAGAGAGGTCATGTAAAGTTCATACAAGCATCTGTTATACAATTCCTTCCATCTTTTTCCACCCAGGTCTTCTGTAAAACCTGGTCCTTCCGTTTGTTTCCTTTTCTAGCTTAGAAGATTAAGATAACAATTAGCTTATGCAACAAGAGCCACTTATATGCATATGCTGTCGCAGCAGTTATGCCAGCACTTTCAAAAAGCCAAAGCTTGCTGTTGCTGCTGCTGCTTTCTTCAGCATCTTGGGCCTGTTTGAATGAATGAACTTGTATCAGATTTTTAGAATAATACCCTTCTACTTTACTTTAGTATTCTTTTAACAATTGTAAATAAGTGGAATTAAATAATTATTTAGTTGTTCTAACAGTATAATTATGAATATATTTAAATATGATCAAATTCTTGAATAAATTTAAGTGTTAACACTTTATACCGCTCGTGAATTACTTTATCGGACAAGGATATGTAATATACTTCATATATTGGAACAATAGCGAAGAAAAAAGTCAAACATTATGGATTTCATAGAGCTTAATTAGTACTCCTACTAGGCTACTACTATAAAAAGGGAAAATTAGTACTAATATTTCTATGAGCACATGTTAGTTCGTACTATAGAACAATAGAACGTGGGAAGTTATTTTAGTACGTTATTTATAGTATCATAAATAAATAAAAAATTATAAAACAAATTATTTTACAAATGTAATTCTCTTTGCAGAAAATAGAAAAATAGAGAGTAATAAAGTGTTGGCGGAAAATAATTTTTATGATGGCCTAAATGACAAAAAGAGTCCTCAACCTTGATGAGGCCTCATCCGATGTCATAGCATGTAAAATAGGCGGTAAATAGAGGACAAAAATGGCAGCTGGTGGTATAAATAAAGGAATCTGAGACGGTAATAGCGAAAGGTGAGCTCAAGAATGAAAGAGGCTCAAGGCAGAGGGATGGGAGGTTTCTAAGGGTGGTTGCCCCTCTCTGCCATAACTTATGATATTACGATCATCTGTTCTGAGCCGATGATTTCACCAAGTCCCCCGGAGAAAGCAACATCCCTTATTACATCTCTGCCTGCAAACAAACATAAGCATCTCTCTTTCTCTCTCTATATCTACGTATGTATGTATGTATGTATGTATTGTGTAAAGGGTTTAACCCTTTAACATATGTGATAGTAGCATTATTTATTCCTACCATTCCATTCCTTTTTCTTTTCTGTGCAGTCAAAACTCAGAAACGCAGTTAAGTGGAGGCTGTGATGATAAGATTTGATTCTTGAGCGAATCGGGGCGCTGTTGATGTGCCCGCATCTTGGCGGGGCGAATCAGATGGCATGATGATGAGAGGGATTTGATTTGATGGATTCATTTGGGTTTAGGGTTTTGGGTTTTGATCTCCGTCTCGATCCCTCACATCTAATGCAACTGTTTTTGCAGCCATGGCGGTGCCACACTCTTTGCCCTGATTACATACAGATCTGAGCCTAAACCTTTCCCCCTACTGCCTTTATTTTGATTTATCTAGATTATGATTCTATGAATATGTTTTATTGATCTGCGAGCTCCATACAAGTATTTTTTTTTATAATTTTTTTAGAAAAATAGGAAGTATGAAATAGACTGAGCTTTTTAATTATTTTCTGAAAATATTGAATGAGTTAAAAATATGGGATGTTTTTAATATCTCAAACGTTTGCTTTTCATTTTTTAGTATAGACAATTAAAAATTATATTTAATATCTAATTTTTTATTATTGAATGTAAATTTTATTGTGTAAAAATTATTTTTTGATTTTTTAGTAATTGGTCAATAAATAAATGAATGTTTTTGTAGTTTTTGTTTTGGTTTTATGAATTGATAGAATGTTATTAAAAAAAATTAGTGTTTTTTTTAAAATTATATTATTAATAGTATATTTTATTAAAGATTGAGTTTATATTTAATTTTTTTAGATAATGCTATTTATTTATAATTATATAATAAACTTGTTCCTAATAGCTTAGAATGTTAAAATAGAAAATTACACTTTAGATGTTTTAGATTGATAATTATTAAATATATTATTTTATTTTTTATTAAATATATTATTTCATTTTTTATTCAGTGTTTATATAATTTAATTTATTTAGATTTTTTTATACATTTAAAATTTTGTATTCAATTTTATCAAATAAAGTAAGGATTATTAATAAATATAAATATCCTTTTAAAACATTGATACTTTCTCGGTTTCTTGCAAAGAATTTCGTTTATGATTTTTTTTTGGTAGAAATAAAATCATTTTATAATAATATGACATTTTTAAGTTTTATTGTTGCTATTTCATCAATAATACTATTGTTATTAAATTAAAATATCAAAAAAATTAAATGTAAATACATATTTAATTTTTATTTATTATTATATGTTTAAAAATATGATACTCATTATTTTATATTACGTCATCATAACTGAATTGCAAATAAATTTTCAATGTGTCATTGTGAGATATATATTCTCAATTTAATTTTTTTTTAATATTCCAATGACAAAGGCATACAAGGAAGAAAACAATAATAATAATGAGGTTGATTGACATTTCTGTTCCTCAAAGTTGTCGCCTATTTTTAAAGTCGTCCCTAAAGTTTTATTTTCGTCAGTTAAGTTCTTAAAGTGATATTTTGTTGGCGTTTCCGTTTTTTCAACTTATTTGACCTCAACTCGATCCAGTTTGACCCAACTCAAATTTTTAATATTTTAAAAAATAATATTATTTTTAAAATAAATTTAAAATAATAATTATATTTAATATTTTAAAAAATAATATTTAATATTTTAAATAATAATTTTTTTGAAAATAGCTGTTTTTAATATTTTAAAAATAAATAAATAATAATTATATTTATTATTTTAAATAAAAAAAATATTTTTTAAATAATTATTTTTTTTAAAATAATAATTATATTTAATATTTTAAAATAATATATATTTTTGTTTAAAATAAAATATTTTTAAAAAAAATTTATAAAGATAAATATTATTCAAAGGAAAAAATATATGAAACTTTTATTTTTTTTAAAAATGAATAGAGTTTCATAAAATATAGATTCAAAAAAATAAATAGGAAATAAAATTTTATTTTTTTAAAAATAAAGTATATTTTTTTATTTTTTATGTAAAAATTTATTTTCACAAAAAAAAGTTAATATTTTTTTTTTATTATATGTATTTTTAATATTAGAATTTTTAAAAATAAAAACAAAAAATAGAAATTAAAATTCAAAAAAAGTAAAAAATTTTAAAAAATGATGCAAAATTTTTATAAATAAATAAATATTTTTTTAAAAAAATAATTAAAATTTTCAAGAAAAAATTAAAAACTTTAGGGATTCAATCTTAATTATTTTTAAAAAAAATTCCTGAAAATAATAATTATTTTAAAAAAAAATTGAATCACCTTTTTTATTTATCTTTTACTGTTTTTAGAATACATATAATAAAAAAAGAGATATTAACTTTTTTTCTGAAAATAATTTTTTACATAAAAAATAAAAAAATATACTTTATTTTTTAAAAAAAATAATTTATTTTCTTTGTATTTTTTTGAATTTATATTTTATGAAACTTTACTCATTTTTTTTAAAAATAAAAGTTTCTAATATTTTTTCTTTAAAATAATAATTATCTTTATAAAGTTTTAAAAATAATATTTTATTTTAAATAAAAATATATATTATTTTAAAATATTAAATATAATTATTATTTTAAAAATAATATTTTCTTTTAAAAATTTACAAATAATAATTATTCACAAAATATTTTATATTTTAAAATATTAAATATAATTATTATTTAGTTTTTTTAAATATTAAAAATAACT
This sequence comes from Panax stipuleanatus, assembly GCA_020205555.1. Classification (NCBI taxonomy): domain Eukaryota; kingdom Viridiplantae; phylum Streptophyta; class Magnoliopsida; order Apiales; family Araliaceae; genus Panax; species Panax stipuleanatus. Next base: position 482,037 of record JAINUT010001977.1, read on the forward strand.
ATTTTTAAAATAATTATTATTTTAAAATATTAAATATTATTTTTTAAAATGTTAAATATAATTATTATTTTAAACTTATTTTAAAAATAATATTATATTTTAAAATATTAAAATTTTGGGTTGGGTTAGGGCCAAAATGGGTTGGAAGAACGGAAACGCCAACAAAGTGTCACTTTAAAGACCTAACTGACGAAAATAAAACTTTAGGGACGACCTTAAAAGTAGGTGGCAACTTGGAGGGACAGAAGTGCCAATCAACTATAATAATGACAAAAAACCCCTGTATACACGTGATAGAGCCTTTGTGATATATTCTTTCTGTTCCTTAATATAAGTTATTTTAGAAAAATATTTTTATTTTTTAATATAAATTATTTAAAAATTTTAAATAAGTATTAATTATTTAATTTTTAATATTATTTTAAATATTAAATATAATTTTAATTCTCTCACTATTATCTGTTTAATAAATAACACTATTTTTTTTCACTATAAGGGCAATAAAAATAATTGATATTATATTTAATATTTTATAATTATTTTTTTAATATTTGTACACAATTTTAAAATGATTTATATTAAAGAATAGAGGGAGTAATTGTGAAATTAAAATTTTATACATGGTATGTAAGATCGTTATTAGAATTATCACACATTATTAATAGATAAATGTGTTAGATAAAATTATCTTTTTTTTAATAATGTGTTATAATTTTAAATTTTATTTTATTTGTCAAGTAAAATATATATTTTTAACATGTATTAAAAAAAGTAAATAAAGTAAAGTTTTATATTTAGTAATCTTAAGTTTTATGTTAGTTTAATTTTTTTTGGAATTTTTTATTTATTTAGTAATCTCTTTTAGGACGGAGGTAGTAATTAATAATCGTGATGATAACCAATTATCCGTCTCGGTGTGTCGTGACATACCATTCCAAAGTGACAATGTAAATTAATTACTCTTTTGGTCTTTAAAAAGGTAAATTAAGTGATAAAAAATTATCTTTAAAACGCGAGTAAGTAAATAAGTTAATTAGATAAATTTTTGTGTGGACTAATTTACCTTTCACTATACATCATATTTTCTTTAACTAGTGATCACAAATAAGTGGTTTACATTAAGGAAATTGTTAAATTTATAGCAGAAATTATTATTTTTCATAATAAAAATAATAAAAGTGTAAGATTTTAATTTTTATGAATAAAGATTTAATATTCTTTATATATTATTTTGAAATAATAAGGTGTTGATTTGATAAAAGTGAAAAGTTATAGGTGGAATGTGCAAATTTTACAAAGTTAGCAGTGTAATAAAATATTCATTATTGTCGTGAAATATTCGTTTAGTTGATGAATATTTTTTTTGTCGGAGAATATTCGTACGACGGCGCAGTCATTAGTGGACCCTACAACGGAATGAATGTCGGATATAAAAAACGACAGAAGTAATTTTTATAAAAATAACGATAAAATTGTTACCGTTAAACTGTTAAAATACCCGGTGGTTAAAATACAGTAATACGCGGTGTTGCACAGTAGCACACGGTATTGCACAGTATTTCGAATTATTAATTCTTACGTAGGAAGACACTTATTCAATTATTGTTACTTGATTCAATAATTGCATAATATTTTATTGATTCAATATTTGCTACGGTGATATTTTATATCAATAATTACTATTTTATATTAGTGATTCAATAATTGTCATTGCACAGTATTTTAAATTATCAAATCAATAATTCATATTATTTGAATAATATTATTAGATAGCATTATTGGCAATATCTAAGGAAGTTCTGTCTAGAAAATGGATTGATTGATTGCGCGCTAGTAAAAAGAAATTCTTATCGGAAGGCCCCCTCTTTCCTGAGAACGACCTGGATGTCAATATTTTAGTTTTGTAAAATTATTTGTGAATAATTAATTTTTGATATACATGATAAGAAAAAATATTTATTTCAATTTTGATATAAAAGGAAAGAATTTTTAACATGTGACATTTGTTGAAAGTTGGTATTTTATATTCTCCGATAAAATAATTCATTTAAATATATTATTATAATATTACATTGTAAAATTATAATGTGATAATATAATAATTTTATGTGGTTGGTGGGAATGTGGATGATGGCTTTGAAGACTTATTTTTTTTCTAAAGGAGTGTGCTGCACATTTTTGTCAAAGCAAGGGTGCTAGAAAAATCATCCGTATATAAATTTGAGTCATTTTTCATTTGAAATTTGAAAAAACTTTATTCTACAAAGTTGTAGAGAATTAAATTTTATATGGAGTGGACATAAGGTTCATATTTTTTTGATAAAAGGACTATTTATTATGAATTATTAAAATTTTAAAAATAAATATTTTAATATATATATATATATATATATATATATATATATTATATAAACATGTGAGAATTGATTTTAGTGGAGGCTTTAAAAAGTGTGGTGTGTGGATGACATTTTTCAAAGGTGTGGGCTTAAAATTTATCCTTTGGTTAATTAAGTCAATACTGGTGTTCTGGCATTTTTCTATAAATAGGGTGTTTAGTTAGAAATGAAAATCACACCAGAATCAGAAAATTTTCTCTCTATAATTTCGAGTGTATTTCTTGTGAGTATTTAGATACTTTTAATATTGATAGCAGTGCAAATTTTTATCCACATAATATTCGATATTTCAGTCAAAACTACTCTCCTGTTAAGATAAAGGATATTATTTTTTGAGTAAATGATGTTATTATCTTTCAATATTCATAAAAAATATTATTTTCTTTCATATTCCATATTATGAAAGTAATAATATTTAATTTCATATTTCTAAATCTGAACTTACTACGATAAGTATTGCTTCTATAATTTCTGAAATGATCAGAAATTTCTTGAGTTTTGCGCTTCATCTAGTATCATTTTATCGGAATAATTTTTTGAACTTTCTCGTTAAATTTTTATCTTATCATGTCGAGTTACTATTCACGGTAAAAAAAAAATATTTTTTTTATCTTTGATTGGATCCAAGTTTTGATTTTCATTCTTGAATCTTGCTCCACAATTGATTATTATGGAGTATTATTGAACTTGGATAAACTAAATTACGAATCCCTAATATTTGTCGTTTATATCACTGGATTCGTTATTCGTATAACTTTTCATCATTCTTAGTCCTAAATGGTGATATAACTGAATATCTTTGGTCTGTTGTGCAAAGATGAATGATTACTTGATGAATATATTTGGCTTGTTGTGCAAAGATGAATGATTATCTGATGAATATTTTTGGCCCGTAGTGCAAAGATGGACAGGTGTTGAGATGAACATGACCAACTGGTGATACAAATGAATATCTTTGGCCCGTAGTGCAAAAATGAATATTTGATTCGAGATGTAAATTGATTGATGTTACAGGGATAAAATATTAATGATAAACTTTTAAATCATAGAAGATAGTAGACTTCATTCTCTACTTAACTCTTATAATGAATTGTTATTTCCGCTGTAGTTGTTGATCTAAAACTTGTTGTCCATAATATTTTATCTGATTTGTTGAAGACTAACGATAATTTATTTTTTATTATCTTAGTCATAATATTCTTTACTGGGCTAGTTGAGCTCACCATTTTCTTCCATTGTTCTCTTCAAGAAATGAGAATATCGCGAGGACTAGTCGGGGAACAGTGTGATGATCATAGTTAGATCCGCAGAAGTTCTCACTATTGTATAAAATAGTGGGACAATAATTATAATGAATAAGGAATGAATTTGAGTGTTTATATTTCGTATTATATACGATTTGTATTGAAACTCATAGTTTGTGTGGTCGTATTTTACACGATCGTATGTTATAAAAGATTGTATTAAGTGTTGTCATAAATTTTATATAGCAACTATTTTTACCGTCGCTATACATTTACAGCATTTTTGATGTGAAAATAACAAAAATATTGTGGATTTAACAATTATCTACATTAATTATTATCTTCCTCTATCTAAATCCAAAATCATAGGATAGAATAGATTGGACGAAAAATATCTTAATTAATTAACTACCGAGGAATGGAGTAATAAATAGAGGACAAAATGGTAAGTTGGTGGTAGTAAATGAAGGGATTTGGCCATTGCAACTGGCTCTTAGCTCAAGAATGAAAAAGGGTCGCAGAGAGATGGGAAGTTTCTTAAGGGTGGTTGCCCCTCTCTGCCGGAAGATGATTCCTCCGATCATCTGAGCCCATGATTTCACCTACTCCCTCAAACCAACAGCCCTTAATCCCTCCATTCATTCATCCAAACGAAGCCTTATATATCACATGTATATATACACACACACACATGGATGATGCATGGATTGTTGACTGAATTACGATTTGCACCCTAAACCCTAAACCTTGAATAATTTCGATTTTATTTTGCTGCTGCTGATGATGATGATGATGAAGTGTTGTTTTATGAGAGGCTGTGATGAAAAATTGATTCTTGAGCAAATCGGGGCATTGTTGATCTGACCCGTATCTTGGCGGGGCAACTCAGATGGCATGTGATTTGGGTTCTGATTCACATGCAACTGTTGTTGCAGCCATGGCGGTGCCATACTCTTTGCCTTGATTACCTACAGATCTGAGCCTCTCCCTTCTTCTTTTTTTTTTGCCCTTTTAGCTTTATACCAATATTATTATTGATTTGCGAATTTCATATCGCAAGTGTATTTTTAATGTCATAAATTGGACTTGGGCTGGGCTTACTGAATTGAAATAAATAATCTTTTGAATAGGTATTTTTTTCTTTTAACATTTTTTGTAAAAGTTAATATGTTTTACAAATTTTATTCTTTTGTACTAGAAAAATATATAAATATTTGGAGACAAATGAAAAATGATATTATTTCGTATTTTGAGGAAAATTCGAGTGCTGTTTTGTATTGAATTGGATTGGAATAGGATTACAAAATTGATTGGGAATTGAATAGGAATAAAATTAAAAAAATACTAAAATAGATCCATTATACATCCAGTATTGCACACCCCTAGGGTTCCCCCATTATTGGGTTTGACGAAATTACCCTTACCTTTCCCACAATAAAAATGATGCCGCCACACCATGTAAACAGGGGAGCAAAAGAGGGCAGAAATGGAAAATAGTGGTAGTATAAAAAACATGTCTTGCAGGGATCTAACCGCAGGGTTTGCTCATGAATGAGGCTCAGGAAGAGAGATGGGAGGTTTCTAAGGGTGGTTGCCCCTCTCTACCAAAAAATCTTCTTTCAGAAGCATTTGAGCCCATGATTTCTTTCACCTGAATCAAATCAACAGCCCTTATTCCCAGATTAATTAAGATTTGGGAGAGCATGCATGCATTCAAACATACACACATATATAGAGATAAATAAATAAATAGATAGATATTATATACCCAACTGGGTAACTCCCCCTCCTTCTTTTCTTGTGGTGGTGGTGGTGGTGGTGGAACCGGAAATGATCTAATTACAGTAGTAATTATGAGAGGCTGTGATGATATTTTTTCTAAATCCGAGCAAACCCGATCAGGCATGGTGAATCTGACCCGTATCTTGGCTGGGCATCACAGAGGGCATGTGATTGATTGATTAGATTCAACAATCGATCCATTCTTTCTCACGTGCAACTGGGGGTTGCAGCCATGGCGGATTCATATCCCGTGTCTGATTTTTCACAGATCTGAGCCTCACTCTCACTCCTTCTATTTATCTTTCATTTTTTTTAAATTATTGTGTAAATAACTAAATATTACAATAATATTTTTGAGTTTTATATCTTTATTTATAATGTTTTCTAGGTTATGTTAAATTATCGAATGGGTCGAACGCATAGGAAAAATATTCTTTAAAATTTAATTTTGACAAGGGTAAAAGGACAATGAAATGTTCATCTTCAAGAAAAAAAAAGATAATCTTGAACTAAGAAGAAGAAAGAAACCGATAAATGCAAATTTTTAGCAATTGCAATTTATTCTTATATTTCGTTTTTGGACATTATTGCACTTGCTATACTTGGTAGTGTTATGATTTATAAAACTTCCATTCTTGATTCGGATAACTCAAACCTATATAAATACATACGACTACTGTATTTAATCATGATGTCTAAAAAATCACGTTCTTCGGAATGGAACTTGCATTGCCCATGCCGTGATCAAAACTGTTGATCAAAATGAACAAAGAAGCAAGTATATGAGGTCCGTGCCTAATTGGTGACACCTCTGGTTTAGTAATGACAAAGTAAACCGAACAGCAGGGTGACCACGAACGAGATGATGCCCACTACACCATTCCTTGGACCACTAGATTTTTCATCTTTGGGTGGAGGAGGAGGTGTTGCTGCTGCGGAAGTGGGCGGGTCTACGATCTTGGCCACCGAAGGTAGCGGCGGATCAACCACGTCTGCACTTTCCAGTGCTGGGGTGGGTGGTAAAGCAGGTGGCATCGCCATTGGATCAATTTGACGAGCCAGATCCCCAGCATGAATTGGCTTTATGGGAAGTACATTATGGGCATTCTTAAGATCACCACATGGATTCCCTGCATGCATAACCAAGGGATGTACTTACTAGTTGTTTTGTCTAGCATGTGTAGTTGAAACTTTTGCTCGTCTAACAATAATTTATTCCAAACATCTTTTATTTAACTCGCAAACAAACGCTCCTGGACCAAACGCTGCTGCGTATAAATAATTGAACAAACTTACTCATGTATGCACTTGCAGTCGCGGGAAATTCGGTCATGACGCCATCAACATGTAGTGAAACATAAGTAGCAAGCTGCAGATAAGGATCCGAGAGGTAATCAAAATTGAAGAAGACAAATTCATTCCGAATAGGCGTGACATATACGGATATATTCTCTGCATGCATTTCATCAACAACTTGTGTGACTCCCTTGGTAAAGAAGCCCGGGTTTTGTTGAACGATCGACTCTCTATCCACAGCAACCGCATCTGCATTTTTCTTGATTTCTGCCACCACATCCTTAGGGGCATCGCTTATTGCCTCTTTAATCCACAACACCCTTTCGTAATTTGGGAAATTGCTGAATTTTGATAGCACCGAGCTATCGTCTGACTGAATCATAACCTTTTGAGTGGATTCCCCGTCCAAGCTAGCGTTGGCCAGAGCAGTTGTGACAGCATCTACTACACCGAGACCCTTTTTGACGCTAGATATGCAGCATTCTAGCAAAAACAAAGGTACGTGGTCTGAATTTGTTAATTACAGGAATCTTGAGCTGCTTTGCTAAAGAGGAGGAAAAAAAATTTAAAAATCAGCTCACCTCTATGTTAATCAAAACTCCTCCGGTATTGTTCGTCTTGGCAAGTTGTAAGAAGTCGGCCAGAGTCACAAACCTGCCCTGGTTCTTGAATCTCGGGTTTCTCACCAAGGCACTATCCTTATAAGGAACTTCAATGATAGCTGCATGCATTGGTAAAGTACTTTAGATAGCTATATAGTAGTATTAAACACGTGGAATGGAATGTAAAATTGGAAAAGGTTTAATTTTCTGAAAGTATATATATATACGCTTGAGGGATTCAATTTCGGTCCAAGTGAGATCAAATGAGAAAATGCCATCCTGCGGTTGAATTTCAGGTGTGTTTGAAGATCGGTCCATAAAGTCAACCAGTGCAGTAGTTATTGTGGAGATATCAACATTGGCCATGCAGAAGGGGACTCCATCTTTTGTCATTTGGACATTGCAGTCGATTACATCCACCCCGTCTCGTATGGCTTCCTGATAGGCAAGGTCAGTGCAGGCAGGGTAGACTCCACTAGCTCCATTGTGAGATATGATCAAACCTATTCATCAAATTATAGGCATAGTTAAAGATCATTTCATTCCACAAATTATTAACCAACATTTAATATATATACATACTACACCACTTAATAGAATGCACCTTTCACAATCTTAGAGGTATTGTTCTGGCTCTGGGCAAAGCATGCTGCATCAAGAAGAACACGTGAGATTATAAGTTAGTTTAGGCAGCCCTGGCCAAAAGCAAATGAAGAAAATTAATGGGTTCATGTACCTGTCGCAATGGATGCGGTGGAAGGGAAATCTGAAAGCATCCCATCAACAGAGAACTGGGAGTTGTCGATAAATTCGAGGTACTCGTTAACCGGATCATAACTATAATTGTAACTTGTCCAAACATCGTTTGCAAAATTGTATGTATATACTTCAAGACCTAGTTTGTGGGCATCAGCTACGAGTGTAGTTGGGGGTTCACAATAGAAGTCCTTGGTAATCGGAACTACGTAATCTTTTGGGACAAGAATACCGGACACAAATGGCTTGATTGAGGCTAGGTTGTCGAGTATTGAACCATATTTTTCCTTTGTCGTGGGTTCAACTTCGTCTTTGTTCAACAACTTGAAGATGAGCTTCGTACGGGTTTTGTCCACTTGGCCACTCAGAAACTTCAAGAAGTTGATCTCTGGTGATGAAATGTGGCTTGCTACCCAATACTGTGCTGAATCTTTTATATATTTTGCCACATTTAAGTTATATTGATCGTAGAACATATCATACTGCACGAGGCACACAAGGAATATAAAATAAAGATCGCCAGCCAGCCAGCCAGCCAGCCAACATTTAGGCAAATTGAAGTGTGAAATGTATTCGTACCTCAAAATTTAGCCACATTCTTTTTACATTATTAAGTCCTGAAAGATCATCAGGAGTGAATATTGGCAACATGCCATCAAACACGCTTGGTCGACTCAACCTACTTGCTATATCTGTGGGAGAAGAACAAACCAAATTAAGTAGTAGCTAGCTAGCTACTAGGTAATGGGGGAGGATTTTTTTGAATTTCAAAATGTTGTGAGCATAGATTTTGTTTGGGACTTACAAAATGTATTGTTTTTGAGATCATCCAAGGTATAGTCCATGGCGAACCAGCCACGAAGATCCTTTCCATTAACGTTGTAAGTCTTCTCTCCCTTAGGGTAGGCGAGGGCCGCTGTTGTTGAAGTGTCGAGGAGGATTTGGCCTGCGCAAACTCCCAAGTTGTCCTTTGTAAGCTGAACATTGCAGTACATAATGCTATTCGGAAGACTTGTTTGCAAGGCAAAACTATATGCAATTTCACTCGAATCTGGAAAAAGCCCCGAGTATCCACCGTTTGCTATAACATCCGGCGGACCACCTGCATTTACAAATGTCATGTGTGCCATGGCACGTGGGTATCTTATATTTTGAAACGGAAGGAAGAAATACATTGTTAAGTTAACGTTACGTACCATTTAAAGTTTGAAATTTCTTGTTCAGGGTAGGGGGTGGTGGTTGTTTGGGGCCTTTTGAGGTTTTACGATGAATTACATGTGGGGGGGCTTTCTGTGCTTGGATTGAATCCACCAACAACAAGAAGAAAACCAAATATATTTGCCGGAACATTTTCTTCCACATCTGTATGTGTGTATGTATCCAGAAAAAAAACAAAAACAAAGATAGATCAGATCAGGTTGAACACCAAATCTTTTTATCCATTTTCAAAATTGATTTTTTTTCCTTAGAAATTATCTTTTTGACAACTTTGTAAAAATCAATTTAATGTATCTTAAAAAAAATAACAGCAGTAAATATTCGTTACAACCTCAATAACAAGAATAATAATCTTAGTTTTGACAGTGTGCCCCTATATTCCCATAGGGGGAGAAATAGATATATCTTACAGCTAGCAAATATTTTGTCATGTATCACCACATCTCCAGGTAAAAACAGTAATATCATTATGGTCTCTTGTTTCTTTCTAGGGTTCCTAAATTGGCTAAAATATTTACCTAAACTGTCGAAATATTACTATATCATAAACACAAAATTAACCCAAGTTCTTTATTAATTTGGGGTTAGATTACCACAAACTGCAGTTTGAGAAAGAAAACCAAATCTCAAAGCATACATACATACATACATACATATATATATATATATATACATATACATATATTTCATATCTAAAATTTTGTCACTACTTTTAAATTGGTTTTAAGATTCATATATACCACCCATGATTTCAAAACAGATATAACATAACATAATAAGAAGAATATAGAAAGAAATCAATCAAATAAACTTACTTGATTAGTGTTGATGATCTTTTAGTAGTTGATTAATGTTAATTCATGGGACTCAAAACATTGAAACATTCCCTTAATCTCTCCTTCCCTGTGGCTTTTGAATAAATATAAACACAAGAAGGATATGCAAAATATATATGTTTGATGGAAGGACGAGGGGTGGGGGGAGACAAAGAGATCGACACAGATTAAAGAGAAATTTTTTTTTTAAATTTTTTTTTTCCGGTAAATAAAAGATTTGAGAGAATGTTGTTAAGGTTTTAGTAGTATTAATTAGCTCCCACACATTTCTCGCATTAATTGTTGGTCATTAATTCATTTATACGTAAATATAGATATATATATTTTAGTTCGCAACGGAATGACTGCTACTATGTTTGCAATTCACTTAAAAAAATTCAATTCGAATATTTATTTATTTTACATACACTTTAAGAATTACTCCCTTCTGTTTCCCAAAATTAAATGCTCAATTTTAACTTTTTAAAATCAAATTAACTATTTTTAGGATTTATAATTAAGCATATATACATATGTGTTTTTAAAATTATATGAATTGGGTTTGTAGTAATTTGCACACGCTTTCATTTGATTATAAATTTCCCCCCCTATATTTTAGCAAAAATGATACAGATGTTAGTTTAAAAAAGGGTCAATTTTACACACAAAAAAAGAAGTCGTCAAAATTAAATATTTAATTCGAGAATAAAATCTAACAAAGTTTGAAATTACCGTTTTCTAGCGAATCATAACATAATTTAGTATAGAAGAATAAAAACTTATTTAAAATTTACATTATCAAAATAAAAAGAAATTTGTAAAAGTTTGAATTCATCGTGGCCAAAATTAGGTGACTTGGGTGCCAAATTATTTGTTTAAAAATAATTATATCTCAAATACAATAATATTCTAGAGTGATCTAAGATTCACACTACAATGTAAGGTCCCTTGATCCTCCCACGCCTTGTACTACCTTATCAGTAAAAGAACTTGGCCTACAGTTATACCGACTTACATCTCACCCTATAAATTAAGCCCTCAAATCTCTCTCTCTCTCACACCCAAACACATACACATAGTGAAAAATGGCTAAGAAAGAAATGGAAGTAGTAAAGGGAATAGAGCTAGAAAGGTATATGGGTAGGTGGTACGAAATAGCTTCATTCCCTTCACGATTTCAGCCCAAAAATGGTACAAACACGAGGGCTACTTACACTTTGAACGGTGATGGCACAGTTCATGTTCTGAATGAGACTTGGAGTGATGGAAAAAGGGGTTTTATTGAAGGAACTGCTTATAAGGCTCACCCTCGTAGTGATGAGGCCAAACTCAAGGTCAGATTCTATGTTCCTCCCTTCCTCCCCATCATTCCTGTTACTGGGGATTACTGGGTTTTGTACCTTGATCAGGATTATCAGTATGCTCTGATTGGCCAGCCTACTAGGAAATATCTCTGGGTATGTTCAATTCTTAATTCAATTGTATATATGTTCATCTTAATTACATAACTCAAAGCTCAAATGCATACGGTCACTCCAGTTGGGATTGGGCTAAATTTACAAAAATTGGGTTTAATTTAACATTACTCTGTAGTTGAAGAGGAAAGGGTATTCTCCCAGTAAAATATGGTGTGAATGAAGAACTGATAATGGTGTTTATTTGCTTGTCACAACTTGAAATTGGTTATGGCTTTCAGTTGGGTGTTGATGATCCTTTTCTTTGGTAATAATGTATGATTACGTATTGATTTGCTTGTCGAAGAATTGTGTTTTGACCCATCAAATTTAACTAAGCCCTTCTCCCCTCGTGGGGAGAATTAAATGGCATTATTTACTAGAATAAATAATGATTAAGGATAAAAATTTTAGGCAAATATATAGTAAATTGGTTTTTTAAAACATTCTGAAAGGTGTTTTGTTTTCAGATATTGTGCAGGCAGACCCATCTTGACGAAGGAATCTACAATCGGCTTGTTGATAAGGCTAAAGAAGTAGGTTATGATGTGAGCAAACTTCACAAGACAACACAAACTGATCCTCCACCAGAGAGTGAAGACTCCCCAAAGGATAAAGGGCCAAGTTGGTGGATCAAATCCATTCTAGGAAATAGAGGGATGAAGTAGTAAAACCCGCTATGGTTAAAACCAACCCATGTCGTATATGAATTGCATAGTTGTAAGTTTTCTTGGTGTAAAGGTTTTTGGATATTGATTTTAAGTTGTACGAATATGAAAACTTGTTATCTGTTCAGGCGCCCCTTTTTCAACCTGTGGATGAGGTTGGTGGTGTTTTTCATGGGCATATTGAAATGTGTTAAGAAGCTTCATGCGATGGCCGATGGGTGGTGAGATTACTCCAATTCTGGGAGTATGCATGTGCAAAATGAGTTAACCAGCTAGCTACCAATCTTCAACTTCTTTTTCTTACCTTCCCGACTCTTTGTGGTATGATGCAGCAGTTACTTGAGATCAGCTGATGGCCATATGCACAGGTGAAAAGATCCCAAAAAAATGACAGGACACTGAAATGTGCAAATCCATCCAAGTTACGAAAGAAACTGGCGCATATTTCACAAGTATGAGATCAAGAATGCATGCAAAATATTACAATGTAGACCGACAAGTTTATAACAAGAAAAGAGATGGAATTACCAAGATTTCATAATTAAAGGGAACTGAGCTAATGTAAACAGAAACCTACAAATAGTATACACTTTAATAAGAAAAACAATGCCAATACTATTCAGTATTGCTTTCTTCATTCTCACAAACCAGGATACAAAAGGTAAGAACCACCGTTCCACCTTTCAACAAATTATAAACTATATATAGACAAAATTCGGGAAGTGCCATCACATTCAACAGTATAACAAAAGATCCATGGTTGGACAGCCCCCCCCAGTCCCCAGTCAGAAGTTTTACAATATTGTACAGCATTGATGGTTTTCTTTGCCTGCTTGTAGAACATGTTTTAAGAATCACCAACAGGTTCTCGTATCAGCAGTTTTATTTCCATAACAATAAAACTAACGATAGTAGCAAATAATCACTATAGGGATCCACATTAACATTAAAACATGTAGATCTTAGAATCCACAATCATGGCATAAATACAGTGGGATTAACAGATGACAAGCTTCTTAAAGAGATGAAAAATAAGGTTCCCAATGAATATGCTACAAACAATAACCACCATTGATACTTACAGAAAATATAAAGATATTCTTGTAATGCAAAATCAATCAATGCAATACAACGTTAATCTCTCTCAAATAGGTACTGCAAAGGAACTGCCTACCATACTTGGCTTTTCCACTAGGCTAGAGTGTATCATAAGTTGGATGATCATGATAAATGTTTATCCTTTCCTACCGTAGTTGTAAAATACTATAACTATTATAGCCATACACTTCCAATTCATGAGTAGAACTTACTAACCAGAGATATCCCAGGTGTCATGGTAATTTTTTCCTCCATCAACCATCCAAACAAGAAAAAACAGCTTAATGTAAGCATATCTATATGTAAACTAATGGGACCTAACTAGCCCAAATGTTTATTTATAATGTAGTTCTCATGTTCTTAGAAGGTACGAAGTTATGTTACATACAGGGATGGAGCCACATGAGCCTTATTGAGGGTCGGTGGTTCTAAATGGCTGAACTTTTAAATCATGTAGATTTTAATTGAGAATTTTATCAAAAATCACTGGATAAATATATATTTGAGTAAAGTTCGTATAGAAAATATAGTTTTAGTATCTCTGAAGTGAGGCTGACCTAAGAACAAAATAGGAAGAAGTACAAAAAGACCAATGACAAAAATGGAATGAAAATGGCTTAAATCATGCCCCCTTGTAAGAAAAAAATATACTGAATTATTGAATGAGAAGAAGACCAAAAACCA